>CAWUFW010006642.1:600000-1118769 GCA_963921515.1 Calotriton arnoldi
ACGCAGCCATGACCGTCAACTAATTGTCACAGCATGCACCACATTTGTCATCACCTTGCACACAATCACATGTCACCGCTGTAAATAAATACACCTTGAACACAATCTGCTTCATGTGTCCTGGGTTTATTCAACGATGTGCAATCGCCACCATGAGCAGAAATGCATCTGCTGTGTGGTATGTCGATGGGACAGGAGAGGCTGTAGGGACCTAGGGGTGAAAAACAGAACAAGAGTACATTCAATGAGTGTGTCACACACTCATCACACAGTACTTGTCACCAACTACAAGCAATGTACACACATTACACAGAGCAACAGGGCACACTGCTACAGCCGCTGCCAGTGGCATACCAACCTGGACATGGACCATTGACACACAGCACTCAGTGAACAAAAGGCCCCCGTGACAGAGCACACATACACCTGCACAACTACAGCTACATCAGCCGTCGTACATGGACACTCACCGTCAAGTGAAGTAGCGGGCGATGAGCTGCTGACGCACATTCACAGCTTCCTCCTCTCCACTGTCCACTTCACTCGAGCTGTCCTGGTCTGCAGGCTGGGGCCCTGGCTGATCTCCGTCATCCACAATTAGGGGGATCTGCTTGCGAATAGCCAGATTGTGCAGCATGCAGCAAGCCACTATTATCTGGCACACCTTCTGTGGGGAGTACGCCAGTGCACCCCCGGTGCGGTCCAGGCATCTGAACCTGGACTTGAGGAGGCCAAAGGTACGCTCAACTACACGTCTGTTCCTCCCATGTGCCTCATTGTAGCGGACATCAGCTGGGCCCCCAGGACGTCGCAATGGGCTGAGCAGCCAGGGTCCATTCGGGTAAGCAGAGTCACCTGGGTGTGAGGGACACAGAGAACCGTTGCAATTCCAACTGGACACAAGACAGCATCGCACAGCCAGCACGCTACACTACTCCACATACTCACCGACAATCCAGCCACGGTCCGGTTGCAGATTGGCCATCAGTCGTGGTAGGATGCTGTTGCGCATGATGTGCGCGTCATGTGCCGATCCTGGGAACTTGGCACACACGTGGGAAATCACCATGTCCGCAAGGCACACCACTTGCACATTCAGGGAGTGCGTGTGCTTCCGGTTGCGGTAGAGCTGCTCAGTGGCCTGTGGTGGAACAAGGCCAACATGGGTGCAATCTATAGCACCAACGACGTGGGGGATCCGTCCAAGGGCATAGAAAGCACCCTTCACTGCCGCCAATTCACGAGCCCTGGGGAATCGGACGTATCTGTTCCTGTACAGCATCATAGCTGACAGTACATCCCTCAGCACCATGCTGAACATGGGCTGGGACATCCCACCTCCACTGCCCACTGTGTGTTGGAATGACCCAGTGGCGAAGAAATGCAGTGCAGCCATCACCTTAGCCGTGGGGGTGAATGCTGTTGGATACACCCTGCGAGGACGGAGGTGGGGTTCCAACATGGCACATAGACGATGCAGGGTGGGTCGGTCCAGACGATATTTACGGATGACCTCTACATCCTCCATATCTGACAGCAATTGGTAGGGGCGATGAATGTTTGGGCTCCGCCTAGGAAGGATGGAAGTGGACACATGTCAAAGCAAGACGCCACATGGCATATTCACATACACAAAACACAAATGACTGAACAAGCACTTGAATCACAGAACAGCTGACAAGTAGGGACAGCACAGCCACAATACACTTACACAGGTCCCCTACCAATAGCAATGGGCAGTAAAACACACCATTGCTATGAGCATGCACATGGGGATCTAGGCCTCAATGACTTGTAAGGCATGCTGATGGTAACAGACTGCATATTCGGCAAGCGGCAACACCGCGGCAACATGACTTGCTGCTGTGCATCACACTGCTTCCGAGGCTGGGTGAGTATGGCACACACCAACAACGCTATGGACACAGGCTGAGCGGCCAAAACAAGTGGGGCCTGTGGCACAGGGGGATATGAGACAGTCATTGGTGTCACCACTGCACCCTATGTACAGCACTGTACGGATCACACCTCCAGACACATTGACAGGTGTACACATTGACAGCCCCATGCCAACACGGCTGTGTGCTTGCAAATACACATCACAAGTGACACGTAACATTGCACGTGCCAAGTGGCAGATGTACATAGTGAAAGATGGCATGTGTGTGCATATGCATATCCCATGCACCCATGCCAATGTGTACATGATGATGTGCCAACAGACATGTGGAGGCTAGCCACTGGCCGTTCCTGCCTATGCACACAGCATGTTGTGGCCCCGTCCATTGTGCACCTGCACCCACACACAAATCATGGCCACACCTGCAGATGCAGTGCGCACATCATACTGTGTGGTGCACATGGCATGAGCGGACTGTACCCGCCATGGTCCAGGCCCTTACGGCCAACTCCAATGTCCCTCGCGGTTGCACCCTGCGTGTTCCACTATGGAGGTAAGCGTCCCGGCCCAGCTGGGAGCAGGCCTACGTCTGCAATTGAAGCTGCCACACATGGTACACGGATTGCAGCAGCTTGGACCCACTGTAACTGACCCAGGGGGTTATATGTGTGTGTGAGTGGGACAGGCATTACCACATCTACCTGGAACTGCAGCCTGGCACCCCTCGAGAACACATGCTGCTGCCACCTCTCCACCTACACGTCGATGACGCTGAGGACATGTCCAGGTCCACTCACCAGCGAGGAGCTGGAGATCCTGGATTCCGAGCTCCACGCACACTGCACATGGCTATTCCTTGCGAAATTTGTGTGTGGGAGACAGCTGCAGTGTGTGTGTGGGTGCATGTGGGTGACACACATGTCGTTGATCCGCAGCACTATGAGTCAGAGCCTGTGGTGTTCAAACATCCACTGCTCACCATGCTGACTGCAGGTGGCATGGGTATGTGTGCTCTCGGGCGCTTTGACCTGTCTGTCCCTCCCGAGTGGTGGCACATGGCAACTTCATGTCAGACATCCAGTGACCCAGCCAATTGGCAATGCAGGTCTCAGTGCAATTGTTGGTCGTGTGCATGTCAAGCTGGGGCCATGCTGCCCTTCTCAGTCCCAGCAGGCCTGGCCTGCACATTGACTGCACAATGCCAGTAGGTGACAACACAGACTGCCTAGTGGGTTACATGTGTCTCCTGTTCAGGACCCTCCGGATGGGCGCTCACTCAGTCCTGATTATTGGACACACCATGCCTCGTGACAGGGATGTGTGTGTGAGATAGTGGCACTGAATGTGACCTCCGTTGCGGGGTGGGCCATGAACAGTGCGGGTACGTTGATTGTTGCGCAGTGTTGGTCACAGTGGGTACACCCACACAGATGTGTTGTCTTGTGATCTTTTGCTAGGTCCGCCTGACAATGGACTGTAGATGTGGGCAGACTACACATTGGACGATGTGCTGTCTATATTCATGTGCCTTCACACCAGGGACAGCTGCCCCTGCACATGTGACCCCTGCTGCCCTCAGTGCTGGGTCTGTTGAGCTGATGCACCATCTGTGCGTGGGGCAGACAGCTCTGCTCACTACCGTCATTGTCCATGACATCACTTTGCCGCAGGTGACATGGATCATGGAGGGCCCACATGTACGCGTGGGTGGACTACACAAGACTGTCCAATGGTTGTCACCCCCAGTCAGTGCTTCGAATGGGAAGAATGTGGTGCTGGTACTCATTTTGATGTGTCGAGTGTGCGGGGCTAGGTGCGGGGCTACATGCAAGACATGGGAAGGTCATCGGCTTATCTACTAGTTGCAATACACACGAGACACGTCTTTTTCTGGCCACATCAGGGGCATTCCTTAAACTAACTGAAAGTCAAACAGTTATCTTTTACACTGTCCTCATGGCCTCCCCTCGCTCACACCAATATGCATTTGCACATGAGAAGCTAGCGCATGCACAAGCAGCTCCAAGCTCGCCCCAGAGAGGCCAAGGAGTGTATGTGTGGGTCCAGTTGAACAAGTGGTCTGTCTCACGGTATGATATGTGGCGGGACGCCGTCCACCTGCGTGGTGCCCCGACTCGAGACCCGGGCAACATTGACAATGCATGACAGGCTCCGCAGTCCGGATACACCACCTGCAACACACAGAGGCTGTAGCTGCCCTAGCGGCCCAGGCCGCGTCCAACTGGAGCTCATGGACCCACACATTCACTCTTTGGCCTCTCTGGGGCGAGCTCGGAGCTGCTTGTGCACGCGCTGGCTTCTCTGTTGCAATGGCATGTGACGTGTGTGGAGATCTAGGCAATGGGTGGGATGGTGCGAGCCACCTTCCGTGACGTCACTACTGCTCGTGATGTGTGCGTCCCCCCACTACTTCCATATGACTTGTGCCATACTACACATTGGGGATGTGTTGCCTGCGTGATGTGACCAGGAGGAGCGCGCCATGACCTCTCACCCACCATGCTCCACTGCCATCCCGTGTCCTGGATTGCCTGTGCAGGTGGACTATGTTGTGGATACACCTGGTCGACAGGGGATGTGAGTGCCTTGGCAAGAGCCTTGCGGACGCACAGCAGTATCCAGCATGTCCAAGGAGGGTGGGCTGACGTCTACACTTGATGCAGCATTGATCGTGTGCCCGCCTGTTGTGCACACACAAGTTCACATTCATCCCCAGACAGGTGGTCTTCACAAATTCCCAGGAGAGCGCCAATGTACTGTTCCTGTATCCTCCCAACACAGCGTGTTTCAACATTGCATGTGCGCACCTACCCGTCACACCCACCCACCTGAGCCATGCGTGACTCCCGCTTCACATGACACATGTGTGTCTTCCACAATTGTGCTACTCATTTGCGTTGACATCCAATTACAGTGGACTACATGGTCATCTCACAACTGCTGTGTACTTCTCACACTCTCATCCTCTCTCATTCGTACTTGTGAAATGAATCAGCAGAGACACATTTTTGCTTCTAGACATGTATTGGTACTTATGTCCTCTGTGATGCAGTATAGTGGACACTACTGGCAGCAAAATGCATGTGGAGGATATACTCAGCATGATTACACATGGCATAGGGTGTAGGGGTAGATGTGATTAGTTGTTGACTGTGGGATGTGGGCTTCAGAGTTACGACTGCTTAGCCGTTGCTGTGCTAATGTACATTTGCTACTTACTGAGGTGCTGCTGACTTTGACACAGACAGTACACATTTAGCCTACCAGTCCGCTTGTCATCATGGGCAAAGTGCATCTCAGTTCCATGTTACAGGTTTGCTGTGATAGTTACTCATACACACGTGCGTGGAGGTGGCATCAGGGCATGGACTTATGTGCATGCAACGGCGTCCCACTTGTTGTTGCGATGTGGTGGCTACTGGACATGTCACAGTCACTGGGGTCATGTTGTTGGTGGATGCACTTGTTGTCCATGCAAAGCTCCTGGCACGGAAGTTCAGGGGGAGGTGAGGTGACAGCTCTCACATACTACAGCCGGACGATTACTGTCCACTGACCGGTGCATATGTTCATGGGCGCAGGATGCATATTATGGCATGGTTGTACGTGCAGTTCTGTCCATGTGGTTGCCATTCACAAATCCCATGCCTCTGCCTCCCCCTGTTCATGCAGAGTTACTGGATGTGATGAGGAACAGAGTGCATGTCCCGAATATATCCGATGTCATTGCAGTGTAGTTGATGGTGTGGTGTCAGTTGCAGGTTGTATGGTATAGTTGTTGTACTGGTAACTGCCCAGTCCGTGCGGAGGCCATGCATGGGTACGGTGTGGGACATCATTGCTCAATTGGGGGTATGGCGGCGGGGCCCGACGAATTGACAGGTTGTCAGGTATGCAATACCTTCCAGCAGGGCTTCCATGGCATTGGTGGTGGACATGGATGCCATCCAATGTAGCGGATGGTGGCTGTCAAGGTGTTGGTCGTGAGTTGTCCCTTGTAGGAGCATGATGGGACATGTTGGATGACATTCGATGTAACTGTGATCCATTATCCATCGTGTGGAGGCACAGTGGGCCCATTGCAGTGTGGGTCCGATAGTAGCCACATACGCCATGCCCCCATAGGCTGAACAGACCCTGTCGTGGACGTTCAGGAGGTTGAATAGTTGTAGCAGGTCCGCCCTTGGACATGCCGGGTTGGAGAGACATAAATCCACAGGATAGTAGAAGGGACACCTCCGACAGTAGAAGACGGGGATGACGCAGCTGAACAATGCGATGCGGTAAGTTAGTCGGTAACTTACTTTCAGCAAGGCCAGATTGTCACATCCCAATATCTGTATCAGGTTATGTTTGTACAGCTTAATCTGTCCGGCGTAGTTGGGTAGGTGTGGTGCAAGTGCCATTTTGCTGCAGGGCGCTGTGGTGGCGTGCTCCGGCTGTCTGTGCAGTCTGCAGGGTGCAACCTCCGACGTTGCTGGGAATTCTGTAATGGTCGTAGGGAGGCAGGACTTGTGTTATGTTGGCTTGTGCGGAGGACACGGGCCCTCATCCCACATGCTTCTCTGAATGGTCAAGGTCAGTGGTGTCTGACTCCTTCCAGATAACTTGCATGTGAACCACATGGGGGAGTGTTATCATTTCTTTTTTCCGTTCTGAATGTTCTTTGGTGTTATGCGCTATCTGCCCTGTGGCCACTTCCCTCTGCATGCCTGTGTTGGGCTTTTTTTGGTGCAATGATTGTTGTCTCCGGCTTGTTTAGTCGGGATGTGGTTTCGGAGTGGGAATGGAAGGTCATTCAGTGCTGTCTCCTCTCCCGTGTGTGGGCGGCAAGCTGCGTTTCCGCTATACGTTGGGCCTTGTGTTATAATTGGTACCACCTGTTGTCTGTCCCCGGTATCTTTGATGTTACGTATTGCATGTCTTGTTATTGGGTGCAGGGTGGCATCGGTGTTTCTGTGTGGTACTGGCGTACCTTTTTCCGACGGGGTCCATATTCTGCTGGGTGATGTTGCCGCCGCTGTGTGCTTCACCGTATTTTGCACACAGGGGTGTGTCCTAATTTGGCGTGACGTCACTGACATGTTCGGGTCACTTGTGTGACGTCAGGTTGGCAACAGTGAATTGCCGGTTGGGGACATGACTGTGGCAGGGCTGTCACGTGACATGTGCGTTCTGGGTGGTGCTGGTGTGTGTGGTGTTTGGTTGTGACCCTGTGTTGTTTGTGTGCGGCGCATGCATTGTGCTGCCGTTGGCCTCTGCGTTGTGCGCATGTGTGGGTGCAGTGGTGGATGTGTCGTGTCCACGCAGGGGTGTCGGGGGGGCCATATACAGTTTTCCCGCCCTTGAACTGTGTGCGCTGTTTGCGTGCCCCTGTTGTGTGTCTGCCTACCTGCGTCGCCGCGGTGCGTTGACTCCTGGGTGCTGCATCAGGTAGAGCATGGGGAGGGCCTGCAGTGCTGGATTCATGCTCGGGGGTCCGCCTCTTTGCTATCCGTACTGTGCGTTCGGTTTTCCGCCTTGCTTTCACGTGCGGTGTCTCTTAGCCGGGGGAACTGTTTGGTTCTGGCATCGTAATTTGTACGCCGGGCGGTACGTGATTTCGTCGGGCGGTGTGTCACCATTAGGCCGCGCCGCTCCGTGAACGGGCGCACTTTGATGGCGGAGGGCATAACTGGCTTACGGGCGGTGTTTGGCTGACTTTTCACATCCTAATTGGGCGGGCGTGTGTGCTGTGGCGGGCGGACGGTAACTGGTGCTTTTTGCATCCGCCAGCACGGCGGTGGTGCTTCCACCCGCCATCCTAATGGGCCCCATAGTTTTTTTAATGTTTAAAAAATAATGGTAAATAATACATATAATTAAAAAAACATAGTTAAAATTATTTTAAAATGTTTAAAATTATAACTAATACATATAATGTAAAAATAAATTAAACATATATACGTATAAAATATAATATATATACTTACTTATTACTATAAATAAATAATTATTTTAATAACTTATAAATTGTTAAAAAACATTAAAAAAATTATAAATACATATATACCAAAAAACAAATAATATAAATCAAAATATAAAAAATATATATAACAAATTAAAAAATTACAATATTTTTAATCTTTTTAAAATAAATTATACACTACATTAACTAAAACAGTAGAGAAAATATTGGATAGCGTAGTGGTAAAAATTACTATTCCCACTCCAGTGAGTGCAACAGTAGGGAAAGTGTTGGATAGCGTGGGGTAAAAATTACTATTCCCACTCCAGTGAGTTCAACAGTAGGGAAAGTGTTGGATAGCGTAGAGGTAAAAATTACTATTCCCACTCCAGAGAGTGCAACAGTAGGGAAAGTTTGGGATAGCGTAGAGGTAAAAATTACTATTCCCACTCCAGTGAGTGCAACAGTAGGGAAAGTGTTGGATAGCGTAGGGGTTAAAATTACTATTCCCACTCCAGAGAGTGCAACAGTAGGGAAAGTTTGGGATAGCGTAGAGGTAAAAATTACTATTCCCACACCAATAAGTGCAACAGTAGGGAAAGTGTTGGATAGCGTAGGATTAAAAATTACTATTCCCATTCCAGAGAGTGCAACAGTAGGGAAAGTGTTGGATAGCGTAGGGGTTAAAATTACTATTCCCACTCCAATAAGTGCAACAGTAGGGAAAGTGTTGGATAGCGTAGGGCTAAAAATTACTATTCCCACTCCAGATACTGCAACAATAGGGAAAGTGTTGGATAGCGAAGGGTTAAAATTACTATTCCCACTCCAGAGAGTGCAACAGTAGGGAAAGCGTTGGATAGCGTAGGGGTAAAAATTACTATTCCCACTCCAATAAGTTCAACAGTAGGGAAAGTGTTGGATAGCGTAGGGCAAAAAATTACTATTCCCACTCCAGATACTGCAATAATAGGGAAAGTGTTGGATAGCGAAGGGGTTAAAATTGCTATTCCCACTCCAGAGAGTGCAACAGTAGGGAAAGTGTTAGATAGCGTAGGGGTAAAAATTACTATTCCAACTCCAGAGAGTGCAACAGTAGGGAAAGTGTTGGATAGCGTAGGGGTAAAAATTACTATTCCCACTCCACAAATTGCAACAGTAGGGAAAGTGTTGGATAGCGAAGGGGTTAAAATTACTATTCCAACTCCAGAGAGTGCAACAGTAGGGAAAGTGTTGGATAGCGTAGGGGTAAAAATTACTTTTCCCACTCCACAGATTGCAATAATAGGGAAAGTGTTGAATAGCGAAGGGGTTAACATTACTATTCCCACTCCAGAGAGTGCAACAGTAGGGAAAGTGTTGGATAGCGTAGGGGTAAAAATTAATAATTACTTTATTATACTTAAATTACTTCCCACCCTATTCCCCTATTAACCCACAACTCACTCCTAAAAATAAATTGAAACAATTAATATAATAATCAATTAATAAAAATTAATTACCAATTAATAATTAATTAATTAACAATAAATTAATTATCAATACCAATAAATAAAAATTAATAATTACGTTATTATAATAAATTACTTCCCACCCTATTCCCCTATAAACCCACCACCAGCTCCTAAAATAAATTAAGACAATTAATATAATTATCAATTAATCAATTAATAAAAATTAATTACCAATTAATAATTATTTAACAATAAATTAATTATCAGTACCAAAAAATAAAAATTAATAATCACTTTATTATAATTAAATTACTTCCCACCCTATTCCCCTATAAACCCACAACCCGCTACAGAACTAAAACGCAAAATTTAATTAAAAATAATTAATATTTTCTAAAAATTATTATTTAATTTACTATAATTAAATTACTTCCCACCCTATTCCCCTATAAACCCACATCCCACTACGGTACTAAAACGCAAAATTTACTTTAAAAAAAATTACTAACTTCTAAAAATGTAATACATATATTTAAAAAAAAATACAATACTTAACAAAAAATATAAAACACATACATATAAAATACATACTAAAATACACAACACTAATATAAACATCGATATTATTAACAACGATATTTTTGCAAACGATATTACTGACTTCGATATTAACAAAAACGATATTTCTTACCTTTAGGTCGATAATCTGGTCACCGATATTCTTGATATCGATATTCTGTCCCTTCGATATTTCCAACTCGATATTTCTGTAGTTCGAAAAAAAAACCTCGATATTATGTCTGTGCACCCCTCAATCATGAAGGTAACAGTCCCACCTAATGCTGTGACTCCAAATTCTGCTAATTTTAAAGTAAGCGCAGTTCTAACATTTTCTGAAATGTTTATAGCACCTTCTTGTTCCCCTTCCCCTGCTGCATTCGCACGTAATGCCGCAGCGTCCTCTTTGACAGACATTGTTGAAAGAGTTTCACGGAAACTGAGATAAGGTTTTATGTACAATAGGGAATTATTATCCTTCAAGCTTGAATAAACCTACAGCCAATACATCGGATAAACCTACTCAGCTGTGGCGGATTTATCCCTTCCCACCCCAGAAGTCTCTGGAATAATGTGAGTAGGGGTCTCTGAGAAAGCATGACTGAACTACTCAGATTTGACCGTTAAACAAGAACCAAACCAACGTTGGTGGTGCCATTTGATTTGAAAATTTGTAGAGCGCGCGAATGCCCAAGGGCGTCTTGGCGCCATGTCATGTAGTTCCTATAAATCTATATAGGATCTGCACTTTTAGACAACATAAACTGTGGGATTTGTGTCCAGACTGATTCCAGACACCCCCACCGGGTATGTTCGCCTGTATACGCTAGCTCACAGTGCCACTATGAACCCCTCTTACCAAGGAGAGAATAGTTTCTGGCAACTATCGAACATGACAACCCTGTCCCTTCAGGGATCGTGGAAACAGTATAGTACTTTTCACTCAGTCACTCGTGCCCACTTTGGGGCCCATTACGATGGCGGGCGGACAAAGTCCGCCCGCCACCGTAACGGTAAACGGGACCGACCGCCAGAGGTGCGGCGGTCCCGCTGTGCCCATTAGGATGCGACCACCACCGTGGCGGTCGCATCCCGCTTTGTTTACATTGCGGCGGGCGGTGCTGTCAGCAGCACCCGCTGCAATGTAAAAAATGCATGCAGTGCATTGGCATGCACAACGTGACAGGCACCGTGCGGTGCCTGCCACCTTGTGCATGTCAATGTAGGGGGGTACCATAGGTACCCCCCAAGTGCAGCTACCCAACGCCCCACCCCCCTGGGGGCCCGCAACGGGCCCCCAAAGAAATTCCTGCATGCCTTTCCATGGCGGGAAAGGCCTTCACCGCCAGGCATCCTAATATGGATGGCGGTGTATTCCAGACACCGCCACCATATTAGGCCCGAGTTCCGCCCGGCAGGCAATCGGAATGATTGCCTGCCTGCGGAAATGCGGCAGACGGTCTTTCCATTTGCCACTGTCCCCCCGCCATTGTAATATGGCGGGGGGTAAATGGAGGGCGGGCGGGGACAGATGTCAGGCGGATCGCCACCGCCGTCGGACGGTGGCGATCCGCCCGACATCATAATGACCCCCTTTGTCTCAGAGAGATACACAGAATAAACGGTTGGGACGTTTTCAATAAGCATTTATTGAACCAGTGTCATTCTAGTGTAAAATTGGTGTGCTGAAATAACCATTAACAGAAACAGATATAAATGATTATAGGCACCAACAGAGTAAAAGGATGGTAGATTTCTACCATAGTGCTAAAACAATGAATATATGCAGGTATATAAATGCATGATAATAATAATGCGAACTCCTACGATGAAACCCTAACTAGATGAACGTAAGTGTACCTAGCATGTATGTAGGTGTAGAGCCAAGAATCCCTCTAGGATGAAGCCAACCCCATTACCTAAAGTGATAAACTGTAGGACCCCATCTTGGTCTCAAAATGGACACCCCGCAAGGGATGTCAGACCACTGCGTGCTGCAGTGTCTGCGTGCAGGAGTTTCAGCGCCTCGCGTCAGTGTGTCAGCATGGAAGTCTTTCTCCTCTGCCCGCCCAGCAAAGATAGGGTGTTTATATACCCAAAAGGTACCCTTAGGGGCTCTACCTTGCTGTGTCATGTCGGCCGAGGATGACGAAAGGGATGACTCTTAGACATAGTTATTATGCAGAAGATGCAGAAGATGGTAGTCCTGCTGTGATTCTCATAATCCTCATGCATAATAAATTAGGCTAGTTTTCGGAGACAACCACACAACATTTATGCAGCACCTAACTAGGTAAAAGGTCAGCACAAAACCCGTTATGTAGTACAATGGTATGGTAAATGTAGGTGAAAGGTTAGGTGACTACCCAAGCCTATATTGGGGTACATTACGAATCATAACAATAGGTCCCTCGGTTCTCCTACGGGACCCATTGAAACAATGATAGAGTGCTGCATGACTCTTGTGAGGACACTGTGTTTGAAGTCCTGGCTACAGTCTAGTTTTCAGAGAATATGCCAATGTATGACAAGAATGTAAAGAAGTCTCCAGATGTGCAATTTTGGGTTTGGTTAGCAGGCAATACCAATCTGTATCAAAAGTGTTAATGCTATAGTCACTACTTTACAATCTTTCTTGGTGCTTGTGTGTTTTACTGTAGCCTTTATAATATCTTTGTATAATATGTCTGTGCAATAGAGAAGAGGAGAGACACACAGATAATTTATGTTACAGAAAGGAAAGGAGGGGGGAAAAAAGATGTGTAAGAAAATGAGAGAAGAGCAACAAAAGAAGGAACATCAAGAAAGTGGTGTATGGTAGCAAAAAGGGAAGATAGTTGGGTATGTAAGGTAGCATAAGAAAAGAGAACAGAGAGAAGAAGAGCAGAGAGAAAAAGTCACAGATTACATTTGGAAGAGAAGGGGATGGGAAGGACAGAGGAAAGGGGTATAAACTGTTGTGTAGTTCCTATAAAACCTATACAGGATCTACGCGTTTAGACAACATACACTGTAGGATTGGTGTCAGCCTGATTCTAGACACCCCCTCCGGGTATGTTGGTCTGAATACCAGCAAGCTCACAGTGCCACTAGAAACTCCTCTTACCAAGGAGAGAATAGTTCTTGGCAACTATTGAACATGACAACACTGATCCCTTAGGACCATGGAAACAGTGTACTACTTTTCGCTCAGTCACTCGTACTCACTTAGGGGTCGATACCGATGTCGGCCGGAAGCGCACCTAACAGTATTCGTCCGGAAAAAATACCAGCCGAACGCGTGTTTTCCGACCGACTCGAACACTTTACCGAACGAACAAGTACGATGCGCATAACAGCCCAGTTTCCGAGCAAGCCGTACTTACCCATTCTAGCTCCTGTTCCCCGCCCGAGCCGGATCCGTAAACGCCGAATCGAGTTGCACGGAACCAAATACACTTCACCTTCCGGCCGGACTAGTAGGATGCGTCTTCCGTACGCGCCGAACTCGTCGCTACGTCCGGCACGTATGAGCATCCGGGAGAGCTGCACATAAGCTCCGATTCGCGCCACCAGACGATCCACGGCGACGGGCCAAACAAGCCAGCGACGAGTACGAGTCGAAGCCACGAGAAACCCGAACGAGACAACCCAACCATGAATCCCATCGCGCAGGTCCTACCAATACTCTACATCTATTACCGGGACCGGTACGGACGCGTACGGCGCAGACGGTAAGTCAAACACCCACAACACAAACAAACGACACGTACCCGAAATATGTCACACACACATAGGGATGCACAAATGACGTACACAAGCAACAGCAGAACCATAGGGGTGGGATGGCCAACACCAATGCCATACACACCCATAGGGGGATGGATGCCTGCCACTACTACCATCCCCACCCATAGGGGGCTGGATGCCTACCACTACTACCATCCCCACTCATGGGGGGCTGGATGCCTACCACCACTACCATCCCCACTCATGGGGGGCTGGATGCCTACCACTACTACCATCCCCACTCATGGGGGGCTGGATGCCTACCACTACTACCATCCCCACCCATAGGGGGATGGATGCCTCCCACTAACACCACCCCTACTCAGGGTGGGCTGGATGCCTGCCACTACTGCCATCCCCACCCATAGGGGGATGGATGCCTACCACTAACACCACCCCTACTCAGGGTGGGCTGGATGGCTGTCACTACTACCATCCCCACTCATGGGGGCTGGATGCCTACCACTACTACCATCCCCACTCATGGGGGGCTGGATGCCTACCACTACTACCATCCCCACTCATGGGGGGCTGGATGCCTACCACTACTACCATCCCCACCCATAGGGGGATGGATGCCTACCACTAACACCACCCCTACTCAGGGTGGGCTGGATGCCTGCCACTACTGCCATCCCCACCCATAGGGGGATGGATGCCTACCACTAACACCACCCCTACTCAAGGTGGGCTGGATGGCTGTCACTACTACCATCCCCACTCATGGGGGGCTGGATGCCTACCACTACTACCATCCCCACTCATGGGGTGCAGGATGCCTACCACTACTACGATCCCCACTCATGGGGGGCTGGATGCCTACCACTACTACCATCCCCACTCATGGGGGGCTGGATGCCTACCACCACTACCATCCCCACTCATGGGTGGCTGGATGCCTACCACTACTACCATCCCCACTCATGGGGGGCTGGATGCCTGCCACTACAACCACCCCTACTCATAGGACGGGTAATGCATGACACAACTAGCATACTCCCACATAAGGACTGTCTGTAAATTACATCCCACCCCCAACACCATGACAAGCGTGTGTGGTCTGTGTCAAATGCATACAACACTGAACATGAAATTGAACATACAATGTGACCCCCTAACACATGTGTCACACATAATTGTGTGTGTGGCCTACACAATGCAAGCAGACCATGACCGTGGCAATGGGGCCCAAAGCCCCATCACCACAGTGCCCAAAAGGTAAGTGTGTGCTCCATAGCTGAAGCACATATTGAACAGTGTGGCAATGGGGACCAAAGCCCCATCACCACAGTGCCCAAAAGTTAAGTGTGTGCTCCATAGCTGAAGCACATTTTGAACAGTGTGGCAATGGGGACCAAAGCCCCATCACCACAGTGCCCAAAAGGTAAGTGTGTGCTCCATAGCTGAAGCACATTTTGAACAGTGTGGCAATGGGGCCCAAAGCCCTATCACCACAGTGCCCAAAAGGTAAGTGTGTGCTCCATAGCTGAAGCACATTTTGAACAGTGTGGCAATGGGGCCCAAAGCTCCATCACCACAGTGCCCAAAGGTAAGTGTGTGCTCCATAGCTGAAGCACATTTTGAACAGTGTGGCAATGGGGCCCAAAGCCCCATCACCACAGTGCCCAAAAGGTAAGTGTGTGCTCCATACCTGAAGCACATTTTGAACAGTGTGGCAATGGGGCCCAAAGCCCCATCACCACAGTGCCCAAAAGGTAAGTGTAGTCCTGGTAAAAGCTGCAAAAACAAAACTGCAGGGATTATTCCTGGCCACACAACACCAAACACTACAGTGGCATTGTAGTGCTTGTGTCCCATAGCAACATAGATTGTGTGAGGCAAGCAGTGCAGTGCCAATGACACATCGTTCTGGCCATGTGCACACAAACATCAGCCATGGGGGCCCACATTGTCTACATTCACAAATAACACAATGACAGAAGTGAGCATCATAATGCAGACCCACATATCTGCACCAATGGACACACAAATGTAGATATCCTGTGGAGACTGTAGATGTCAGGTGAACAAATACCATACCATGGCAGCAATGGGACATACTAACCATGATCAATGTGCTGACTGATGACCTAGCAGTCCCAGGGCCAGCAGGGGAAAGCCAACAAACAACATACAGCCAATGGCAAACTAAAGATATGCCAATGCAGTGGTGCAAATGCACAAACACAAACAGGCAGACTCACACTGCATATCAAACACAACAGGTGAGGGGGTTGTGTGCCAGTGTCCCCAGGCAAACACACAACACATGAGGAGGCCAGATTCACTAATACACAGATGTCAACACAGTCACATACAGAAGTAACTCATGGATTGGATTCCCCTATGTGGGCAAACAGGCATTGTGAGATGAGAGGGAGCCCAAATTACACATGTCACACAAGCTTGTAGTAACAGCAACAAACACAGCAAGAGACAGAACCACCACAGCACTCCCCCCAGGGACCCCACATTGTGGTGACACTAGCCTGCATGACAATCACACTGTGATGACAAAGGTAGATGTCATCCACACTGTGAACCACAGCCATGTGTCCCGAGCAACAAACTACCATCACACCTATACAAGCACAAAGCACTCAGCATGGTCTGCCAGCCAAGGACAATATGGAGGTAGTGCCCCAGCCGTGCAACAACTCACATTTGCACACACTCAACGCCACACACCTTGATCTCCACCAATGTGCAGCAGTGAAGCTCACATGGACTGCTGACATTGCACATGCACCCATGACAATCCCAGGAGTGGTGGGGGGAAATAAGGTGCAGAAACCCATCACACATGGCCAGTCAACAAGACTTGTGAATGTCTGACACACTGCACAGTATGCCGTACATGGGCATGACGTGAAATCCACCCCAAACAATGGGATCCTGGCCATAGTCACCCACCAATGAAGAAGCCAAGCTGACCCACAAAGGACACACATAGACAACTTCCAACATTGCAGCTCTGACCCTGAGGAGTGGCAGCAGTCACACACACAACGTGTCACAATCACTGAAAGCATACACAAACAGAAAATCACATTACTTGTGTAACCAACAAGTGCCAAGAGGAATCCTGACTGTGTCCCATCTGCGTTTGCCCACATCCCCAGCCCTGACAACAAAGACAACTAGGGATGACAACCTCATGAACATTAGTTTGCCATGCACCCACATCCCGGAGAAACCAGGTCCAAGATGCTGGATGAACACAGAACAACTCAGCAAGCATCACAAACAGGATCATCCGTAGGGACACAGCCTGTGTAGGAAAAGGAGAAGGGAACACGCACAGACATGCCTACACAACACACAACACGGGCACAGCCTATATCACGGAATCACGCACTGCCATGAGGGCACTCCACTCCTGTGGAAGGTCAGCTGTGCCAAACCTTGTCTGTGCACGACTCAAACATGTCAGCAGAACACTCGGTCAGTGAGTCAACAACTACAACACACTGAAGGCTCTGCTCATATCAGCCTGGGCACGGGAGTGTCACGTCAGTCATCTGCATACACCCAAGACACGTGTCAAGCAACTTGCACTGTGTACACAGATGAGTCCTCCAAATTTGATGTGCTAAACTGCATGTCCATTGGAGACGGGCACACAGTCAGGGTACTAGGAACATTGGACAGTGGTAAGCCCACCAGATGTCCATCAGTGTAGGACAAAGATGGTAATCTACAAATGCTAAACGTACATCCCTGTGTCAAATGCTGAACATTACACCCTCAGACTGCAGCAAAGGATGCTATAGATCCAGACTAGATTAGGACACATATCCCATGGACCACATGGAGCCCATCACAGCAAAACTTCATTTACCTGATCTGAACACTATTACAACAGCAAATGCATGATTCCACACATCTACATCATGTACCTCCAAAGATTAACCACAAGTAAACAAAAAGAGGCTTTATTCAGCAAGTGTGAAACTCAAATCAAAAGTCCAAAATAAACTAAGGCCAATGGCCAGTCCAAATATACAGTCCCAACAGGGTGATGTGTGACAACTTGTCAACAATTGCTTGCCTGCACAGGTACGGACAGGGGACATCCCCCTTGGAGGGGCATACGAGGGGCAGGCCAGGCACCGCAGGGACAGGATCAGGGGATGCCAGAAGGAGGCAGTGAAGGGGAGGTGGGTGCAGGAGTGTCACCGGCAACTGCAGTGGAGGTGTCTGACTCAGGGGGGCTGGCACCACCGCAGGGCTCAAGTCAGATGGTGTTGGTGCTGCAACCACTGCAGTGGGCTGGTCAGATGGAGTGGACTGTGTCCCCAATGCAGTGCCCGAGTCAGACGGGGTGGTTGTGGACTCCACCGCAGTGCATGACTCCAAGGTAGTGGAAGGGGGGCAGAAGAGCTGGGCAGGACAGAGGGGGGACACGGTCTCCACACCAGTGGCACAAACAGGCAGAGCGTCTGGTTTGGGGGTGGAAGAGCAAGTGGCAGGGGGGAGGGCCTAAGCAGTTTGGGGATGCGGTATCAGTGTGTGGGGGAACCTGGGGCAGGTTGTGGCGGTGGAACCTGTGGAGTGGTGGCCTGGGGGATGGAGGTGAGAGACTGGGTGGTTGACTTGCAGGGCGGTGGCGGGGTCTTGCTCTTCCGGGACCGGGGGGACTTGCGGGTGGGGGCTCACTCTGCCTGTGCCTGGGGGAGGGTGTCTGGGGGCGAGGGGCACTCCCTCTGTGTGGGTGGACTTCCTCTTCCCCGGTATGCTGGATCAGCAGGATTGGAGGGGAAGAGGCCGAGGTCACACAGGAAGATCTGCTGTGTAGGTGTGGTAGCAGGCGAGGCAAGGGAAGGGGTCTTGGAGGGAGAGGATTTGGAGGACTGCGGAGTTAATGTGGATGCCTGTGTGTGTGTGTTCCCCGTCCCCTGTGTCTGTGGTATCAGTCCCCTGAGGATGCTTGTGTGCACGTCTTGCCTTTCTCTTGGGTGTGTCTGTGCTGCTCGTGTCTGTGTGTTTGGGTGACTGTGCAGGTGTGCATGTGCTTTGGACAGGTAGGGGGGCAGGAAGTGTGGATAGGGCAGAGGTGGGAGGGGTGAGGGACTGTTGGAGGAGGGACACTGCCGCCATCAGGGAGGAGTCCATGGACTTATTGCTCCTCTGTAGGGCAGACATACCCGTCGAGATGCCCTCCATGAACGACACCAGCTGTGGCAACAGAGTGGTGTGTGCATGGAGGACACTCCGCATTGCTGTCTGCCCTACATGGAGCTGCCGAAGGAGGTACACAGACTCCTCACTCAGGGCAGCAGGGGACACAGGGGCAGGGGCTGCGGTGCCTGGCACGAAGGAGACACACTCCCGAGTACAGAGTGCATTGCATGCCCTGGAGTAGGCATTACTGTCCAGCTCCACCTGTAAGAGGGATGAGTCCTGGACAGTAGGCAGGTGGCTAAGCATGTGTGACACACTGGATACACATACTCCTGAGGCCCAAACATTGTTCCCACCAGCAGCATGGGTGTGTGCCAAATTCCCCAGGGACACGTGGTGAGTCAGAGCAGCAAGCGGACCACATATCAAAGTTACACCCAGATTACATGTCAGAACTTAGGCATTGTGTAAGCAATTGACCCACCCATGAATCGCACAACATAGTCACGGGAACAAATGCTGTCCCCCAGCTTGAGCAAAGCTAAATGCAATGACACAGTCCCCAAATGACACAATTTCCTGACTATAAGGGCCACACATATGCGTATCAGAGGAGAAGTGGGCATGTCACAAATGAGGGACATGGGTCCTGGACCACATGACTGATGTACTGTGGAAGTTTAACCAGGCCAGAGGAGGGCACATAGCATGTCAGACAAAGTGCACAGTGCAGTCATGGACTCACCCCCTCCTTGCTGCTGTCTGTCCTTCAGCTGCCCATCCAGGTCAGGGAAGACCACCGCCAGGATCCGGAGCATGTGGGGGTCAGGGTCTGGTGTCCGCCCCTCCTGCGAGGAGGCGACAGCTTCAGCTGGACCCTTGCGATCCTCCGGGTCCAGCCACGAAGGTCCTGCCACCTCTTCTGGCAGTTGCGGATCCTGCGCCTGTAGACCCCCACGGATCTTACTTTCCGGGCGATGGTCAGCCAGATTTCCTGCTTCTGGTGGGCATCAACCTGTGAGGATGACAAAGTGAAAAGGCCATTACTACACATGCAACATATACGTGCATCACACAGTTGGATATACATGTCTCAATCACAGGGGCATATGATGTACACAGGCAGTGCAACAATGGCTATGAACAGTTTGCCAGCAGTCACTACATGGGAAGTAAACCTAGTTGGAATGCACTGTTACTGCACTGTACCAGTTCAGTGCATGTAACTACACACTTTGGGGTGTGACAACTACTCAGTGGGCATGCTAGCCAGTGGTGTGCACACTGAAAGCCCTGCTAGTCAGACAACATGCACAATTAGTGAGGCAGTGGACAGCACACTCACCTGCTCCCCTGGTTTCCCATACAGCTTGCTGTACTGTGGAAGGAGGCTGTCCAGCAGGGCCTGGTTCTCCTCAAGGCTGAAGGCTGGGGCTCTCTCCACAGTACGTGCCATTGCAGGAGCCAGAGGATGCATAAACAGCAGCAGTGTTTGTGGCAGATGTCGTCCTGGAGCATGTAGTGCAGGCAAGTGAGCTCTCAGGGGAACAGCCAGCATTATATGTGTGCTGCAGAGGCAGATACTGTCCCATGTGTCCAAAGTGATAGGTCCAAGTCGTTTGCATCTTCTAAATCTGACCAATCCATGGAATAGCAGCATTAATACACGCCCACAGCATCCTTCAAATCTTCAACTTCATGACACCCATGATTTTGCAACATTGTTGTGGCTGGCCAACTGAATTCACTGCATCAGACTCGTTGGAGCTTCGAAAACGCGTCCGTTGCCATGCCAGGCCCCAGCCAATGTGTGCGCACCGTTCGGTCCACTGCTGTACAATGCGTATTTCGGAATACAACGCGTACCCGCTCACATACAATGCAATGGGCCGTGCGGGCACACCGATCGGTCCATTGCTGTACAACGCGTACCCGGGATACAACGCGTACCCGCTCACATACAATGCAATGGGCCAGCCGGACACACCGATCGGTCCATTGCTGTACAATGCGTACCCGGGATACAACGCGTACCCGCTCACATACAATGCAATGGGCCGGCCGGGCACACCGATCGGTCCATTGCTGTTCAACGCGTACCCGGGCCGGGATACAACGCGTACCCGCTCACATGCAATGCAATGGGCCGGCCGGGCACACCGATCGGTCCATTGCTGTACAACGCGTACCCGGGATACAACGCGTACCCGCTCACATACAATGCAATGGGCCGGCCTGGCACACCGATCGGTCCATTGCTGTTCAACGCGTCCCTGGACAGGTCACACGCATATGTCACCATGCTGGTCACTGGTGAACCTATGCCAGCCACATATACTTTCCAGGGACTCAGTGGCACACCTACAACACCACACCCAGTCCACACTGTATCTAAGGCATGTGTGGCAGCATAACCTTATCTGTGTATGGGGTGAACATGTGGTTTTTGGGGTGGCATTTGGGGGCAGACACACCCAGGCTGTGCACATGTTCATGGGGACAGGGTCCTTTGTGTGTTGTGCACCTGACCACTGTGGTGTGCAACTTTTCATTTATGAGCATGTGTCATGGTCATATTTCCAGGTTGTGTATGTGTATGACATGTCACATACCCCCAGGCTCACATGTGTGAAGGCATGTACGTCACAGGGTGGCCCATTGCCACAATAGTGATGTCCCTCCGCAGTCTGTGTGCATGTTGTGTTTCACATGTCTCTGACTCCATGTGCACAATGGGAGACAATCTCCACATCCACGTGGTTTGTGCATGAACTTTGATGTTGTGTGTGTCACAGACATCCATGTCTGTCCTGCAGAGGCTACAGGGGCCACTACCTGTGGGTGTCATGTTAGTTTTTCTGATGTGTACATGATACGCAATGTCATGCCAGTGTCCATGTGGCAAGACAGGGTCCCTGGGAATCTACCTGTCAATGAGCTGTGATGCCTGTGGAGCATCTGTCCAGACATGTCACTGTGGTATGTGTGTGGAACGTGAGAGCAGTAAATGGGTACTGTGACACAGCCTAATGGTTTCCCATAGCACACCCTGGAACCTGTTGTCAACACTTGTTGAACAGAGATGTTAGATGATGTCCATGTAGGTGCCATATATGTCCAAACAGAACGACACACACATCAAGTACTTGTGTTTGTTAATGATGTATCATGTGAAATTGAGTATGGTGAACAGCACATAGTTGGGGTGACTGACAATCTTGCTTTCTTCACCTATGCACTGCAGGGCTCATGCTGTCCATAGACCATTCCCAGACCTGGCAACGATGGTGGAACGTGACAGCATCCGACGGTACCGCTTCACCAGGCAGCTGATTGAGGATTTGGCAGTGCGGTTGGACCCACATTTGCAGCCTGGCCGTCCGTATCCTACAGCGCTGACCCCCAAGGTGAAGGTGATGGCAGCCCTACACTTCTTTGCCACCGGTACCTTTCAACACACTGTGGCGACTGCCGGTGGGATGTCACAGACTATGTTCAGCCGTGTGCTACGCGATGTTTTGGGGGCAATGTTGATATACCTGAACCAATACATCTATTTCCCAACACGTCAACGACTCACTGATGTCAAGAGTGACTTCTATACCCTGGGGAGGATGCCACATGTAATTGGCTCCATTGATGGGACACATGTGGCTTTGATACCACCACAGGCACATGAGCAGGCATACCAGAACCGTAAACATTACCATTCGATCAATGCTCTGGTGGTATGTCTTGCAGATATGACCATCACACATGTGTGTGCCCGTTTCCCCGGTTCGGCACACGATGCCTACGTGATGAGGAGTAGTTGCATCCCAAGGATGATGTCACAGATGCCAAACCAGCGTGCCTGGCTTGTTGGTGTGTACTGACTTTGTACCATTGTGTGTGTTCTGCTATGTTGTTTTCCGCACACATTTTCAAATCGGCTAATGTGCAATTGTCTGTCTGTAGGTGACTCGGGATACCCCAACATGCCGTGGTTGCTGACACCCCTCAGGAACCCTGTGACAGCAGCCCAGATGCGCTACAATGAGGCACATGGTCGGACGAGGAGGGTGATTGAGCAGACCTTTGGTCTCCTGAAGAGCCGCTTCCGCTGCCTGGACAAGACAGGAGGGGCCCTCCCATATGCCCCAGCAAAGGTGTGCAAGATTGTCATCATCTGCTGCATGCTACACAACCTGGCAGTGCGGAAGGAGTTGCCTCTCATCCTGGATGACGATGACCAACGTCCGCCACCTGTGGAAGATCCTGGCCTGGGTCACGATGCCAGTGAAGATGATGATGATGATGATGGTGATGTCCGCACACAGCTCATCACCAACTTCTTCAGCTGAATGTGAGTCTCCAAAGGGTTGTAATGTCAATGATTTGAGTTTGCATGATATGTGTGTGTGGTGCTCTGTTGCTGTTTGAGTGTGGCCATGTGCTACTTGACTGGATGCGTGCAGCGGTGTGTCCTTGCAGGTGGTCTGTACTGCCCAACAGTGTTGACATGCTAACTTGGTTTTGTGTAGTTATCTCGTGACATGTATTAGACATGAGTATTGCCGTTCTGTGCTGTTCTTCAGTGGTTTTGACTGTGTGTCATGTCTGTCCTTCACAGGGTGCTGCCGGAGTTGTTTGATCAACTTGGATCCCACGAATCCATGAATCAACTTCCAAGGTGGAAGCAGTCGTTTCCCTACAGGTGATGTGCCACACACCCCTGGACTTTCTATCTTCTGCACTTTTTGACTTTGTGGCCACAGCCAGGTTGGATTAGCTAGCATTTGTAGTGGAAACAACATGTTGCAAATGTGTAATAAACCTGTGCTTCACTTTGGGATGTGCGTTGTCTGTGGTCACACATCTGACTGACATTTGCTTACTGCACCTGTAGTCTAGTTGACAGACTGTGAATAGGTGGCGTGTCTGTGCATTCCACTGTATTTAGTTGCAACATCAGTATAGGTGATGAGTCTGATGGCCCTGGTGTGTATGTGTTGTGTGGCCCTAGTGGTGTGTCTCCCTCATATGTGTCACGTCGCCATGAGTGACATGACGGTGTTGGACTTGCTGTAGCAGTTAGCATGCACAGTGTCATTTTTCTGATCACCATCTCCATGACAGAGTGCACATTGGAATCACAACAGAGGCAGATATGGTGTATTGGTGAGTTTATTTACATACAGGTGTGAGAATGGTGCACAGGATGTGGGTGCTGTACATAGAAACTGGAATCCAAAGTTCCCATATGATTTGGAAGTCTTGGTAGCTGAAATGTCCAGAGTAAAGTCCACAGTCATCTGATGAATTTGGCCAACTAGAGCTCCCCATGTCATGTGGGAGAGTTGGGTTGGCTTCGACAGGGCGTGCAGTTTGCACACAGAGGAAAAGTTCCAGAACAGGTGTTGGCTTCCTGGGGGATGTAGATGGCCATCGGCCTCTCAGTTTGGCCTCCTCGGACGGCCCCTCTTCTTGGGGGGGGACCCTCAGGTGCAGGCTGCGGCGGTGCAGGGGACTCTCTGCCAGAGTCCTCCTCCCTCCCTGTGGCATTTGCAGTTGTTTCAGCAGCAGATGTTGTGGGCACACAGGGAGGTGAGGCCATGTTGGTGCTGAACTGGCGGAGGCATGTCAGTATGTCCCTATGCACCGCTGTCATTTGTTCCAATGTGTCCGACTTGGACTCCATGCCAGACATGTGTGTCTCGACACGTGACATGTGTGTCTCGACACGGGACATGTGGGAGTCCAAGCGGGCATGATGGGCAGCCTGCTGCTGTTGTATGTCCTTGAGGATCCCCACTACCTGGCTGATCTCTCCGGTGCTAGTCTGGTACGCATCCGCGATGCGTGCCAGTTGTGGGTCATCATGCAGTCCAGACCCCTCTGCAAAGAGCGACCTATGTCTACCACCCCTCCCACCACCCCTGGCGACACGTGCAGGACCTGCGGTGGCACGCACAGGTGACCGTGGGCCCACTTGGGTGTTGTTCCTGGGCTCGTTGTCACCAGCTCCAGTTTGGGTCTGGGTCCCTGCGCTGTTGTCATCTGTGGTCCTTGGTCTGTCCGTGTTGGCAGGGGTGGCCTGTGTGTTGGCAGTTGTTGGAGGGGTGGGTGCAGGGGGTGCAGATGTTGGTCCTGCTGGTGCTGCATGATGACTCACACCGGAGGGTCCAGCTGGTTCTTCGCCATCCGAGGAGTGCAGAGGCTGATCCACACCAGTGAGCTCAGTGTTCCCCGGAGCCTGGGACAGAGACTCCTCTTCGTCTGCTGCTGTGTCCCCATCATCACCTGTTTTGGGGAGAGACACAGATTGTATGTTATGTTTCTACTGGGATCAATTGTTCAAACACCTGACAGTTGTGACTGTACCTCTGGATGTGGGCCTGGACATTGCATTCTCCTAAATTTTGACAGTCAGAGAGTGATATTGGTGTAGCACATTGTCCTGCCAACCTGTGGCATGCCAATGTGAATGTTGAGGTGTGTGCATGACCAGCATTGGTGGTATTTGCTTGCCATCCGGGCCTCCTTCTCCCCCCAGCCCAGTTATCCCACCATGAAGCGTGCTTCCATTGCAGGGAGTGCAAGTTGTCTTTCAGGATGTCAGTCAGTGGTGTCCTGCTGTTGGTTGTTGCACAGTTCCCAGCAGGGCCTTGTGCTCCCCCCATCAGTACCCAGTGTCAGCCATCTTGTGAGTCCTTTTCCACTCCCTGTGATGTGAGCATGGTTCAGGGTGGTGTTGATGGGCCAATTGTGAGGCTGACCAACATCTGTGCCTACCACTCCCATCATGCTGTTGCCTCCACCCCCTTCCCAGCATGCCCATCCTTCCTTCCTTTTGACTCTGCTTCCCTGTGGGGTGGGGTGCCTGTGCTGACAGGATGGCTGGGAGTGTTGTCCTGGCAGTTGTTTGGCTACAAGTCCCAAGAGTGTCCCTGTGCTTCACACGGCATAACCCAGGGTGGTGGTTCTTTGTGGGACCTTCAGTTAGGATGTGAGGCATTGCATTCTCCCAGGTGGGTTATGTGGAGTTAGTGTTGAGGGGGTGTGTGAGTGGAGGTGCTTGTAACTATGGTCAGTGCTGTGAGTCCTCCTTCCCACCCAGCCAGATATCCCACCATGGAACATGCTTCCATTGCAGGGAGTGCAAGTTGTCTTTCAGGATGTCAGTCAGTGGTGTTCTGCTGTTGGTTGTTGCACAGTTCCCAGCAGGGCCTTGTGCTCCCCCCATCAGTACCCAGTGTCAGCCATCTTGTGAGTCCTTTTCCACTCCCTGTGATGTGAGCATGGTTCAGGGTGGTGTTGATGGGCCAATTGTGAGGCTGACCAACATCTGTGCCTACCACTCCCATCATGCTGTTGCCTCCACCCCCTTCCCAGCATGCCCATCCTTCCTTCCTTTTGACTCTGCTTCCCTGTGGGGTGGGGTGCCTGTGCTGACAGGATGGCTGGGAGTGTTGTCCTGGCAGTTGTTTGGCTACAAGTCCCAAGAGTGTCCCTGTGCTTCACACAGCATAACCCAGGGTGGTGGTTCTTTGTGGGATCTTCAGTTAGGATGTGAGGCATTGCATTCTCCCAGGTGGGTTATGTGGAGTTAGTGTTGAGGGGGTGTGTGAGTGGAGGTGCTTGTAACTATGGTCAGTGCTGTGAGTCCTCCTTCCCACCCAGCCAGATATCCCACCATGGAACATGCTTCCATTGCAGGGAGTGCAAGTTGTCTTTCAGGATGTCAGTCAGTGGTGTCCTGCTGTTGGTTGTTGCACAGTTCCCATCAGGGCCTTGTGCTCCCCCAGCAGTACCCAGTGTCAGCCATCTTGTGAGTCCTTTTCCACTCCCTGTGATGTGAGCATGGTTCAGGGTGGTGTTGATGGGCCAATTGTGAGGCTGACCAATATCTTTGACTACCACTCCCATCATGCTATTGCCTACACCCCCCTTCCCAGCATGCCCATACTTCCTTCCTTTTGAGTGGACTTCACTGTGTGTGAGTGTGACAGCAATGGCAAGATGGCTGACAGTGTGGTCCTGTTGTTTGTTGGTGCCCAGTTCCCATCAGGGCCTTGTGCTCCCCACACCAGTACCCAGTGTCAGCATCTTGTCAGTTGTTTTCCACTCCCTGTGATGTGAGCATGGTTCAGAGTGGTGTTGATGGGCCAATTGTGGGTGTGACCAATATCTGTGACTACCACTCCCATCATGCTATTGGCTACACTGACTTGACCAGCATACACAGAATTCCTTCCTTTCAGTGAGCTTCCCTGCGAGGTGGTGTTGTAGTGGTGTTTAAATATCTGGGAGTGTTTGTTGGTTCTATCTGTGCCACTGCCTTGCTGTATTTGTTGTTAGGTTTGTACATGCCATGACACAGTTACATATCACTATGAGATGGGAGGTATTGTGTTTGTCTGACTAGCATTCACATCTTGGGATGGATATCTTTTGGTTGCTGTGTATTTGCTAAGGGTGCATGGTTTGCCTATCCCCTTGACTGTGATGTGTGTGTGTTGTCACACCATATTGTGTATATTAGTTGTGTACTCACCAGGCTCTGGGATGTCTGTTAGTCCGTATACACTCACTGGTGGTAGGATGGCCCGCACCTTCACCTCCCAGGGCCTGAGGTATACTGGTTTTGCAGGAGGGCCACTGCCGGTGTGCTGGCTGAGGAGGTAGTCCTTTTTGAGTAGGTTCTGGACCCTCCTGCGCACATCATACCACCTGTTCTGGATGTCTTCCTTTGTGCGCAAACATGGTGATTGTGCGTTCACCCTGTCGACAATCCTCGCCCACATCTTGGTTTTCTGCGACATGGGGGTCTGTTGTACCAATGTACCAAACAACTGTGGCTCTACCCTCAGGATCTCGTCTACCAGGACTTCCAATTCACTATCTAGGAACTTATGGTTCTTCTTTGGGGGCATGGTGATGGGTGGTGGTGGTGATTGATGTGTGTGTGTGTGCAAGTGGGGGGGTGTGAGTATAGGTTTAGCTGGGTGTGTGTGAGGGTGCTATTTGTAGGTGTGGTAATGGTGTGTGGCTTGTGTGATGTATGAGCTGTGAGTGTGTCTGTGGTTGCTGTGTGATGGTGTTGTGTGCTGGCAGGTCAGTGGAATTTGCAAAGGATCATGGTAGGGATTTGTGGCTGTTAGAAATGGGGGTCTCTAGTTGGCAATGGCTGGCCACTGTCCAAGTAGGGACCCTTCTTCCTAAGTCAGAGTGAGAGGGCTACCCTCTTTAATCCCCCTGCTCAACCCTGTGGTAACGTAGCACGAGCAGGTAGGCTTATCTCAGAGGCAGTGTGTGAAGCATTTAGGACCATACACAGTAACACAGTGAGGAACACTACAAAGGGACACCACACAAGTAGTTATAAAAAATAAGTATCTTTATATATATGTATGCAGACTTATCACAAGACCAATAACTGTAAAAGCCACAATACTGTCAAAAATAGGATTACTGTTGCAGGACTGTCAAAAATAGTATTACTGTTGCAGGACTGTCAAAAATAGTTCAATGGTTGCAGAAATAAGGTTCAAATTCAAAGCAGTGGTCTCTGCGACCCTTTCTCCCACAAAGTACCTGGATTTAGTAGCAAAACCAACAAAAATGTCGCAAAGAAGTGTTAGCGATGAATTTCCTCACGCGAGGCCGGCGATGCGTTAAAATCCTTGCCGCAAGGGGGGATGATGCGCCGATCTGCTGATGCGTGCGGAGACGATGCGACAAACTTCTTCACGCTAGGCCGCCGATGCGCTGAGGCCTTGCCGCGAGGGCGAAGACGATGCGACGATCCTGTTGCTGTGTTGCGATGCAAAGAAATGGCGCTTCGCGAGGGAGCGATGAAATCCGGTGCGATGCGATCAAAATGGCGGACGCACGGCGTCCGCAAAGCGATGTCTTGAAGCGATGATTTCTTTGGGGGTTGCGAGCGCTCGGCGACAGCAGCGCGATGATTTTTCCAGCGCGTCTCAGCTGCAGCGGCTTGCAAAGGGGCGTTAGCGATGGTTTCGTGTTGCGAGCACCCAGCGTCAGCAGCGCGATGATTTTTCCAGCGCTCTCGGCTGCAGCGGCTCGCAAATGTGCGTTAGCGACGATTTCCAGCACTCTTTTCTCTGAAGCAAACTAGAGGCCCTGGAACTCACAGGAGCCTCATCAGCAGATAGCAATCCTCGCAGGGAGGAAGCAGGAGGTTGGTGGTGGAGTCTGATGTGCCTGAGACTCCAGCAGGAGGCTAGCTCTGTTCCTAGCCCTTGGGTAATTGCTGTCACAAAAATAAAAGTTCTATCCAAAAATCTCTTTCCCTCTTCTTCAAGGTCCAGTGGTCACTGCTGCAGGCCAGTGCAAGAAACAATACACAAGCACAAGGACAGCCACTTCCTGCAGATTCCTCCAGTGGCACGGACAGAGGTTCCTCTTCAGATCCAGGAGCAATACAAATTGGAGGGGTTTGAGCACAGATATTTATACCCCAAAAGTCTTTGTTCTCAGAAGCTACAAGTCACTGAACCTAGCCAGAACCAGTTCTGCTCAGGCATGGAGCACTTTGTTTACCAGGCTGCATCCTTCCTTTCAGAAAGAGGGGGTCTGCTAGCAGACACACAGTAGGAGGTGGAGCCAGCATTCACCTTGCCAGGCACAGCCCTATTCAGGTCAAGGAGCCACCCCTCCCCATACTCTAAATGCAGATCTCTCTATTCAACCCAGGTCTGACTCAGCCTGCCCTGCCCCTCCAAACCCAGACAGCCAATACACATAACAGCAGAGCACACTGGAAGGCTTAGGCAAGAAAATACCTACTTTCTAAAAGTGGTATTTTCAAACACAGGATATAAAAATAAACTTCACTAAAAGATGTATTTTAATATTCTGAGCTCAGGCATACTAAATTCGTTTTTCCACCATGTTCCTGGGGTCAGTTAGGACTATAGGATGTAATAGTCAAACTGCCCATTCTAGCCTATGAGGAACAGGTAGCCTTACAGTAGTGAAAAACGAAATTGGGTGTAATTCACTACCAGGACATGCTACACACACCAAGGCATGTCCTACCTTACACATACAATGCACCCTACCATAGGGGTGACTTACATGATGCCAAGGGAAGGCTCAGGGGCTGGGAAGTGGGTGCACTTCACAGCCAAGATGGCAGTTCTGGACTGCACACAGACACTGCAGTGGCAGGTCTGAGACACACTTTACAAGCTGCTTCTGTGGGTGGCACAAATCAGCGCTGCAGGCCCACCAGCAGCATTTGGTTTACCAGCCCTGGGCACACACAGGCCACACTACTAGGGACTAACAGGTAAACCAAATAAGCCAATCAGGGACATACCAATTCATATAGACATATTTACAAAGGGAGAGCATATGCACTTTAGCACTGAACAGCAGTGGTAAAGTGCCCAGAGTCATAAAACCAACAAAAACAGGTCAGAAAAATACAGGAGGCAGGCAAAAAGTTTGGGGGTGACCCTGCAAAAAGGGCCATTTCCAACAGTGGCCTTTATGTAGGTGGAGTTGGAGGTGTGTCCTTGTTCCATTTTTTTTTTCCTCCCTGTATTTATTGGCTTTGTGGTTGCTTGTTTGGCCCTAATTTTTCCTTGGTGTTTTTGGTGCATGTAGGAGTCGTTCTTGTGTCCGAGTAGGACGCTGCAGTTGTCTGGTGCGATCTTGTCTGACTCGTTCCCGCTGTGTGTCAGCTAGGTTTCATATGTGGCGTACGAGTCGGTCGCGTAGTATTGGGTTGCTTCGGCTGGGTTTTGTATGCGTGTCGGTCGTACGGCTTGTGCTCCGGGCGAGTCGGTCGTGTTTTGCACCCACAGCATCGTACTACGCGGGTCGGAGTTCGCGGGTACGTTTCGTTCGGGTTCAAAACGGGTGCGCGTCGGTCGGTTCATTTCGCGTGATTTCCCGGCTGGATGGCTTGTTTCCATCCGGCTCGGTCGGTCGTTTTGTATTCCGTCCGAGTCGGTCGGATTTCACATGCATTTCATCGTACTACCAGGGTCGTACGGCGCCGGTCCGAGTCGGTCGGACTAAATTCCCGTACCAAGTCGGTCGGTATGTTTTCCGGCCCGAATCGGAATCGGCCCCTAAGTCTCAGAGAGATACACAGAATAAACGGTATGGAAGTTTTTTCAATAAGCATTTATTGAACAGTCGTTATTCTAGTGTAAAATAAGTGTGCTGAATCAACCACTAGACAGTAACAGATATAAATGATTAGAAGCACTAAGAAAGTAAAAGGATGATAGATTTCTACCATGTTGCTATAACCATGAATACAGGCAAGTATATAAAATACATGATAATAAAATGTGTACTCCTACGATGCAATCCTAACTAGATGTACCTAAGTGTACCTAGCATGTGTGTAGGTGTTAAGCCAAGAATCCCTCTAGGATAAAGTCAACCCCATTACCTGAAGTGAGAGACTATGCGACCCCGTCTTGGTCTCGAGTTGGACACCCCGCAAGGGATGTTAGACCACTACGAGCTGGAGTATCTGCATGCAGGAGCCTCAGCGTCTCGCGTCAGAATGTCGGCAGGGAAATCCTGATCTCCTCTGTTTGTCTCAGCAAGATGTGATTTTTATATACCCAAAGGTCTCCCCGAGGTTCTACCGTGCTGTGCCACTTGTCGGACTTAGGATGACGTTGGGAATGAACTTTATACATAGTTATTATACAGGAGATGATAGTCCTGCTGAGTTTCCGAGAATCCTCATGCATAATGTATGAGGCCTTTACCAGGGATAATCCCGCGTTCTGTGTGCAGTGTCGTATCTAGGTAAAAGGTAAGTCCCTAAGAACCATTATGTATGTAATGTAGGGAAGAATATAGGTGAAGGGTTAGAATGTTACCTGAGCCTATATTGGGGTATTACTATGGAATATAACACCCACTCCTCATCCGACTGGATGACATAATAAAATTCTAACGTACAACTAGGCTGTCTAGGCATTGGTACGCAAACAATTATAGTAAAACAATAGTTCAGCTCAAAAAATTTACAAATTCTAAAATATGTAACAAGGAAACAATTGTCACTCAAGCAATTTATTTATTTATTTGATGAGTTTTATATAGCGCTGGCTAGACCCGGAGGTATCAGAGCGCTTTACATGAGGATTAGCGAGTTACAAGTTACAAATAACATCAGTTACAGGAGCATAGTAAAACATGGGGAAAAAACTGTGTTACACAGTAAACGTGTGTTGCTAGGGAATAGAATAACAACGACACATAGGGAAAAGAAAAAAACAGTGTTACGTAGACCCATGAGTTAGACAGAGCATAGCGTAACAAAGACACATGTCCTACGGGGCATAGAAAGTAAGGGGGGGAAAGAAAAATGTGTAAGGAATAAGGGTCAGGCATACCAGTAAGGGGGAGAGTACATCAGGGGGATAAAACAGTCAAAGTGTAAGACAAACAGATCGGCTGGGGACAGACAATCTCAATATTCAGTAACTTGGTGACTTTGTACGTGTTGAGAGGAGTGTAGGAGATTTAATGGGGGGATCGACTAGAGGTAGAGGTCCGACAGTGGGGAGACGAAGAGAACTGTGCCCAATGTCCAGCTGGGTAGGTGACGGCCGAGGGGTGAACCCGAGCCGGTCTCCTCTATAGCTGTCTAGGCAGCTCCACTGGGCATCGGCCATGTAGCTCGGTCTCCTTGGTCAGGATAATAATCACGGTTCCTCTGGAGATTTCGAGTTCAAAACGCGGGAGTTGGAGAGACGAGGACCGCATTAAAAACTAATCCCAGGTGTGTATAATGGTCCAAGGTGGGGGTAGATTCCAGAGGATTAGAGCCAGAAGGAAATCCCAGGCCAGGGAGCTCCCGGCCGGAGCTCATTATCTGTCGGCCATCTTGCCTTGCGAATGGAATGTTTGCCTTGCCTAGGAATGATTGCCCCTGCATCTCTGAATGCCTGGGCCCTCTTCACAAACTCCCAAGACCTTTCAGGGAGCCCCGCTAGTGTCCCTCTTGCCCTGGGGGGCCCCATGTGCAAACCCTGCGTGGGGTGTATCGTCTACCCGATGGCTCCCCCCCCTTTGGTCTCCCTCGTGTCTATATTTGCTGGGCTTCAGGTCCTTCTAGCCCTTAGGGTTACGTACATAAACTGCCCCTCTGCGCACAACAGCCTTGGTGCGTCTTTTGGCGTAGCTGCGCGATCCCCACGGGGCCCGCTCCTATGCCTGTGTACAGATCTATAGCTCTAATGTGTCCGTATACATAGTTCGAACAACTACAAGCATTGGAAAGCCATGCAGGTTATAAAAAGTGTCAATTGTTTTGGAGTTCCAATTTGAGTTTGTTTAGAAAATCGAATTTTTTCCCAGAACACGACAAGTCAAATGTTTATGTGTCCTGGCTGGTAGATGCAACATTGCTGTTGCCCGCTTTCGCCGACGACGATCCCTGTAACACCTCGCAGATTACGTCAATTGAGCACAGATGATCTTCCGTGCTGCTAGCAGCAGATGCTCTGGCAGATTGTGCGCCATCCAAGGCCTGGGTATCAGTGGAGGAGCCGGTATCCATTCCAACAGGAGCAGAGACTTCCTGTGAAGGCTCTAAGAATGCCGCCATCAACATAGGAATACACTGGGGACACTGCAGAACATGGGCCGTTATTGGGTCCAGTAAAACATCAACGTTCGGTTGCGCAACTGATGGAAGTGTCAGACATAGATCCAACACGCATTCTTCTCCACAGAACAGGCATCGGAGAACAGGTAGGATGCAGTCCATTCAGACTGGTCTAAATGACAGGAACCAAGAGGTGCTTTGTTCCCGTAGGCGAGGTGTGCCCAGATGTTGTACCATGCGATCACGGTATTTACGTTCCAGGAGTACTGTTTCCATCTCCTTGGTGACTGGGACGTCCATTGCGTAGTAGAAAAATGACAATCAGGATACCTGCTATTAGAAGCAGGATCAGCGGAAGTCCTCTAAAGATGCTTCCGAATACGGAGTGTATAAAGTTTGGTATAACTCCGAGGACTGTCTGAAAGGTGCTTAACAGTACCGAACCTGTGGTCTTAAATAGGTGGACTATGCCCGTCGTATCAGACATGTTAAAGATACGATTTACCATTTCTGTGAAATGGAAGGGGCAGTTCGTACGTATGAGTGCCTGTATCTCAGCCGAGGACCTTGCGATCTGGAGATCAAAAGTCTCCCGGGCGGAGGTTAAGGGCATGGTTTTCTGTAGAAGCATGGCTTTCATTCTGCTCAGAGTATCAAACCATATAAAGGAAACATTCAACGAAAGCCATAGCGGCGCCTCCCTGACTGTGTGTCGGTGAAAACAATACTTGCATACAGCAAGTAACCCTGGAGCTCACGGTGATGAGATATGCGATGCCCGGAAGCATCCCACAACAACCTTGATCGTTCAGCATCAAGTAACTCCCATTTGTAGGTAGCCTGAATACTGGAGTAATCACGGCAGCTGGGGTACCCCTCAAGTGACAGGATAGGTTCGCTACTGAACCATTGCAGGCCCCGTGCAGCATAATATCCTGGCATATGAGAGATCCACTTAAAGTGTTCTTGCAGTTTGTACCGCTTAGAAGCACTTCTAGATCCACACTCCTGCATAGAAATCTGTATGGTAATTCCCAAGATTCCTTGATGAATTCCCTACCCATTTCTTCATATCTGCCTGCCTGTTGTTGTTCTAGACAGTACCGAAATTGGAAAGCTGTGACCGGTAAGGTTTTAGGGCCAAGGATCAACCACTCTGTGGACGGTGATTCTGCCACAGTGAAAGGTAATCTGTCCAGTTTTTCAATGCACAGCATTGTATATTTTGCTCCCCTCTGTGCCATTTTCATCTGTTTCTCCATTAGATTGTATGCAGAAAACAGTGACGTACTGTTGATAAAACGCCAAGGCACATAACCTGCGTGCAATGATTGCAGCGTCCAGCTCAATAACATAATAGAACCTAATTGTGATTGTCCATGCTGTAGTATGGACAACTCTTGTTCTAGTACATCAATCACAGAAGATACAATGTTGCCCAGTGAATAAATCCTGGAAGTTAACGTAGTCATGCCATTGTCAACTACGGCAACGCCTTTTCTAAATTAATCCTATCTATTTCACGTAATCTCTCCGCTGCTTCTTGTTGGGAGATTTTCCAAATTTCATTATAGACAGCATAATAGAAACGTTTTTGACGTGGCTTTCTGGGACCTAATAAAAAATCCCGTAGTTCCAAATCCTCTGTAAGTAAGGATAAGCGTTGTTTCACCTGTGTTAGTGTTGAAGTTTTTAGCCAATCGAGGCATAACTTCCCAACACTGTATGATGTCACCACCCCTGGATGTTCTCTTTGTACATAGTGAGGATCTGGCCTTTGGATACTGAACCCTTCGGTTGTACCCCTGAATCTTTCCTGACATCTATTAGTGTCTGTGGGCCAAACCAACCATCCCTTCCAATTGGGGTCTGATCTGTTGTATTGTAGAATGTCATCTAATATAGCCCCTTTTAGTGATGTAAAATTACCCTCGGCCTGTGATGGTGTTGGAATCCGAGGTGTGTTCAAATCCTTGTTCTTGGCTATTCCAAGGCAGGAGGTCTGTTGCACAGTATCATTCAGACATATCATCTGCTGGGGAATGAGGCATGCTCTAAATAGCACTTCTGTTCCCTGGACTTGCCAGTCTCTAGAACCCCAGACTGATTTTCTGTCTATAGTGTCTTTCCATAAGTCAAAACCCTGTTCAGACAGTTGGGTAATGAAGGAAGCAGAGTAAATCTGTTTGGTGTTAGTCAGCATATTTTTCTGTGCGGATGTCATTGCAACCTTATAGTAATATGAGGTCGGGTCTGAAACATTAAACCCTGAAAAATATGAAAAAAATGTGTGCAAACGTTTTCGAGCTACTTTTCGGTGGTGTAGGGCAATGTTCCCATTGGTGATATGTGAAAACATTTCAAGGGGTACTGGATTTGTGTAGGAAATGATGACCATAATGTTGATAACAATACATTGTGTTAAAGTCAGATGTGTCTTCTAACACTTCATTGCTAGAAAATGCGGCAGATTGTTCTAAATCAGACAACATATTGTTCACAGTTTCAAAATCCCAATCATCGGAAAATGTACTGGAGGTAATGATATCATTCAAGGAAATTTTAAACAAATTAGGTATTTTTAAAAGATCGGTCGGACCAAATATATCATAATCAACCTTGTCCCATACTATACCATCAGGTATAGGAACTGCTGAAATGTTCACTGATGACAAGTCTCTTTGTTCACAAATCACGATGTGATGAAACATGAGGTTTCAGGATTAGGTTCACTTTTGATGCTGCAGAGCTTTGGAGAAGGTAAGTTCCATTAACAAGTAAGCTGAAGACAGTTACTAAGCCTATCCAGAAAATAAAGAAAAGTATCCTGGTGATTATCTAAAGTTCTAGCAACGGTGACACCAGGTAAGTCTTTTTAAGGAAAACGAAAAAGACTTTGATTTGTTGTTGACGAGATATTGGGGCTGGGGTTGTTTCAGGTCCCCTTGGATCCAAAGAAAAGGTATTGAAGTCGATGAAATAGCCAGATGCAGTTCGATCTATTTTGGGTAGCTCAGCAGGTTTTGTGGAACTTGTAGCTGGCTCTTGTTGAGGCATGTTTATGTAGACAGTGTTAGGTCGAATTGAAATTTGTCTTTCATTTTGGTCTTGAATCTCTGTTTCAAGAGGAACTATTTCCATGGCATTGTTGCTTAGTCCATCATTCCGTATAGGAGACTCTTCAAACCTGATGAGCCTTTCCGTCTGAACTTCCTGTATGGTAGCGAGAGGAGGGCGTCGGCTACTCAGTAGTCCACAAATCTCTTCTCCTTTTTCCCGGCAAGAGGCGGCAGAAGTACAATTCTTGTTCCTTCGACTGCCAGCAAAGGTACAGGCTTTCTGTAAGATGGCCCAAATTCTTTCTTGTCCACTATCGTTTCTCTGACCAGATCCCCGCCTTTAGGGACCCAGACAGGTCTTGCCGTGACTGACTTGACTTCCCCAGTGGCGGTCCGCTTTACATGCACATTACTCTGTAGTGCCATGATTCATTCAGGTCCTGTAAAACAGCCAAACGTTTATTGATGTCAAAAGATTTTTCATCCCCCACTGTGCCTTCACAATCAAGATCAGGAAGGACCTCGTAAGGAGTGGCACCCCCTAGAGAACGTCTTGGCATGTTGTTCAAGGCCCTCTGAACCCCATATAAGTGATTGGCCCAACTACCACCCGTGCCTAATACTCTAGCTGTTAACAATTGCTTTAAGTCCCGGTTTTTCCTCTCCACAACCGAATGTCCCTCGGGATGGTACGGAGAGAAGTACCGCAGTGCAATACCTTAACTTCCCATGGCTTCCTTGTAAGCCCTAGAGCTAAATGCAGGCCACGGTCAGAATGTAATGTGCCAACTGCATATGTCTCTATAAAGACTCGCAAATCTTTGATAACAGTTTGAGCGTCAGCTGAGTGCTGAGGCCATACCCATAGGAATCTTGAGCAGGAATCCACTGCAACCATTATGTACTTATAAGCCCCATCAGATTGTAAGGGACTGCAGTGGTCCAAATAGACACACGCAAGAGGTCTGTCTGATATTAATAATGGTGTCTGTGCTGGACGCGTTATGGTTGAGCCTTTCATCTGCTGGCAGATGTCGCACTTTAAGACACAGTCTTTGGTCTGCTTTGTTAACCCTGGCCACCAATAGCTTTGTTTCAGTAAAGAAACTGTCGCCAGCACTCCTTCGTGTGCAGAACCAAGTCCCTTGTGTGCAGCTAAAATTAAGCGTAATCTGGGATCCATGTTTGGTATTACCCTATCCCCCACTCCGGGAATCTGAGCAAATGGAACGTTATTTGCATCTAACTTGTAGGAGTACTTGAGTGGAAAACCTTTCGGAAGTGCCCGATTGTCTTTGTATGATGCAATGACAGCTACCATTATCTGTCTGTCTATTCTCGTCTTTGAACGAGTGATTGCAGCTACGGATGCAGCTCGTACTGCCCCCTTCGCGGCTTCATCAGCCAATGACTTGCCTTCAACGTGAACGCCATCACGTTGATGACTCAGCGTGTGTATCACGTGAGCTCTCTGTAGTTCGTTTTTCAATTTAACTACCTGTTCCCATAGCATTTTATGCTTAATTGTGCCACCTTTAGAGTCTTTAAACCCATTTTGTCCCTAATGGTGAAGATATTCATTGTATGACTGGACACAGTAAAAAGAATCTCACACAATTAGTGTGGGAAATTCTTGATCCGTATTTATCAGTGCCAGTAATAGAGCTTTTAATTCTGCCAGCTGAGCTGTGTAGTCTCCTAGAGACTGTGTTTTTGTATAGCTTGGATGGAACTTTCCTTCCTGCATACGACCTTTTACAATCGCACATGCAGCGCTGTATTGTTGGTTACTTCCAATGGCTGGCTGAGCAGATCCGTAAGTGTAAATTATGTATTCATACTGATCTATAGGCATTATTTCATTCGGGAGAGGATATTCTTGTTCATATTGCAGAAATGCTTGTGTTTTCAGACTTGGATCGTATCTGTATTCTACGTCTGATGCAGTGGGAGAATTAGCCCATTGTATCCATCTCGGATGTAAGGCTTTAGAACTTGGAACACTTGCCTTTGTAGCAGCCTCTAAGGCTGGTACTGGGGTTACGACTATTATTCGTTTTCCCTGAGCCAGTGCTCTTTCTCTCACTACAGCCGTCTGTACTGCAGTCAGAATTTTCTCTGTGGATGCAAAACGCATCTCAGCGTTTGTGTACAAATGTGATTTGTATGCTATTGGTACTGTTTCACCTTCATTGTATGTTAAGTAGGTGTACCCAGATTGACCCGCAACTATACGGATTATTAGATTGCGAACATTTACACGTGCCTGTAAGTGTTTGGACACTATCATGTCGGCTTGTAGGGAACAAAGAATATCTGTATGTTCCTGTGTCCAATTCCTAACTGAAAAATCAGGTCTTATGAGGTCGTAGAAGGGTTTAACCCTTTCTGCGTAATCCAAAATGTATTTTCTACCAAAATTCAGGAATCCCAGTATGGATTGTACATTTTTTAATGACTTTGGAGGTTGGAGCAGCGCACACTTTTCTTAAAAAGGTTAGCTGCCAAGCTCTTGCCTTCACCTGAAAGCTCATATCCCAAAAATAGGACATTTTTGGCTAATTTAGGTTTTTTGAAGTTGAATTTTGAATCCCAAAATTATGGTGCTGACCCTGGTTAAGTGTTCCTCCAGGTCATCATCCGTCACATAAATATCATCTACATAAGACAATGCCTCTTCATCCAGATTCTGAAGTAACTCAGTTACCCTGGCGTAAAACAACCCCGGGCTGTTCTTATACCCCTGGGGGAGTTGACAAAATTGCTGCTGGGACCCCAACGCTGAGAATGCTGTCAAATATCTGCTCTCAGGCGCTATATTTTGGCAGAAAAATCCATTTGAGATATCTAGTGTTGTTTTGTATTTTTTCCGCACAATGTTATTCATCAATGCGGCACTGTGTGCGTTCTGTACTGCTAAAGTTTTTGTGCATGAGTTTAGATGTCTGTAGTCTAAAATTAGACAATATGAATTATCGGGTTTCATTACGGGAAACAAAGGATTATTCATTGAAGAGGTGCAAGTTTCAATCACACCCTGATATTCAAGTTGATCTAAGATCTCCCTGACCTGTTTTTTAGCTTCTTACTTAATTGGATATTGTCTTTGTGGAGTTGGAGTAGATTTTAGTGGTATCATGTGGTGAGCTGAATCTTCATCCCATCCAACATGGTTGCAATATAGTGCAGGAGCAAGGGCCACTGCCCACTCCTGCGCGTATGTGTGTTTTAGATATTGGGGAACGAGGTCGGAAAAAGCTGGCATAATTACCATTTCTCCCTTTGGGCAATCCATAACAATAGCAGGCGGCCAATCTCTTTCAGCTAAAAGAATGTTGTAGCCAAAAGTCAGGTTCTCCCAAAAGAGACCTTTAATTTTTCTGGGCTTGTCCCCTTCCATTTGGAGTATTATTTCATGTAACCTATGTGGGACGCTTACCCTAGTATCAGGTGTTTCCACCGTGATGTGTTCGCTCAACTCCGCTGTCACAAGAATTTCCATCAGGTTCTGGCGAGCTGTTGTTACTTCTGCTGCGCTGTCTAGCATCGTCAGAGCCCATTACCCATTCAGTAGTTAAGTCATAAGAATTCTGGGCATGTCTAACTTTGAGACCTGCTACTTTCTTATTTTTGGATTGACGTTCTGCTTTACGTTTTTCTTCTTTTTTGGAAGCGTAGTCTGAAGTGCATTGTGCATCTCTGGACTTTCTTCTTGTCTGTGTTCTGACCGTCCTTCCTTCTCCGAGTTTTTCGATGAACCCTGAAAGGAACAAGAGGATCCTCAGGTCAGGTTTTCTAATGTTGTCCCTATTCCTAAGGTTATACCTTCTTTCGGAGGGCTCCTGTTGAGGAGACCTAACTCTGGATTGAGATCTGTTCTCTTTATTCTTTTGTTGTTTGTTATTATCCCATTTCTTCTTCGAAGAAGCAGGTGCTTGCTTAAAGGTATCTTATTCGGGACTACCCATCAGTTGAGGTTTTCTTGCTCTACCCCCCAAACAGTCTCTGCCTAATTCTGCATAAGCGAGAAAGCAAAAGACACACAATTGATGGACGGAATGCAGAACAAATCAAAACATTCACCCCCAGTCAAGAGATCTGGGTTAAATCCATCATTCTTTTGCTCACCATGCCACCCCCCTGTTTAGACCTGGCCATATGCAAATCAGTCTTGACCCTGTGCCTCATGGGAACAGTCCATCCCGGACTGCCAAGCCAGGTTCTCCCGGACCGGCAATAAGCATCCTAGGACCGGTTTCGGGGTTTCACCCCTCATCAGCCAAGATAGCTTGAATCTAGTGGTACAGTGAGCCCGGGACCCACGTCTGGGCATACCCGGCGCGCTTAATTCTGCAAAAGCAGTTTCAATTATTTTAGGTAATTCATGTTCCTGTTGTAGAGGAGTGAACTCGCTTAGGCATTGGCGTATTGCCACTGATGCTGCCTCCCCTTTAATATTTGCTAATATTATAGCTGATACTTGGGCAAAATTACCTAGTAATTTCAACCCTAAGTTCAGAGCAGGTTCTGCTCCATACTCGTTCTGTATTTGTCTTAATACATCTGGTATTACTGCTAATGACAGGATACTATGAGTCCTGGTATATATGGCAGCGAAGACTGTACCCCAAGAGGTACAATCCTCTATCTGGGGTGTAATCCCCATGAGCAAGCAAATTGTTAACATTCTGTGTTTTTCATGTGGGCTGGTGTTTGGAAATACCGCCTCTAGCCGTGTTATTTTTTGAGCCACCCAGAATTGCATTTGTTCACGTTTAGTGGGAATTTTACCCATCACTGCGTGTAATGTTTGTGGTGTAATTTTAGTTGTTGATGTTTGAGTCGGACCTGTTGATGTAGCCATTGCTGGCTGAACTGTGAGTGTTATCATCACAAACTGTGTCATGTTTCTTTACAGTCTTATTAGCTCTTTATGAAGTGTTAGTAAGTCTCCTGCTGGCATTGTTTCAATGTCAGGATGTGGTGTGTAGGCTGCTAATACTGGCCATGTTGCTCCATCTCTTCAGAGCGGTCCGAGTCTTACTATATTTCTTGTATGGGGTAGGGCACCTTTAAACCAGTATAAATGCTCCTGGTAAGTGAGCGGAACTTCAATGTCCTCGTACGGACAATATTCGTTCGGAATTTCATCTTCTGTGTAGTAATGAAATGTCTTTGTTCGTGCATTTGCCTATGGGAATGTAACCCATGAATAGAATACCTCTGTTCTAAATGATTCCTGTGCCTCAGTTACGAAGGTAACTGGCCCACCCCTAGCTTTTAAACCATATAAAGCTAGTTTTAGGGTGATGGCATTTCTAACATTTTCTGTAATGTGTATTGCATCTGCATCTTCTTCGGCTGAGAGATTTAGCTCATGTACAGCGTTATCTACTTGCTCAGTCATTATTTTAGTAAGAAGAGTTTTTCAAGGGAACTAAGATAAGGTGTTATGCACAATAGGAACAATGTGTCCTAGAAGCTTGATTAACCAACAGCAAATACATAGGATTTTGCCTACTCAGCTGCGGCAGATTTTTGTTCCCTCCCACTCAAGACGTCTCTGGGGAAATGTGAGTAGGGGTCTCTGAGAATAGTACGACTGAACTACTCAGTTTCGACCGTAAATAAGTACCAAACCAACGTTGGCGGCACCATGTCGTGTAGTTCCTATAAAACCTATACAGGATCTGCGCGTTTAGACAACATACACTGTAGGATTGGTGTCAGACTGATTCTAGACACCCCCACCGGGCATGTTGGTCTGTATACCAGCTAGCTCACAGTGCCACTAGAAATTCCTCTTACCAAGGAGAGAATAGTTCTTGGCAACTATCGAACATGACAACCCCGATCCCTCAGGACCGTGGAAACAGTGTACTACTTTTAGCTCAGTCACTCGTACTCACTTAGGGGGTCATAAGGATGGCGGGCGGACTTTAGTCCGCCCGCCATTCCAGTGGTAACGGGACCGGCCGCCTGCCATGCGGCGGTCCCGCACCCCTGATTAGGATGTGACCGCCACCCTGGCGGTCACATTCCGCAGATTAACATTGCGGCAGGTGCTGCTTAAAGCAGCACCTGCCGCAATGTCAATTTGACATGTTGTGCATTTCCATGCACAACGTGGCAGGCACAGCGTGGTGCCTGCCACCTTATGCATGGGAATGGAGGGGGGTACCATGGGTACCCCCCAAGTGCACCCCCCAACCCCCCCACCCCCCTGGGGGCCCGCAACGGGCCCCCAAAGCAATTCCCCACCAGCCTTTCGATGCCACCATGGAAAGGCCTGTGACCGCACGCATGCTAATATGGATGCAGTACCTGCTAGGCACCGCCACTATATCAGGGGCCAAGTCCGCCCGGCTGGCAATCGGAACGATTGCTGACCGGCGGAAAAGCAGCGGACGCACTTTGCGTCCGCCGCGATACCCCCGCCATTATAATATGGCGGGGGGTATTACTCCTTGCGATGCCGTAACGGTCGCCACCGCCAACTCGGCAGTGGCGAACATTACGACATCCTAATGACCCCCTTAGTCTCAGAGAGATACACAGAATAAACGGTATGGACGTTTTTTCAAAAAGCATTTATTGAACAGTTGTTATTCTAGTGTAAAATAAGTGTGCTGAAATAACCACTAGACAGTAACAGATATAAATGATTAGAAGCACTAAGAAAGTAAAAGGATGGTAGAATTCTACCATTTTGCTATATCCATGAATACAGGCAAGTATATAAAATACATGATAATAAAATTCGTACTTCTACGATGCAATTCTAACTAGATGTCCCTAAGTGTAGCTAGCATGTGTGTAGGTGTTAAGCCAAGAATCCCTCTAGGATAAAGTCAACCCCATTACCTGATGTGAGAGACTATGGGACCCCGTCTTGGTCTCGAGTTGGACACCCCGCAAGGGATGTTAGACCACTGCGAGCTGGAGTTCTGCATGCAGGAGCCTCAGCGTCTCGCGTCAGTGTGTCGGCAGGGAAATCCTGATCTCCTCTGTTTGTCTCAGTAAGAAGTGATGTTTATATACCCAAAGGTATCCCCGGGGGTTCTACCTTGCTGTGCCACTTGTTGGACTTAGGATGACATCGGGAATGAACTTTACACATAGTTATTATACAGGAGATGGTAGTCCTGCTGAGTTTCCGAGAATCCTCATGCATAATGTATGAGGCCTTTACCAGGGATAATCCCGCGTTCTGTGTGCAGTGTCGTATCTAGGTAAAAGGTAAGTCCCTAAGAACCATTATGTATGTAATGTAGGGAAGAATATAGGTGAAGGGTTAGAATGTTACCTGAGCCTATATTGGGGTATTACTATGGAATATAACACCCACTCCTCATCCGACTGGATGACATAATAAAATTCTAACGTACAACTAGGCTGTCTAGGCATTGGTACGCAAACAATTATAGTAAAACAATAGTTCAGCTCAAAAAATTTACAAATTCTAAAATATGTAACAAGGAAACAATTGTCACTCAAGCAATTTATTTATTTATTTGATGAGTTTTATATAGCGCTGGCTAGACCCGGAGGTATCAGAGCGCTTTACATGAGGATTAGCGAGTTACAAGTTACAAATAACATCAGTTACAGGAGCATAGTAAAACATGGGGAAAAAACTGTGTTACACAGTAAACGTGTGTTGCTAGGGAATAGAATAACAACGACACATAGGGAAAAGAAAAAAACAGTGTTACGTAGACCCATGAGTTAGACAGAGCATAGCGTAACAAAGACACATGTCCTACGGGGCATAGAAAGTAAGGGGGGGAAAGAAAAATGTGTAAGGAATAAGGGTCAGGCATACCAGTAAGGGGGAGAGTACATCAGGGGGATAAAACAGTCAAAGTGTAAGACAAACAGATCGGCTGGGGACAGACAATCTCAATATTCAGTAACTTGGTGACTTTGTACGTGTTGAGAGGAGGAAAATCCTGCGTTGTGTGTGCAGTGTCGTATCCAGGTAACAGGTCAGTCCCTAAGAACCGTTATGTATGTAATGTAGGGAAGAATATAGGTGAAGGGTTAGAATGTTACCTGAGCCCATATTGGGGTACTACTACGGAATATAACAACACTTGGACCTAAAGTGGACACCTTTCACCTCACTATTTTTTAACACAATTTAAATCAGTGATTTTATAACTGTGCAAGTTACAATAAGTTAATTAGAAACATTACATATTTTAACTAATACAGTTACTAAATAATGTACACTGTGATTGCACACACCTTAAACAGCACATTATTTTACTGTTTTCCTAAAGTGCTTAGTTTCTCTGCACCACAATATATTTTGATGTTATAGCTCTGTCTCAGAATCATTTCTTACATGCATCTAATTTTCACAAATGAAGTCACTTTTTCCCATCCTTTTCTGGTACTATCACTGAGCAGCACCTTCCTCATACTTGCCTTTCTATGAGGCGAATGAAGAAATGGGTAAGCAGAGAAGAGAAAAGCGGTAGAGAGGAAAAAGGATGGGTAGGCTAGCAGAAGGCAATTTAAAGTGGGTTGTGAATGCAGGGCCAAGGAAGGGAAAGGAGAGGGGAGGATGTTACAAGACAGGGAAAGTGACACATTGGATGTAGAACATAACGGGAGGAGGGAGGACAAAAGAGAGAGGACAGAGCATAAATCTGGACCTACATTGCTTGTACATCACTATAGTTGTAACATCAGTATAATCAGTAATTTCTGTTATTCACAAATAAGTGCAATGGTATTCTGAACAAGGAAAGAAACTCTTAAATATATATTTAATTTTATAATGCAGTTCAAAATAATACAGTTTTGATTATGTCTTCGCAAAACACACAAATAATCTTAACTATTACTATGTTTTCTTACCTGTTGAAGAAGTTGTAGATAGAAATAAAGCTAATGAACAGTTATGTAACACACCTAAATGCAAGTTCAGCTCAGTGACTCAGTACCAGTTAAAGTAATAAACCCATACACCTCTTCTCCTGTTAGAGTTGAATTTAGCTAGCAAGGATTAGGTAAGGATTACATCAAGCTTCAGGTCTGGGTTTCAGCACCCAATGAGAGTAAAGCTGTTTAAAAAAAAATGCCACAGGATTCAGAACAATTAATTGAACGTATTGTTCCCTTTGTTCACTCTTCCAAGAATAGCAAAGCTGTTTTTACTGTACTAGTGGTATCATGAGTGTCATTGATCGCAGATTGGCAGAAATCTGGAACTGCAAATGCGTATAACGTAAAAACTATTGTGTATGAGAGTGTACCTTTAAATTATATTATCCTTTGTAATTCATAATTTAACTTATGCATTTAGAAAAATGTAAAGATTATGCTATGTTTTTGGAAAAGTTGACACTTTATATCCATATTAATTGTTCAAAAATGGTTCATTTTATTTTTCACTTTTTGTTATATAATTTACCAATACTGCAGCACCAAAACAAAACCCCATTGTGTCACACTTTTTCAAGAGTAGCTCTTTTCCCGGATCCCTGATAGTGCACCAACTCTCAGAAACTTAGCAACTTTAAATACTATAATAACTCTCTGTGTGTACATATTATTAAGTTTCAAAGACTTTCTAAACTTTCACTTTTATTTTGTTTCTTCTATCACTGCCTAATTAGGAGAGTCAACTGTGCCTAAAGACACATTTCTATGAGTAAACGCATACTGTCACTCCTGTGCTATTACATTTTTTAACAATTCTTGAGCCATTTAAGGATAAGAAGGTGTAGGACCATCTTCACCAAACACTACTCTCTTACTGCTCACAGACTAGGTTATGGTTGGGAAGCGTTTTAGTTAGTTGTAGAAGAGTGCTTTTGAGTTGTTTTTGGATCTTTTTCATGTCTTTTCAAATGTTTCCAGTATATTGAGGTCTGTTTTTCGTTCTTTGTGGTATCTTCATTTTGAGTTCAAACTGGAGTACATTTGGGCAACTTTCCACTGAACCTAGGTCTTGATGTTAGTAGTACAAATGTCAAACATAAACCCATAAGTGATGTTTTGGGATTGTAGCACAGAAAATGGTTGCAAAACTGCTAAGTGCAAACTGAATTTCAGTTTTTTCCAGGACTACTTTTAGGCTTCTTTTTGCTTGTTTTTGGGGGTCAGTAGTGGAGTGAACGATGCAGTTTCACCTGGGTTAAATTCCAGTTTCTAGTTGCTGAGATGTGGAACATGTGCGCAGAAGTCACTTGCAAAGGTGAAAAGTTTGTTTTGGTCTACTTTCTAAAGGTGATTTCTCACAGTTTTGGAACACAGCTTAGCTACAACCTACATTTCAGACAATGTGTGAAGAGTTGTTTCAATGGGTTACACATGGGTTGACCTTCATTTGCTTTCTCAGGCTGCTGGCAGGAAAATGAACATGTCACCAGATTTAAAATTATGGCCTTCTGTCGCAAGCAATGCAGAAACATGACTCTTTCGAGAAAGCATTGTTTGGTGCCTAAGGCCTATATTGGTGTACGCACTTCACTGCTAAGTTACACATGGATGTTTCATTAAGTAGGGATGAGTTATGTTAGTTTGGCTTTTTGGTGTCTTACTTTAGTAATCACACATAGACAAGTTAACCCTTTTGACAAACTTACAGTTTAAAACCTTCCTCCTTTTAGTAAATCATGACAGTCTGTAGAATATCTTTACTTGATCTACACTTTTCAGAAAGACAATTGTCTCTAAAGACAGTCTTATGTTAGTAAATACATACTGCCATTACTGTGCTATTAAAATATGCACTTTCCCATTTTTTCATCCCATAAGGATAGCAGAGTGTGTACCACCTTCACCACACTCTACTCTCCTGCACCTCAGAGACTACGTCATAGCACGGAAGTGTTTCCGTTAGATGTGATACAGACTTTTTGGACTGATTCTGGTATGTTTTCTTGTCTTTTGCCATCTTTTTATTCAAGTGAGGATTTTTTGCTCTGCTTACAGTACCTTCATGTTGCTCTCTAACTTTAATCAGCAATATGTAGTTGAAGGAAACATTTTCCTTGAAATTGTACTTAAATAGAATGACATTTAGTAAACTGCAGTAGCTCTTACCTATTCAACCAATTGTGAACCCTCTCTCTCAACTGTATTTTGGTTTTCTAGGTTAAGAAATAAGATCAAATCAAGAGCTCCACTGAAGATCAAATGTTTACAAGGATTGTCTGCTCCACAGAACACTGTAAGGATTGCAATGATTGGTACTCTTTTTGTTCTGCTAACCACTTGAAACCAATAACAGGAAACTCCTTTCTTATTAGTCCCTGCTTTCCAACCACAAATATGACAAGTAATAATGGCAGTCACTTGCTACCTGTCATGACGTGCTCCCTGCGTTCTCGTGTCCACCACCAGGGGGCTGAACTGTGGGACTCTTCAGTGGTCTAATAAGCTTCCAGACCCTCCCCTTCATGTACATACTGACTTCCAGCCATTTGGATTCTACTTGCAAATTGCGATCCATTCCCAATCCATGCCGGGTTTTGTGGAAGCCAGCCTGCTCATTCTGGAAACTCCATTACCTAGAATTCCCTGCTCACTGTTCCGTCTCCACCCCTGCAGACCAAGGATAGGTGGAGGAATTCAGCTCACCTGTGGCTGGCTGCTGCTAGCCTGCTCACACCTGATGCATATGATTACTGTGAGCTCTTTTAAGCCCCAGCTCCCTTCAGTCCAGTGTTGGTCATTGTAGCTGTGTACCGGTGAGACCGATCATTGTTTGCAGTGTTTCCTGAGCTTTTGATATCTTTGTTTCCAGTGTTTCCTGAGTTTTAGTTATTCCTTGTTCCTGAGCTGCAGCAGTTTCCCTTCTTCCCTAACTAGCACTGCCTGCTTTGCTACCTTGACTCCTGAGCTTTAACTCAATTCTAGTTCCTGCGCCTTAGTATTCCTTGTTCCTGAGCTGCAGCAGTTTCCCTTGTTCCTGAACTAGCACTGTCTGCAGTGCTACCTTGGCTTTTGAGCTTTTGCTAAATTCTTGTCTTGCTCCAGCACAGCCTTCAGTGCTACTTTGTTTTCTTGACTCCTGATCCAACACTATTCTAGTATACCATTGTAGCCTCCCCTTCTGTATATCCTTTTCCAGTCCCTGCTTTTCTTCCCATTTCCCTGGTTCCAGTTCCTAGTTTACTGTCTTACTATTCCTGCTGTCTTGCTTCTATTACCTTGTATGTTTGTTACTTGTTTTCTGCCAAGTGTGCCCTGTGAATTCCTTCCTTTCCTGTTAAGCACTCCTCCTTGCTAGCTCCTTGTCTATTGTGCCTGTATTTAGTTCTACCCCCTTGCTGTTACTGCCTTGCGTGTTCCTGTTTGATCGCCAGGATCCGTGGGCCCAGCTGATAACCTAGGTGGTGTTTCTTGTTCAATGTGAGTATTGTCTTTGAGTTACATTTATAACATCACCAAAGGTATCAGCTCCACAGACCCTGCCTTTGCATGCATATCCTATATGTGGGTATTTGCAGTCAGTATCTGTAACAGCAATTGTGGGTGAGGAACTTACTGAGCTTCAGTCTTACCATGTGGAGCTCCCGAGTGCTTTACCCCACATTCCCTTTATTGTTAATGTTGTTTTATATTAATGTCTTGCACGTCTGTCCTGGGTGTAGTTAGTCTGAATGCTAAATTGCCTTGTGAGTGCCCTTCCTTTCTGAGTCTTAGCCATCTTGTTCACTTGTACATGCTTCCCCCTCTGGATCCCTTTTTTCTCCTCTGACTCCTTGTGTCCTCCTGGGCAGCGCTGTACTACTCTTTCTGCGCACAGTACGTTTTCTACCCAGTCCCCAGTCCTTGCTCAAGTCCCTGACTGTGTTCCCGACATAGTCCCGGGCAGTCCCTGACAGAATGACCAACCCACATTTCCAGGGTCACTTGTGAGGTTTTCTTTGCATTCAGTTAGCTACAATTTTTCGGTTACATTTGTGTGTGAAAATATTGAAGGTGTCATAATGAGAGGTTTAAGAAAGAAACACACCAGTGCATCATTTAAGTTTATGCAGGGCAGTTAACCAGTGCCCAACAATGAGAGGCATTTAGTGTCCACTATACAATTTGAGGATGTTAACCCTAGTCCTCAAACTATGAATCCTCTTATGAGAAATGGACATTTACGTTCTGAATATTTTCCTCGTTGGCTCTCAAACACCTTTTTGCCAGATCCTGATCTAGTCTTCTGTTCTGATCCAGATTCAATGTCTGTGTCAGCATTGCAAAAGGAGAATAATACCTTACTAAGTTTGCTGAACAAGACTTCTGATTCTCCCATGTCTGCTGTAAATGGTTGTAAAATACAATGTTCAACCACACAACCAAAGAAAGAGCAGATGCATTTCATAACCTCTGTTTTCCATTCAGATAATGTTACCCAGTCTTGTAGTCCAGTAAAGATCACAGCCCCGGATACTAGAGGGACCTTGTTAAATACTACTTTCAAAGTAAACTGTGATGAGTTTGCCAAAAGAGAGAGAACACCTATTAAAACACAGGCAGCTAGTAGCAAGTTTGAACAAAATCCAAGGTTTTGTTCTGTTGCTTGTTGTGAAGTTTCAAAGTCTACCGCTGTCCTTGTATAAAAAGATCTACAATCTTCACAGGATATATTTGAATCGAAGATTTTGGAATTACAACAAGAGAATAAAATGTTTCAGACTCTGTTAAAAAATTATAGCCCAGAGTTCAAGTGGGAATCTAAAACCCTGGTACAAGACTACTTTTCAGCTTCTATGTTAGCCTCCTTAGAAATGGAGAATGAAACATTGCGCGCACTTTTGCGGTCCCCTCAGAACTGGACCAGTAATTGTGTAAATAATACTGTGGCTGATCACTCAGATTCCACTCAGAATAGCCATAGTACCATGTCTCAAAGTGCTGATAAGGAAAGTATTTGTTTGAATTCTGAATTTTCTAACTCCTCTGTTTTGTCTTCTAGTGCTAAATTACATCTAGGTGCTATATCTGAGATGTGTCTCTCCAGTTTTGAGGAACCCCAAATTCCAGGCAAGACACAAAAAATCTCCTTGCTTACTTTTCCTGGTAGTGAGGTCAGTTCTATCTCAGAGATAACCCATAGACAGGCCATTAACATACAGACAGCCTGAACCAGTGCCCCACATAATCCCTGATGTGACAATTTCCTGTGACTAGGACCACGCTCTTGAGCTAACTGCTGTGACGAAAGCTAAACTCCTCGCTAAGAAGAAACAAAATCCTGACCTTTTGTTTGTTCTTTTGCCTTCAAGCACACCACATATTGAAAGGTCAGGAAATTATAGTACTGTATGCTCTGATGCACCTGTACCACATTGTAATGCAGAAGAAAATGAAAGGATCTCCCATGACCAAGTAATCTCTGCCCTATTTCCCCTGACTAAGAGTTGTGAACTGCCAAATGGTAAAGGAAGTCTGGTCATCAGAGACTCTAAGAAAAGCACTATCCTTAGCCATCCTGAAGAAAGCTCTTCAGAGTGTTTTAATGAGCCAAGAAACTGTGAAGATTTCACTACTGACAACAGGGAATCTACTGTTCAAGGGCTATCGCCATTCCCAGAATGTAAAGTCAGTCATCCTTGTGCCCCTCTGCCATCAGCTTGTCTTCTTGCAGAGTCTCCAGAATCCTCAGATGGCCTGCTGCTTTCAGAGTCTCCAGAATGCTCAGCTAGCCTGCTGCTTTCAGAGTCTCCAGAGTCCTCAGCCGGCCTGGTGCCTTCTGAACTTCAGCCTGCAGCTTGCCTACATACAGAACCCAAGCCCTCAGCTCACCTGCCTACTACGTCAGAGTCTACAGCCTGTCTGTCTTCAGAGCCAGAACTTCCAGCCTGTCTGTCTTCAGAGCCAGAATTTCCAGCCTGTCTGTCTTCAGAGCCAGAGCTTCCAGCCTGCCTGCCTGCCTTCCGAGCTAGATCTTCCAGTCTCCCTGCCTCCAGCACCAGAGCTTCCAGGCTGCCTGCCTCCAGCACCAGAGCTTCCAGGCTGCCTGCCTTTTGACCCTATGCTTCCAGTTTGCCAGTCTTCAGAGGTCTCAGTACGTATATGTTCAGTCTCTGAATCTCCAGCATCAGAGACAAAACTCTCAACATGTAAGCCTCCAGGGACTGGGTCTCATGCATACCTGCTTCCAAAGTCATCTGCATATGAGCTTTCTGTATGTTTTCCTTCAGGGCCAGAACTTCAGGTCTGCTTCCTGTCACCTCCTTTGTCTTCAGCCAGTTTGCCCTTGGCTTCTGTGCCTCCTGCCAATCCGTTATCTGCTTTTGACCCTACAGTCAATCTTCCTTTGTTTTCAGAGTGCTACTCTAGCCTGTCATCATCAGGACTTCAAACACCTTTAATTCAGGCTTCTAAGCCCCTGTTACTGGATATGGACTCTTCAGGTTCTGCCTTCAATACTGCTGTTAACTTACAGCCTATTATCCTACCCTTCAGACCATCACAGTTTTCCTACAGTCCTCTGGTATTTTGCACTACATCTCTCATGGAAATGGACTTACTACTTAGGAGCAAAGGCTTTGAATCCAGTTCCAGATTCCGGGAGCTGGTCTTTGGAGGGGGTGTACTGTCACGACGTGCTCCCTGCGTTCTCGTGTCCACCACGAGGGGGCTGAACTGTGGGACTCTTCAGTGGTCTAATAAGCTTCCAGACCCTCCCCTTCATGTACATACTGACTTCTAGCCATTTGGATTCTACTTGCAAATTGTGATCCATTCCCAATCCATGCCAGGTTTTGTGGAAGCCAGCCTGTTCATGCTGGAAACTCCATTACCTAGAATTCCCTGCTCACTGTTCCGTCTCCACCCCTGCAGACCAAGGATGGGTGGAGGAATTCAGCTCACCTGTGGCTGGCTGCTGCTAGCCTGCTCACACCTGATGCATATGATTACTGTGAGCTCTTTTAAGCCCCAGCTCCCTTCAGTCCAGTGTTGGTCATTGTAGCTGTGTACCGGTGAGACCGATCCTTGTTTGCACTGTGTCCTGAGCTTTGGGTATCTTTGTTTCCAGTGTTTCCTGAGCTTTAGTTATTCCTTGTTCCTGAGCTGCAACAGTTTCCCTTGTTCCCTAACTAGCACTGCCTGCAGTGCTACCTTGACTCCTGAGCTTTATCTCAATTCTAGTTCCTGCTCCTGAGCCTTAGTATTCCTTGTTCCTGAGCTGCAGCAGTTTCCCTTGTTCCTGAACTAGCACTGTCTGCAGTGCTACCTTGGCTTTTGAGCTTTTGCTAAATTCTTGTCTTGCTTCAGCACAGCCTTCAGTGCTACTTTGTTTTCTTGACTCCTGATCCAGCACTATTTTAGTATACCCTTGTAGCCTCCCCTTCTGTATATCCTTTTCCAGTCCCTGCTTTTCTTCCCATTTCCCTGGTTCCAGTTCCTAGTTAACTGTCTTACTATTCCTGCTGTCTTGCTTCTATTACCTTGTATGTTTGTTACTTGTTTTCTGCCAAGTGTGCCCTGTGAATTCCTTCCTTTCCTGTTAAGCACTCCTCCTTGCTAGCTCCTTGTCTATTGTGCCTGTATTTAGTTCTACCCCCTTACTGTTACTGCCTTGCATGTTCCTGTTTGATCGCCAGGATCCGTGGGCCCAACTGATAACCTAGGTGGTGTTTCTTGTTCACTGTGAGTATTGTCTTTGAGCTACATTTATAACATCGCCATAGGTATCAGCTCCACAGACCCTGCCTTTGCATGCATATCCTATATGTGGGTATTTGCAGTCAGTATCTGTAATAGCAATTGTGGCTGAGGAACTTACTGAGCTTCAGTCTTACCGTGTGGAGCTCCCGAGTGCTTTACCCCACATTCCCTTTATTGTTAATGTTGTTTTATATTAATGTCTTGCTCGTCTGTCCTGGGTGTAGTTAGTCTGAATGCTAAATTGCCTCGTGAGTGCCCTTCCTTTCTGAGTCTTAGCCATCTTGTTCACTTGTACAGGCTTCCCCCTCTGGATCCCTTTTTTCTCCTCTGACTCCCTGTGTGCTCCTGGGCAGCGCTGTACTACTCTTTCTGCGCACGGTACGTTTTCTACCCAGTCCCTAGTCCTTGCTCAAGTCCCTGACTGTGTCCCCGACATAGTCCCGGACAGTCCCTGACACTACCTAACTTACTGCTGTACCTTACTAGGAGCAATCAATCCGGAGGATAGGACACTAAATAACATTTGTTTGTTTCTAAAAATCACATACTCTTTCAGAACACTTCTCATTCTGCTGCAGGCTCCTCGTCTGTCTTAAATGAGGATACCAACATCATGATTTGCATCTGTATTGTAGGCCACTCCTTTGCCTTCAGGTTTTGTGTGTATGTAAATGGTTGCATCATTGACTCTAAATTTTCCCAAAGTGGACATAACTTCGGAATTTCACGAACTTATACCTATGTCTTCAAGCCTTTTAAATTGTAAGAACACTGATGTGATTACAGTGTATTGAGGAGGAAATGTTTTAGGCACAATCACAGTGGCAGCTTTATTAACTGAAATGGAAGTGACTTTAGGAGAGTTGGTGAATCTCTTTCCCACATTGCCTTTGTCTATTCAGCATATGTCAAAGACAAAGGTGGCAATATTCCAAACCCCTGTGAGCTACCAACGACCCTGGCACACACGGACTTTGGCCATGTGCTGCAGGGGTGGTGGGCATAGGACCTGCGTCAACCTCCCCCCATGTGCAGACAACCCCCAGTTGGCCCGTCAACAGATGGCTAATCCACAACCTTCTGCACTATGGTGTCATATTCTATTATTAGCCTCATTTTCTGGGGTACCAGGTACCCCAGAAATCTTACAAAGTACTGCAAGTCCTTTGGTCACACTGCCATACCACATGGGATTCGTGATGGCTCTCGTGGTCATACAGTGGTACTGTGTACTGTTTTACATTTTTTATTATTTTTGGTCACTAGGGGGGTCTCGTTGAACGGTGCTGAGACAGAATATTGAGTTGGAAATGTCGACTTACACAAATATTGAGTTGGAAATATCGTGATTCAGAAATATCGACAGCAAGAATATCGTGGTCAAGAATATCGAATTTAAGGTAAGAAATATCGTTTTGAAAAATGTAGAAGTCATTAATATTGTTTGCAAAAATATAGATGTTTAAAATATCGATTTTTTTAATTAGCATGATCAAATGGTGCTTGCATAATAACTGCTGTATAATTGACAAATACATCTACAGGCAAGTTAGAGGCACAGCGATGGGCACCTGCCCCCCCCCCAGCTATGCTAATCTGCATATGGGCTGGTGGGAGGAGCAGGTGCTGCAGAGCCAAAGTGCTACTGAGCGGTCGGATCATGTGATATTGTGGATGCGGTTCATTGACTACCGCTTCATAATTTAGACAGGGTTGGTTAATGCCACAAATTAATTTGTCAGCAAGATTAAAAATAATTGTCTAAATTTGCATTTTTCCAGCCCAATTAGTACTCAGGAGGTCCACTTCTTTGATCTAACTGTGTATGTTTAAATTTCTGTCTGTAAACTAAACTTCACAGAAAGCCTACAGTGGGCAATGCCATCCTTCATTCTACCATTTTTCACACCGAGAATTTAAATCCTAGTATTCCTTATGTAGAAAACCTTAGACTCAGGTGCAACTGTAGAGATGCTACGGAAACGTAGCTTGCACAGGAGGAACTAGATGATAGAGTCTTACAAAGAGGGTACTCTAGTGAGTATATTAAAGATGCTACACAAATGGCCAATAACAAAAAACAGAGAGGAATTGTTTTTTTCCAGTAAACATAAACATCAGGGATCAGAACAGGAGTTCAGGATGATCAAGGTGTTCGGTCAACAACATAATGCGATGAGGAAATGACTCACTAAACACTGGCACCTCTTTAAGATTGATCCCATAATTAGCAACACATTGCATACTAGGCCTCTCATGACTTTTAAAAGGCCTAAAAGAATGAAGCAAGAGCTAGTCAAAGGTAGCCCCGAGACCTTTGAGTGAGCTACCTGGCTATCAGGCAGTCATGGGTTTAGAAAATTCCATGTAGCTTTCAAGGCTTGTAGATATGGAGTGAAAAAATAGAGGTACCATCACATTTTACCAAATATCCTAATAAGATTTGAGGGACGTTTCATTTCAAATGCGAATATGTTGTGTACATTCTGGTGTGCCCCTGTGATAAATTGTATGTGGGCAGCACTAATAAGAAGGCGCATAAGATAATTCTCAAGCACATTCATGGGATAAAGAACAAGGATCAGATATATCTGGTAGTCCAACAATTTGCAGAAGTGCACAGCAGTAACTTCCAGGATATTAGGTACTTCATCATTGATGCACTTCCCAAAACCATCAGAGAAGGGAACAGGGAAAAGCAGCTGAGTAAACTAGAGTCCTGTTACATGCTAAGTAGTTAAATTCCAAGGCCCAAGGAGGCTTGAACATGGAAGAGGAGCTTTATACACATTTATAGTCCCTCCAAACCTTTAAACCACACAGCAGGTTGAATAATTAAAAACTTAACACTTATAAATGGAATAGTGGATAACTCCTTGTAATTCATGATCACTCTTGCTGGGATGGTTGTCAAGCAAGCAGTTATTAACAAACTTAGGTTGCAGGAGGCTAAAAGCCTACTAGGGTGAATATATTACGAGTTCAATAGTAAAGCAACACAAATGAATTATGTTAGGGATTATGGTTTTCAAAACTGAATGAATTAGTCTAAATAATATTTATATAAGTTGACATACAATATAGATTTCAGCATTCTTGCTAAATTTGATGCAATGGGAATTGATTAATTTTAGGCTCACTTGAGGAAATAATTGGGTTTTTTTGTTTTTGGTGTGCTAATTTCAGAAATGGATTAATTCATTCCTTAAGTCAAACTTTAGTAATTAATTCAAAGACTAATTTTGATTGATCTTTAATATTATCTTATTATTTATGACAACACATTTCGTTTTATTTATGAAGTATTTTGTTTGTTTATTTGTACTCCGGAAGCGGATATGTTCAAACTACCAATATGGCTCTCTGTTATGTGATCAAGGCTGTAGGAGTGGCCAAAACACGTTATGGTGTTCATTGTTAATAAATGAAAGATGGATCTAATCTGAGCAGCGCTGGAGCCGTTTGTTAATAAGCAACTCGTTGTGGATATAACTGAGTTCTGCTAGCCCCGTTTATTGATGCTCCCCCTCGTTAAGGCATATATATATATATATATATATATATATATATATATATATATATATACAGCAGAGTGAGGTAAGTTGCACTGCTCGTGCTGATTTTTAGCACCGGGAGATTGTCATGCACTATAAAATCAACGCAAACAGCACCACGTGCAGTGCAAGAGAGCACTGCTTCTTTCTACTGCTCGAGTAGATGTTCTACTCATGCAGCAGCTTCCTCAATGTGAGTGGCAGGTTTCTCAATGCAAGCGGTAGCGACCTGCTGTGACCACCCTCATTGAGAAATTTCACTGGGAGGTGATCTAGCGTACGATTTTCCTTAACATTGGCAAGCCGCGCGAGAGAAAAAACTCTGCTCCGTGCCGCGCCGCTACATTGAGTTTTTGGGAAACTCCGTGCTCTACGCGGAGAGCAGAGTAGGGAAAAACTCTGCACACTCAGCAAGCGGAGTGGAATTTTATGCCCAAGCCTAAAAACAACCTTAGAAATTCACTGGAAAAAAAGTTACTGGGACATTATAGTTAAGAAATAGAATTGTAAACAAAATTAGAAATTCACAAAAAAAAAAAAAAAAAGGTTACAGGGATGTTATAGTTATGGCCCAGATTTCACTCATACAAAACCAGCAAAATTCAGCAGTTATAGTTGCCTGAGCTAACTATAACTTATGTGAGTGGGTGTGTGATTGTCTGCATTGGTGAGTGAGTAGGTATATGAGTGGCTGTATGGGTGAGTGAGTGGCTGTGCAGTGGCTGTATCGGTATGTGAGTGGATATGGGAGTGGGTGTATGGATCACTAGGTGGCTCTGTGAGTGGTTGCATAGGTGAGTCACTGTGTGTAAGTGGCTGTATGGGTGACTGAGTGGCTGTTTGAATGGGTGTTTGGTTAATTGATTGGTTGTGTGAGTGGCTGTAATGGAGCATGAGAGTCTATGTGAGTGGCTGTATGGGTGAGTGAGTAAAAGTGTGAGTGCTTGTATGGTTGTGTGAGTGGGTGCCTGAATGTCTGTATGAGTAGTGACTAGGTGTGCAAGTGGCTGTATGGTTGAGTGAGTGGCTGTTTGAGTGGGTGTTTGGTTAAGTGACTGTGTGTGTGAGTGGCTGTATTTGAGAGTGAGTGTCTGTGTTAATGGCTATTTGGATGAGTGAGTGGATGTGTGAGTGCTTGTATGTATGTGTGAATGGGCATGTAACTGGTTCTGGTGGTGTGAGTGGTTGTATGGGTGAGTGAGTGGCTGTGTTGAAACCTGTATGGGTGAGTGAGGTGGTTTGTGATTGACTGTGTAGGTAAGTAAGTGGGTGAGTGAGTAGCTGTATGGGTGAGTGTGTGGCTGTGTGACTGGCTGCACAGGTGAGAGACTGGTTTTATGAGTGGCTATTAAGTTGAGAAACAGTTATGATTAAACCCCTTGGAGTACAGGACATTTGTCAACTTTTTAACTTTGTATTTTTTCATTATATTTTTAAATTGTTGATATCGAGGATGATCTTGAAGTGTGTGTCATGGCTTGCTTTACTTTTACGGTTTTTATTTCAAAGACCGAATAAAGTTTATTGAAAGTTAAAAGAGTGACTGCAAGGGTGAGTAAGTGGTTGTGTGAGTGGCTGTACGAGTGAGTGAGTGAGTGGGTGTGTGAATACTTCTATGGAGGAGTAAGTGGGTGTGTGAGTACTGGTATGGGTCTGTGAATGGGTATGTGAGTGGCTGTGTGGGTGTGTGAGTGGGAGTATGAGAGGTTGTATGGTGGTGTGAGTGGTTTTGTGGTTGATGTCATCCGTGATATCATCAGTGATGTCATTTGAGATGTCATCAGTGATGTCACTGACCATGTCATGAGTAATATGTGAGGTCATAAGCAGTGCATTGCAGGGGTGCAAGTTACAGTTAGCTAAGGTAACTATAACTGCTGAATTTCACTGGTTTTTAAGAGTGAAATCTGAGCCTAACTATAACGTCCCTGTTTTGTATGAGTGAAATATGAGCGTAACTATAACGTCTCTGTAACCTTTGGTTTTTCAGAGAATTTCTATGCTTTTTAAAATCTATTCCCCAACTAAAACATCCCTGTAAACTTAGCTTTTTTGAGTGAATTTATATGGTTTTTTAACTAGATGTTGCGTTTGCAGAGTGGTGGAGAAAGGGGGCCGCCCTCTGACTAGCTCTTAGGAATCCCACTGTATCAGACTTACTGGAGGTAACAGGAGGGGTTCTTGGCCCCAAAGGACCCTCAGCATCCAAGAGGACTTCATACCCAACCAGTAGTGCACCAGGAGGCGCGTTTGCAGAGTGGTGGAGAAAGGGGGCATGGCCTCCAAACACCTTTCAGCAATTCCACTGTATGGGACTTACCACGGGTAACAGGAGGGCTTGTTAGTGCCCAAGGAACCTCAACAGCCAATGGGACTTCAGCTCCCAACCAGTAATGCACCAGGAGGAGTGTTTGCAGAGTGGTGGAGAAAGGGGGCATGCCTCCAGCGACTAGCCGGGCCATATGTTTTATTTTATTTGTTATTTGTTGCCTTTCTGCAATAGTAGAGGAAGCTGTGCAGCCCCCACCTGGCCCCTGGGACCCCATCCCCTGGGTACTAGCCTTTTTATTTATTTTTTAAAATAGGGGAGGGGGGCCCGACCTCTATTGTGGGTCAACTGGCCCCACCCAGGGCACCCACCCTGTTGGGGACTGAGGGGGAGCCTGAATTCCCCCATGGTCCCTACCGGCTCCTCGCCTCCTGTGGGAGCCGGCATTGCTTTTACACATAGGAAGCTTCTAAACATGCTGCTCCCTCTGTGTAAAAGCACTTTTGCTCTGCCTCTAGCAAGTGAGAACATTTTTTATGCCCTCTGTTAGACCTGGCATCCTTGGCGTGGGTCTCCCTTCCATTTTTTCGTAATGCCTCCACTGTTGCCGATATGTTTTTGCTGGACTAGATGCTCATGGGCACTTTGCCGCTGCTAATCAGTGCCAAAGTGCAAGTGCTCCCTATCGTTAATTGATACATGTATTAGTGACTCCATGATTGGATGATTGGTTTACTTGTCAGTCCCTAGTACAGTGCACTCAGTGTGCCCAGGGCTTGTAAATCCAATGCCGCTGGTGGGCTTGCAGCACTGGTTGTGCCACCCACAGAAGCGGCTGGTAAAATGTGTCTCAGGCCTGCCATCGCAGAGCCTGTGTGCAGCCTAGGGCTGCCATGTCGACTTGGTGAGTACACCCACTTACCAGTCCCTAAAAACCTTCCCTTTACTGCATGTTGGTCACCCCTAAAGTAGGCCCTAGGGCAGGGTGCATTGTAAGTATAAGGTAGGACATGCCCTGGTGTGTGTGGCATGTCCTAATAGTGAATTACAGCCATTTTCGTTTTTCACTATTGCAAGGCTACCTGCTCCCCATAGGCCAGAATGGGCAGACTGACTATTACACCTTATAGTCAGAACGGACCCAGGGAACATGGTAGAAAAACGAATTTAGTATGCCTGAACTCAGGATGATAAAATACATCTTTTAGTGAAGTTGGTTTTAACATTCTGTGTTCGAAAATACCACTTTTAGAAAGTGGGTATTTTCTTGCCTAACTATCCAAGCCTGCCTCTGCTAGGTTGTGTATTCCTTGTCTGGAGATTGAGTGACAGGGGCTGGGGGTGGCTACCGGAGACAGGGTGAGTCAGCGCAGGGCTGAATAGAAAGATCTGCAGCCAGAGTGGAGGGAGGAGTTGCACCTGGGTCTGAATAGGGCTGTGCCTGCCTTCCACAATGCTGGCTCCACCTCCTGCCGGGCGGCTGAGCACTCTGCCCCACATTCTGAAAGGAAAGAAGGAGTCAGAAAAACAAAGTGCTCCAGGACTGACCAGAACTGGTTTTGGACTAGGCAGAGGCCTCTCTGCCTCCAGAGAACAAAGAGAATCAGGGTATAAGAGGGGCACCCAGACCCCAGGAAGATTAGATCACTTTTGGGAACAAGAAGAAACCTTTACTGAGGAGCGGAACCAAGAAGAAACTGAGGAGAAACTATCCCTAAGCCTGAAGTGCTGCTTGGGGGATTGGCCTGCAGTGGTTTGCCTGACTGCCAAAGAGAGGAGAAAGGAACTTTTGCTTTGCTGTGACTTTCATCAACTTGTGAAGGATCTCCAAGGGCTTGGAAGAGAGCTTGCCCCCTGACCGAAGTCCCAGGACCATTGGACTTCACCCCTTTGTGAATTGCTGCTGGAAACTCTGTTTCAGTGGCTACAGAGGTAGGGAGCTGTGACCGACTCTCACGACCGACTCGGTGTCCTGCAAGCACCGCATCGAAGCACCGTCTCGCCCTGCAACGCACGGCCCTGGTCTCACCGACTCCGTCAACGAGCCGCTGCCTGCACCGCATCGAGGGACAACGCGTCCTGCAACGCTTCGCTACGCCGAATCGAACTGGTCCGACCGACACGGTCACTGCTGCTGAGTTCGAGTCCTGTGACCGCACCGGAGTTGGGCACCGCTCGCACGCTTTGCGACGCACCGCCCGACTCGCACCGCTGTCCGGACTGATCGACGCCAGCTCCTGAATCCGGCTCCGTCGCCGCACCGCAACCTGCCAGCACCGCATCGAAGCACCGTCTCGCCCTGCAACGCACGGCCCTGGTCTCACCGACTCCGTCTCGACGACGTCAACGAGCCGCTGCCTGCACCGCATCGAGGGACAACGCGTCCTGCAACGCTTCCATTTTTGCATCGCGACCGCGACGAACAGCCATCCGGCTCGCACGCCCGTGCCTGCCGCTTCAAGTAAAGGTACTGTGACCGAGTCTGTCTACGCTGTGTTGGCCCGTCTCGACGCGGTCAGCTGGATTTGTTAGACTCTGTTTGTTCTCGACATCGCCGTAGCCGGAGGAGGCTACCGACTCGCACAGAACCTTGAATTAAGCCTTTTTGATCAGAACTAAGTATTCTTAACAGTATTGTGGATTATTTTTGTCGTTTATGGTCTTGTGATAAATCTATATAAAGTATACCTATTTTTATAAATATATAACCTGTGTGGTGTCCATTTGTAGTGTTGTCACTTGATTACTGTATGTGTTCACAAATGCTTTACACACTGCCTCTGAACTAAGCCTGTCTGCTCGTGCCAAGCTACCAAGAGGGTGAGCAGGGGTTATTTCGGGAGTGTACCTACTTTCCCTGACTAGACGCAAGGGTCCCTATTTGGACAAAGGTACATACCTCTGCCAACTAGAGACCCCCAAATCTAACATTGGTGGTCAGCGGTGAGGATTCTGGACTTGCATTTGTGACTCATGTACAGTGATTGGTGAACACTACTTAGTGAGTGCAGACCAAAACGCAACCACATACTTTAATAGCATTTTTTCTGGGATTTCCTATTTTTGCAAATGCCAAGTTCAGTCACTATGGAGAAACCAGCATCAGTAGCCTCTGTTGAATGTGATTGGGAAGAAGAGAGGCTAGAATGCTACACCCTTAAGCAGCTCAAGCAATTCTGCAAAAAGTTTAAAGTGTCCATGACCGGGATCTCCAGGAAGGAGGACCTCCAAAAGGCGCTGAGGGCCTGGGTCGAATCAAGGAGTGCCCCTGTGGAGGGGGCTGAGAATGCAGAAGGGCAGCTGGAGGGGCTATTGGGTCTAGGGGCTAGAAGACCACCTTCCCCAGTAGGTAGCAGTGTTTCTGCCAGAGGACTGTCTCCAGAGGAGTTGGAGGACAGGAAAGAGAGTAGGATGCACGAAATAGAGCTGACCAAACTCAAGCTGAATAAGCAGTTAGAATTCGAAATGCAAACAAGGAAATTAGCCCTAGAGGAAAAGAAAATGCAGTTTGAACATGAGAAAGTTTTGAGGGAGTTGGAATTGAAGGCCAAGAGCTTAGAGATTACTCCCTCTGGTGGCAGTGTACCGCCTGTGCCTGTTGAAGCTAGGGTGTATATTCCCAAAGATGTGGTGAAGGAGTTTTTAAAAATGACGACATAGGGCAGTGGTTCAAAGCCTATGAGGTAGCCATGTCTTCCCACCGGGTCCCTGAGAAGGATTGGGGAGCGGGGTTGTGGGGACGGTTCCTCAGTGAAGGGCGGGATACCTTGTTGGATTTGCCCTCTGAAGTCTATAATTCGTACAGCCACATGAAGGATGCCTTAATGACTAGATATGGTTTGACCCCTGAGCTTTATAGGCAAAGGTTCAGGAACTGTAGTAAGATTGAAAGCAGTACCTGGGTTGAATATGTGACCTTCTTTTGCAGAGCCTTGGATGGTTGGGTAAAGGGTAGCAAAGCGACTGATTTTCAGGCGCTCTTTGATTTGATTGCCTGGGAGCACTTGTCCGGTAATTGTTTTCCTGAGCTACGCCAGCACCTGATTGATAGTAAGCTGACTAACCCTAGGCAGCTTGCTGAGGAGGCGGACCGCTGGGTGAGTACCCGGGTCCACAAGGGTCACGTGGGAGACTCCGCCAAGGGTGGGCAGGGTCCCCAGCAGAAGAGTGGGGGGGACAAGGGTAAACAGAAGGAGTTCCATAAAGGGCCCCAAAGTAGACCCCAAGGGAACCAAGGGAAAGGTTCCCAGCCTCCCCCTGAGAAGAAGCCAGTGGCCCTGACAGGCCCCCTGTTCACCAGGGACCACTGGTATGTTACAAGTGTGGCGCCCCTGGCCACAAGGCAAACGATCCTCGTTGCCCTTTGCATGGAAAACCAGCACCCACCAGTGCAGTCCCCCGGCAGTTGGCTAGTGTAGCCCTGGGGGAGGAGTTGGGTGCCCAAGGTGGGGGGATCCCACAGTGTTTTCCCTTGTCTCATTAGGAGACTCTGAGATGGTCCCTAGGACCCCGCTGCCTGAGAACACTAAGAAATACAGGCAGTGGGTGACCATCAATGGCCATAGGGTGGAGGCTCTGAGAGACACAGGAGCCAGTGTGACAGCTGTCAAGTGTCACCTGGTGTCTAAAGAGCAGGTTATCCCTGATGCATTCTATCCGGTTGTTGCCGCTGACAACACAGAGAGTCACTGCAAGGTGGCTCAGGTTCCCTTTGAGTGGGGGGTCTCGGGTACTCTTCAAGTAGCTGTGAGGCCAGCCATGCCTGTTGACTGTTTGTTAGGGAACGATTTGGAGAGCTCACCTTGGGCTAAGGTGGAGCGGAGTGCGCATTTAGAAATGTTGGGCTTGCCTGATTGGGCATGTGTGACCACCCGGTCAATGGCAGCTAAAGGTGTTCAAGAGGACCTGGAGCCTGAGAGGGAGGCCCAGGTGCCTGCCGGAGAGAGAGGAGGCAGGGGGCGCGGAAACCGGCCCCGAGGTTCCCACGGTCCAGGAGGAGGCAGACCCTGAGGGGGATGCCCTGGAGCCTACAGGGGAACAGGTAGCTGAACTGGGGGACCTACCTGAGCTGACCCATTGGCAGCAAGAAGGAGGACCCTCCAGGGAAGAGTTCTGCAAGGAGCAGAACACATGCCCTTCTCTCGTGGGTCTGAGGCAACAGGCCACAGACCAGGCAGCAGGTGATCAGTCTGGATCACATTGGGTTTACTGGGAGAATGGTCTCCTGTATTCAGAGCCTAAGGTTGCTGAGCCTGGGTCAGCCCGTGTGCTGGTGGTACCCCAGCGCTTCAGAGCCTTCCTACTGGGGTTGGCTCATGATGTACCGTTAGCGGGACATCTGGGGCAGGACAAGACCTTTGACAGGCTTGTTACCCATTTCTATTGGCCCCAGATGCGCAGGAGTGCCGCCACTCACTGCAGGACATGCCAGACTTGCCAGGCAAGTGGAAAAAGTGGGAGGAAGCACAAGGCTCCTCTCCAGCCATTCCCTGTGGTCAGCACCCCCTTTGAACGGGTGGGTATTGACATTGTGGGGCCACTGGACCCCAAGACAGCCATGGGCAACAGGTTTATCCTGGTCTTGGTGGACCATGCCACCCGGTACCCTGAAGCCATCCCTCTGAGGACAGTGACGGCCCCGTGGTGGGACGGGCACTGATGGGAATTTTCTCACGTGTGGGATTCCCTCAAGAGGTGGTGTCTGACCGAGGTACCAACTTCGTGTCCAAGTACATGAAGTCCCTGTGGCAGGAGTGCGGTGTAACTTACAAGTTCACCACTCCTTACCACCCTCAAGGAAATGGTCTGGTTGAGAGATTCAACCGGACCCTCAAGGGCATGATTATGGGTCTGGAAGAACCCATGAGGCGTAAATGGGACGTCCTCTTACCATGCCTGTTGTTTGCATACCGGGAGGTGCCACAGAAGTCTCTAGGGTTCAGTCCCTTTGAGCTCCTCTATGGACACCCGGTGCGAGGACCTCTGAGTTTGGTCAAGGAAGGCTGGGAGCAATCTCCCAGGAAACCTCCCCAGGATGTATACAGTTACATGCTGGCCTTCAGGAACCAGACTAGGCGTTTCAGAGAGCTTGCTGAGGCAAATCTGGAAGCCAGCCAGGAGGAGATGAAGCGGTGGTACGACCAGAATGCCACTCTGGTAGAGCTTCAGCCTGGTCAGAAAGTGTGGGTCATGGCCCCTGTGGAGCCCTGTGCGCTCCAGGACAGGTGGACCGGCCCTTTTACGGTGGTGGAGCGCAAGAGTCCAGTTACCTATTTGGTGGACTTGCAGTCTCCCAGGAACCCCTTGCGGGTCCTGCATGTGAACCGCCTGAAGCCCCACTTGGAGAGGTCCCAAGTGGGCATGCTCTTAGCTACAGATGATGGAATGGAGGAGGAGACCGAGCCTCTTCCTGACCTCCTGTCAGCCCGAGAGCAAGATGGATCAGTGGAGGGAGTAAACCTCTCTACCTCCCTGACACCTGAGCAGCAGGGTGACTGTCGCCAACTGTTGGGACAGTTCCCTGACCTGTTCTCCCTGGTTCCCAGTGTCACTCATTGGTGCGTCCATGATGTGGACACTGGGGACAGTCTTCCTGTGAAGCACAAGGCTTACAGGGTGACTGACAGGGTCAGAGCCTGCATCAAGGAGGAGGTCTCCAAGATGTTTGCGCTAGGGGTGATTGAGTCCTCTAACAGCCCTTGGGCCAGCCCCGTGGTCTTGGTTCCAAAAGCTGCCGCGCCTGGTGCCACACCAGAACTCCGGTTCTGTGTGGACTACAGGGGACTCAATTCCGTCACCAGGACTGACGCCCACCCCATCCCCAGAGCTGATGAGCTCATAGATCGGTTAGGGGCTGCGCGGTACCTCAGCACGTTTGACTTAACGTCTGGGTACTGGCAGATCGCCTTGACTGATGGGGCAAAAGAGAGGTCAGCATTCTCCACACCAGATGGGCACTACCAGTTCCGGGTGATGCCCTTTGGGATGAAGAATGCCCCTGCCACCTTTCAGAGGTTGGTCAACCAGGTGTTGGTTGGACTGGAGGATTTCAGTGCCGCCTACCTGGATGACATCGCAGTGTTCAGTGCCAGTTGGGAAGAACATCTGCGCCACCTCTGGGAAGTGTTGATGGCGCTGCGGAGAGCAGGCCTCACAATCAAGGCGAGTAAGTGCCAGATTGGGCAGGGTTCTGTGGTGTACTTGGGACACCAGGTTGGGAGCGGCCAGGTGGCGCCCCTCCAACCGAAAATTGATACCATCCTGGCTTGGGAGCCCCCAAGACCCAGACAGAGGTGAGAGCCTTCCTAGGACTCACCGGGTATTACCGGAGATTCGTCAAGGGGTATGGCAGCATTGTTGCCCCCTTGACAGAGCTGACTTCCAAGAAGCAGCCCAGGAAAGTGATTTGGACTGACGCCTGTCAAAAAGCTTTTGACACCTTGAAGACTGCCATGTGCACGGCGCCTGTGCTCCAGGCACCCAACTTCTCCAATGAGTTCATTGTTCAGACCGACGCTTCAGAGCATGGTGTAGGGGCTGTTCTATCACAGATCAATGAGGAGGGCCTAGACCAACCTGTAGCCTTCATCAGTAGGAGGTTACTTCCCGGGAACAGAGATGGAGTGCTATTGAGCGTGAGGCATTTGCTGTGGTCTGGGCACTGAAGAAGCTGAGACCATACCTGTTTGGGACTCACTTCCGGGTTCAGACAGACCACAGGCCCCTCAGATGGTTGATGCAGATGAGGGGTGAGAATCCAAAGCTGTTGAGGTGGTCCATTTCCCTACAGGGGATGGACTTTACGGTGGAACACCGCCCTGGTACAGAACACGCCAATGCTGATGGACTGTCCAGATTTTTCCGCCTTAGCGATGAGAACTCCCTAGGGGTAGGATAGTTCTCCCCACATTTCAGCTGGAGGGGACACGTGTTAGACCTGGCATCCTTGGCGTGGGTCTCCCTTCCATTTTTTCGTAATGCCTCCACTGTTGCCGATATGTTTTTGCTGGACTAGATGCTCATGGGCACTTTGCCGCTGCTAATCAGTGCCAAAGTGCAAGTGCTCCCTATCGTTAATTGATACATGTATTAGTGACTCCATGATTGGATGATTGGTTTACTTGTCAGTCCCTAGTACAGTGCACTCAGTGTGCCCAGGGCTTGTAAATCCAATGCCGCTGGTGGGCTTGCAGCACTGGTTGTGCCACCCACAGAAGCGGCTGGTAAAATGTGTCTCAGGCCTGCCATCGCAGAGCCTGTGTGCAGCCTAGGGCTGCCATGTCGACTTGGTGAGTACACCCACTTACCAGTCCCTAAAAACCTTCCCTTTACTGCATGTTGGTCACCCCTAAAGTAGGCCCTAGGGCAGGGTGCATTGTAAGTATAAGGTAGGACATGCCCTGGTGTGTGTGGCATGTCCTAATAGTGAATTACAGCCATTTTCGTTTTTCACTATTGCAAGGCTACCTGCTCCCCATAGGCCAGAATGGGCAGACTGACTATTACACCTTATAGTCAGAACGGACCCAGGGAACATGGTAGAAAAACGAATTTAGTATGCCTGAACTCAGGATGATAAAATACATCTTTTAGTGAAGTTGGTTTTAACATTCTGTGTTCGAAAATACCACTTTTAGAAAGTGGGTATTTTCTTGCCTAACTATCCAAGCCTGCCTCTGCTAGGTTGTGTATTCCTTGTCTGGAGATTGAGTGACAGGGGCTGGGGGTGGCTACCGGAGACAGGGTGAGTCAGCGCAGGGCTGAATAGAAAGATCTGCAGCCAGAGTGGAGGGAGGAGTTGCACCTGGGTCTGAATAGGGCTGTGCCTGCCTTCCACAATGCTGGCTCCACCTCCTGCCGGGCGGCTGAGCACTCTGCCCCACATTCTGAAAGGAAAGAAGGAGTCAGAAAAACAAAGTGCTCCAGGACTGACCAGAACTGGTTTTGGACTAGGCAGAGGCCTCTCTGCCTCCAGAGAACAAAGAGAATCAGGGTATAAGAGGGGCACCCAGACCCCAGGAAGATTAGATCACTTTTGGGAACAAGAAGAAACCTTTACTGAGGAGCGGAACCAAGAAGAAACTGAGGAGAAACTATCCCTAAGCCTGAAGTGCTGCTTGGGGGATTGGCCTGCAGTGGTTTGCCTGACTGCCAAAGAGAGGAGAAAGGAACTTTTGCTTTGCTGTGACTTTCATCAACTTGTGAAGGATCTCCAAGGGCTTGGAAGAGAGCTTGCCCCTGACCGAAGTCCCAGGACCATTGGACTTCACCCCCTTTGTGAATTGCTGCTGGAAACTCTGTTTCAGTGGCTACAGAGGTAGGGAGCTGTGACCGACTCTCACGACCGACTCGGTGTCCTGCAAGCACCGCATCGAAGCACCGTCTCGCCCTGCAACGCACGGCCCTGGTCTCACCGACTCCGTCAACGAGCCGCTGCCTGCACCGCATCGAGGGACAACGCGTCCTGCAACGCTTCCATTTTTGCATCGCGACCGCGACGAACAGCCATCCGGCTCGCACGCCCGTGCCTGCCGCTTCAAGTAAAAGGTACTGTGACCGAGTCTGTCTACGCTGTGTTGGCCCGTCTCGACGCGGTCAGCTGGATTTGTTAGACTCTGTTTGTTCTCGACATCGCCGTAGCCGGAGGAGGCTACCGACTCGCACAGAACCTTGAATTAAGCCTTTTTGATCAGAACTAAGTATTCTTAACAGTATTGTGGATTATTTTTGTCGTTTATGGTCTTGTGATAAATGTATATAAAGTATACCTATTTTTATAAATATATAACCTGTGTGGTGTCCATTTGTAGTGTTGTCACTTGATTACTGTATGTGTTCACAAATGCTTTACACACTGCCTCTGAACTAAGCCTGTCTGCTCGTGCCAAGCTACCAAGAGGGTGAGCAGGGGTTATTTCGGGAGTGTACCTACTTTCCCTGACTAGACGCAAGGGTCCCTATTTGGACAAAGGTACATACCTCTGCCAACTAGAGACCCCCAAATCTAACACCCTCGCTTGCTAAAAGTGGAGCATTTGCTATGGCTTGGCGGGAGCGGTAGAGCTCCCACCAAGCCATAGCGAACAGCTATGTCCCGGGAGTAGCATCCCTGGGACATAGCAGTAGTCAGCCCTGGGGGGTGGCAGTCCTCAGGGCCATGTATGGCTCCAGGGGGGAGGTCTGTATGGGTGAGTTAGTTATGTCATTTGAGATGTCATCAGTGATGTCATCAGTGATGTCACTGACCATGAGTGATGTAATATGTGAGGTCATATGAAGTGCATTGCAGAGGCTTGAGTTATAGTTAGCTCAGCTTACTATAACTGCTGAATTTCTACGGTTTTGTAGGAGTGAAATTTGAGCCTAACTATAACGTAGTTTCTTCTTTTCAGTGAATTTCTAAGGTTTTTAAAATATATATCCTACCTATAATGCCCCTGTAACCTTTGGTTTCTTCAGTGAATTTCTAAGGTTTTTTAAACTCTATCTCCTAACTATAACATTCCTATAACCTCTGGTTTTTTCAGTAAATTTCTATGTTTTTTTAATGTTATTTCCTAACTATAACCTGTAACCTTTGAGAGTGAATGTGTGAGTGAGCGCATGAGTGTCTCAGTAGGCATGTAAGTGCCTCACTGGGTGTGTGAGTGGGTGTGTGAGTGGGTGTAATATTGTCTGAGTGGGTCTGTGAGTGGGTGCATGAGTGTTACAGTGGGTGTCTAAGTGGGTGTGTGAGTGTCTGAGCTGTTCTGTGAGTGGGTGCATGAATGCCTGAGTGGGTTCTGCTTATTTTCTGCTTGTTTTCTGCCTTTTATCTGCTCACTTATGACCTTAATTTAGCTTCTTTCTGCTCGTTACTGACCTTCATTATTCCTCTTTCTGCTAGGTCTGGGTGGAGCTCGTGGAATTTCAATCTGCGGAATTCTGCAGAGTTACTGAAAAACTCTGCCAAGTTCCGTGATGGGGCGGAGTTTTGCTACTCCACCCCTAGTTAAGTCCCCATTGATGCTGAGAGTAGTTAGGGGCCAAGAACTCCTTCATGTTACCAAGAGTAATTCCCCCGACAGCAGGATTGCTGGGACCTCATGGAAGGCCCTGCCCCCTTTCTCAACCACTCTGAAAGTGCACCTCCTCATGTACTACTGGTTGGGGGATGAAGTCCCCTTGGCTGCTGAGGGTCCTTGGGGGCCAAGAATTTCTATTGTTGCCCCCAGAGTGGGATTGCTGAGAACTCATCAGAGACCCTGCCCCCTTTCGCAATTACTCTGCAAACACACCTCCTGGTGCACTACTGGTTGGGGGATCAAGTCCCCTTGGCTGCTGTGGGTCATTGGGGGCCAAGAACCTCCATTGTTGCCACCAGTATGTCCCCCACAGCAGGATTGCTGAGACCTCGATGAAGTCCTCTTCCCCTTTCTCAACCACTCTGCAAACGTACCTCCTGGTGCACTATTGGTTGGGGGATGAAGTCCCCTTGACTGCAGAGAGTCCATGGATACTAAGAACCCCTATTATTGCCACCTGTAAGTCCTCCACAGTGGGATTGTTGAGACCTAATCAGAGGCCCACCCCCTTTCTCAACCACTCTGCAAACTCTTCTGCTTGCGCACTACTGGTTGGGGGATGAAGTCCCCTTGGCTGCTGAGGGTTTTTGGGGGCCTCTATCTGCTCATTTCTGACCTCTATTTTCCCTCTTTCTGCTCATTTCTGATTTCTATTTTGCCTCTTTTTGCTTGTTTCTGACCTTTATTTTGCCTCTTTCTGCCTGTTTCTGACCTTTGTTTTGCCTCTTTCTGCTTGTTTCTAATCTCTATTTTGCCTCTCTCTGCTCATTCCTGAACTTTATTCTGCCTCTTTCTGCTTGTTTCTCGCCTTTATCTTGCCTCTTGTGGCTCATTGCTGACCTCTATTTTGTCTCTTTCTGCTCATTTCTTACCTTTATTGTGCTTTATCTGCTTATTGCTCACCTTTTTTTCCCTCTTTCTGCTCATCTCTGACCATTATTTTGCCTCTTTCTGCTCATTTCTCAGCTTTATCTTTCTTCTTTCTGCTTGTTGCTGACCTTTATTCTGCCTTATATATATATATATATATATATATATATATATATATATATATTCACTGAAAAAACCATAGGTTTTAGGGACAGTTATAGTTAGTTGGACATTTCACTCGTACAAAACCATAGAAATTCCCCCGTTATAGTTAGTTCAGCTAACTATAACTCGCGCCCCGCAATGCACTGCTGATGACGTCACATATTACATCACTCATGACATGGTCAGTGACATCACTGATGACATCACTGATGACATCTCAAATGACATCACTGATGACATCATCCAGTGACTGTGTGTTTCTGTAAAGTTTAAATATGTGTAATATATATTGGGAAAGGCGTATTGAAGAATGAGTGGGTGTATAAGTGTCTGAATGGATGATTTAGTATGTGAGTGACTGACTCTACAAGTGAGTGATTAAATGTATCTTACTGAATGCATGGGTTAGTGACTAAACTGTGTGAATGTCTGTATCCGTCTGTCTGTTGGTTTGTAAGCGGCTGCATGGCTTTGTGAATAGCTACATGAGTGTCTACATGGGTTATTGATTGATTGTCTGAGTATCTGTATGGGTGCCTGAGTGTTTGTGTGGGTGGGGTGTGTGTGACTCTGTGCATAGATGTGTGAGTTGGTGATTCACTGGGTGCATGGTTTCAAGAGTGCATCTGTGATGGACTGTATGGGTGGGTGAGTGTGTGTATGGGTGTGTTAGTGATTGAATGTATATCTCAGTGGTACATGTGTGAGTAACTACATATGTGAAAGGCAGTATATATGTGTGTTGGAGTATATAAATGGCTATAAGTGAGAGTGTGTGATTGTGAGAGTGGCTGTATGGATGAGTGTGTACTTGTATCAGTGATTGTATAAGAGTGTAAGAATGTGCTAGTATTTGTATGAGTAAGTGAGCTGGTGTGTGTATAACTGTATAGGTGAGTAAATGGGTGTGTGATTAAGTTTTTGCATGACTGACTAGGTGTGTGAGTACCTCTATGGATGAGTGGCGGTGTGTGAGTGTTTATATAGGTGTTTGAGTGCATATGATAGTCCTGTACTGAGTGACTAAGTATGAGTGACTGTACGGGTGAGTGAGTGGATGTGTGTGTAGACCTAAGAATCAGTGAGTGGGTATGTAGTTTTTGGTGTTGGAGTGTCTATGGTTTTGAGAATGGCAGTCTGTAATTTAGAGTGGGTGTATCAAAAGTTATATTAGGGTGTGAGAAGATGCATGAAATTATCACATGGATGATGTCATCAGTGATGTCATTTGAGATGTCATCAGTGATGTCATCAGTGATGTCACTGACCATGTCATGAGTGATGTAATATGTGACGTCATCAGCAGTGCATTGCGGGGCGCGAGTTATAGTTAGCTGAACTAAATATAACGGGGGAATTTCTATGGTTTTGTACGAGTGAAATGTCCAACTAACTATAACTGGCCCTAAAACCTATGGTTTTTTCAGTGAATTTCAAAGGTTTTTTAAATGCTAATTTCTAACTATAACGTGTCTGAAACCTATGGTTTTTTCAGTGAATTTCAAAGGTTTTTAAATGCTAATTTCTAACTATAACGTGCCTGAAACCTATGATTTTTTAAGTGAATTTCAAAGGTTTTTTAAATGCTAGTTTCTAACTATGCCTACAGAGGTAGGACATGTGAAGAAAGAAGAAAAAACGCACAGAAAGAAGCAAAAGATGTGCAGAAAGAACCAACAGAGGAGCAGAAAGAGGCCTTGTTGCAAAATCATCCTGTGCCCACAACTTTTTCAGACGGGTACTGGTGGTAACTGACTCTGACTAACCAGAGCCAGTGCTATGCTAAAAGACACTTAGAATACAGTGAAAACACCTACATACACTAGGGAACACTATGCGTTGGGGTACCCCTGTGATTAGCATGACCTCCTCTGCAAGTCCCTAGTACATAATAGGGCAGGGGATTAAAACTACCTCTTAAAACGCGCTACAGGGCGCGTTTGTACAGTGGTGAAGGGAGGGGGCCTGAGGTGACATGTGTGCAAACGCACCCCGTGGCGCGTTTTAAGTTGCGGGATTAAGTCCCCTTGAATTCTGAGGGTCCCTGGGGCCCAACTAGCCCCCAGGTACCTACAGTTAGGACCACAGAGCTGAGTTGCAGAGAGGCGTTCCGAGGCCACGCACCTTTTTTCACCTCTCTGCAACGCAACTCTGTTGTGCTTACTGAAGGTACCTGGTGGGCTAGTTGGCCCCCAGGGTCCCTCAGGATTCAAAGGGAATTAATTCCCCAACTTAAAACGCACCACAGGGCGTGTTTGCGCACATGTCACCTGAGGCCCCGCCCCTCCCTTCACCACTGTGCAAACGCGCCCCGTGGTGCGTTTTAAGTTGGGGGATTAGGTCACTTTGAATCCTGAGGGTCCCTGGGGCCCAACTAGCCAACTAGGTCCTTCCAGTAAGCACCACAGGCCTGCGTTGCAACGCCTGTAACAAATTGTGCAGTTGTGTTTAGGTAGTGAAGAGGGTCGTGCTGGGGGTAGTGTTTTAGGGTTTAGGGTAGTGCAGTGGTGTTTGTGTAGTGTAGGGGGTCATGCTGGGGGTAGATTTAGGGTTTAGGGTAGTGCAGTGGTGTTTGGGTAGTGTAGGGAGTCGTGCTGGGGGAGTGTTTTAGGGTTTAGGGTAGTGCAGTGGTGTTTGGGTAGTGTAGGGGGTCGTGCTGGGGGTAGTGTTTTAGGGTTTAGGGTAGTGCAGTGGTGTTTGGGTAGTATAGGGGGTCGTGCTGGGGGTAGTGATTTAGGGTACTGCAGTGGTGTTTGGGTAGTGTAGGGGTAGTGCTGGGGGTAGTGTTTTAGGGTTTAGGTTAGTGCAGTGGTGTTTGGGTAGTGTAGGGGTACAGTTGGGGGTAGTGTTTTAGAGTTTAGGGTAGTGCAGTGGTGTTTGTGTAGTGTAGGGGTAGTGTTTTAGGGTTTAGGGTAGTGCAGTGGTGTTTGTGTAGTGTAGGAGGTCGTGTTTTAGGGTTTAGGGTAGTGCAGTGGTCTTTGGGTAGTGTAGGGAGTCATGCGGGGTAGTGTTTTAGGGTTTAGGGTAGTGTAGGGGGTCATGTGGGGGGTAGTGTTTTAGGGATTAGGGTAGTGCATTGGTGTTTGGGTAGTGTAGGGGTCATGCGGGGGTAGTGTTTTAGGGTTTAGGGCAGTGCAGTGGTGTTTGGGTAGTGTAGGGGGTCGTGCTGGGAGGAGTGTTTTAGGGTTTAGGGCAGTGCAGTGGTGTTCGGGTAGTGTAGGGGGTCATGCTGGGGGAGTGTTTTAGGGTTTAGGGCAGTGCAGTGGTGTTCGGGTAGTGTAGGGGGTCGTGCTGGGGGAGTGTTTGAGGGTTTAGGGCAGTGCAGTCGTGTTCGGGTAGTGTAGGGGGTTGTGCTGGGGGTAGTATTTTAGGGTTTAGGGTAGTGCAGTGGTGTTCGGGTAGTGTAGGGGGTCGTGCTGGGGGTAGTGTTCTAGGGTTTAGGGCAGTGCAGTGGTGTTCGGGCAGTGTAGGGGGTGGTGTTTCAGGGTTTAGGGCAGTGCAGTGGTGTTCGGGCAGTGTAGGGGGTCGTGCAGGGGGTGGTGTTTCAGGGTTTAGGGCAGTGGTGTTCGGGCAGTGTAGGGGGTCGTGCTGGGGGTGGTGTTTCAGGGTTTGGGGCAGTGCAGTGGTGTTCGAGCAGTAAAGGGGGTCGTGCTGGGGGTGGTGTTTCAGGGTTTAGGGCAGTGCAGTGGTGTTCGGGCAGTGTAGGGGGCGGTGCAGGGGGTGGTGTTTCAGGGTTTAGGGCAGTGCAGTGGTGTTTGGGCAGTGTAGGGGGTGCTGCAGGGGGTGGTGTTTCAGGGTTTAGGGCAGTGCAGTGGTGTTCGGGCAGTGTAGGGGGTCATGCAGGGGCTGGTGTTTCAGGGTTTAGGGCAGTACAGTGGTGTTCGGGCAGTGTAGGGGGTCGTGCTGGGGCTGGTGTTTCAGGGTTTAGGGCAGTGCAGTGGTGTTCGGGCAGTGTAGGGGGTTGTGCTGTGGCTGGTGTTTCAGGGTTTAGGGCAGTGCAGTGGTGTTCGGGCAGTGTAGGTGGTCGTGCTGGGGCTGGTGTTTCAGGGTTTAGGGCAGTGCAGTGGTGTTCGGGGTGTGTAGGGGGTCATGCTGGGGCTGGTGTTTCAGGGTTTAGGGCAGTGCAGTGGTGTTTGGGCAGTGTAGGGGGTCATGCTGGGGCTAGTGTTTCAGGATTTAGGGCAGAGCAATGGCGTTCAGGCAGTGTAGGGGGTTTTGCTGGAGGTGGTGTTTCAGGGTTTAGGGCAGTGCAGTGGTGTTCGTGCAGTGTAGGGGGTGGTGTTTCAGGGTTTAGGGTAGTGGTGTTCAGGCAGTGTAGGGGGTCTTGCTGGGGTTGATGTTTCAGGGTTTAGGGCAGTGCAGTGGTGTTCGGGCAGTGTAGGGGTCGTGCTGAGGGTGGTGTTTCAGGGTTTAGGGCAGTGCAGTGGTGTTCGGGCAGTGTAGGGGGTCGTGCAGGGGCTGGTGTTTCAGGGTTTAGGGCAGTGCAGTGGTATTTGGGCAGTGTAGGGGGTCGTGCAGGGGGTGGTGTTTCAGGGTTTAGGGCAGTGCAGTGGTGTTCGGCCAGTGTAGGTTGTCTTGCTGGGGGTGGTGTTTCAGGCTTTAGTGCAGTGGTGTTCGGGCAGTGTAGGGGGTCTTGCTGGGGGTGGTGTTTCAGGGTTTAGGGCAGTGCAGTGGTGTTCGGGCAGTGTAGGGGGTCTTGCTGGGGCTGGTGTTTCAGGGTTTAGGGCAGTGCAGTGGTTTTCGGGCAGTGTAGGCGGTCGTGCTGGGGCTGGTGTTTCAGGGTTTAGGGCAGTGCAGTGGTGTTCGGGCAGTGTACGGGGTTGTGCTGGGGCTGGTGTTTCAGGGTTTAGGGCAGTGCAGTGTTGTTCGGGCAGTGTAGGGGGTCGTGCTGGGGGTGGTGTTTCAGGGTTTAGGGCAGTGCAGTGGTGTTCGGGCAGTGTAGGGGGTCGTGCTGGGGCTGGTGTTTCATGGTTTAGGGCAGTGCAGTGGTGTTCGGGCAGTGTAGGGGGTCGTGCTGGGGGTGGTGTTTCAGGGTTTAGGGCAGTGCAGTGGTGTTCGGGCAGTGTAGGGGGTGGTGTTTCAGGGTTTAGGGCAGTGCAGTGGTGTTCGGGCAGTGTAGGGGGTCGTGCAGGGGGTGGTGTTTCAGGGTTTAGGGCAGTGGTGTTTGGGCAGTGTAGGGGGTCATGCTGGGGTGGTGTTTCAGGGTTTGGGGCAGTGCAGTGGTGTTCGGGCAGTGTAGGGGGTGCTGCAGGGGGTGGTGTTTCAGGGTTTAGGGCAGTGCAGTGGTGTTTGGTCAGTGTAGGGGGTCATGCAGGGGGTGGTGTTTCAGGGTTTAGGGCAGTGCAGTGGTGTTCGGGCAGTGTAGGGGGTCGTGCTGGGGCTGGTGTTTCAGGGTTTAGGGCAGTGCAGTGGTGTTCGGGCAGTGTAGGGGGTTGTGCTGTGGCTGGTGTTTCAGGGTTTAGGGCAGTGCAGTGGTGCTCGGGCAGTGTAGGTGGTCGTGCTGGGGCTGGTGTTTCAGGGTTTAGGGCAGTGCAGTGGTGTTCGGGCAGTGTAGGGGGTCATGCTGGGGCTGGTGTTTCAGGGTTTAGGGCAGTGCAGTGGTGTTCGGGCAGTGTAGGGGGTCTTGCTGGGGCTGGTGTTTCAGAGTCTAGGGCAGTGCAGTGGTGTTCGGGCAGTGTAGGGGGTCTTGCTGGGGCTGGTGTTTCAGGGTTTAGGGCAGTGCAGTGGTGTCCGGGCAGTGTAGGGGGTCGTGCTGGGGGTGGTGTTTCAGGGTTTAGGGCAGTGCAGTGGTGTTTGGGCAGTGTAGGGGGTCATGCTGGGGCTAGTGTTTCAGGATTTAGGGAAGAGCAATGGTGTTCAGGCAGTGTAGGGGGTTTTGCTGGAGGTGGTGTTTCAGGGTTTAGGGCAGTGCAGTGGTGTTCGTGCAGTGTAGGGGGTGGTGTTTCAGGGTTTAGGGTAGTGGTGTTCAGGCAGTGTAGGGGGTCTTGCTGGGGTTGATGTTTCAGGGTTTAGGGCAGTGCAGTGGTGTTTGGGCAGTGTAGGGGGTCGTGCTGGGGGTGGTGTTTCAGGGTTTAGGGCAGTGCACTGGTGTTCCGGCAGTGTAGGAGGTCATGCAGGAGGTGGTGTTTCAGGGTTTAGGGCAGTGCAGTGGTGTTCGGGCAGTGTAGGGGGTCGTGCTGGGGGTGGTGTTTCAGGGTTTAGGGCAGTGCAGTGGTGTTCGGGCAGTGTAGGGTGTCGTGCTGAGGGGTGGTGTTTCAGGGTTTAGGGCAGTGCAGTGGTGTTCGGGCAGTGTAGGGGGTCGTGCAGGAGCTGGTGTTTCAGTGTTTAGGGCAGTGCAGTGGTGTTTGGGCAGTGTAGGGGGTCATGCAGGGGGTGGTGTTTCAGGGTTTAGGGCAGTGCAGTGGTGTTCGGGCAGTGTAGGTGGTCTTGCTTGGGGTGGTGTTTCAGGCTTTAGTGCAGTGGTGTTCGGGCAGTGTAGGCGGTCGTGCTGGGGCTGGTGTTTCAGGGTTTAGGGCAGTGCAGTGGTGTTCGGGCAGTGTAGGGGGTCTTGCTGGGGCTGGTGTTTCAGGGTTTAGGGCAGTGCAGTGGTGTTCGGGCAGTGTACGGGGTTGTGCTGGGGCTGGTGTTTCAGGGTTTAGGGCAGTGCAGTGGTGTTCGGGCAGTGTAGGGGATCGTGCTGGGGTGGTGTTTCAGGGTTTAGGGCAGTGCAATGGTGTTCGGGCAGTGTAGGGGGTCGTGCTGGGGCTGGTGTTTCATGGTTTAGGGCAGTGCAGTGGTGTTCGGGCCGTGTAGGGGGTCATGCTGGGGGTGGTGTTTCAGGGTTTAGGGCAGTGCAGTGGTGTTCGGGCAGTGTAGGGGGTCATGCTGGGGGTGGTGTTTCAGGGTTTAGGGCAGTGCAGTGGTGTACGGGCAGTGTAGGGGGTCTTGCTGGGGGTGGTGTTTCAGGGTTTAGGGCAGTGGTGTTCGGGCAGTGTAGGGGGTCTTGCTGGGGGTAGTGTTTTGGGGTTTAGGGCAGTGCAGTGGTGTTCGTGCAGTGTAGGGGGTCGTGCTGGGGGTGGTGTTTCAGGGTTTAGGGCAGTGCAGTAGTGTTCGGGCAGTGTAGGGGGTCGTGCTGGGGGTGGTGTTTCAGGGTTTAGGGCAGAGCAGTGGTGTTCGGGCAGTGTAGGGGGTCGTGCAGGGGGTGGTGTTTCAGGGTTTAGGGCAGTGCAGTGGTGTTCGGGCAGTGTAGGGGTTGTGCTGGGGCTGGTGTTTCAGGGTTTAGGGCAGTGCAGTGGTGTTCGGGCAGTGTAGGGGGTCTTGCTGGGGGTGGTGTTTCAGGGTTTAGGGCAGTGGTGTTCGGGCAGTGTAGGGGTCTTGCTGGGCTGGTGTTTCAGGGTTTAGGGCAGTGCAGTGGTGTTCGGGCAGTGTAGGGGTCTTGCTGGGGGTAGTGTTTCAGGGTTTAGGGCAGTGCAGTGGTGTTCGTGCAGTGTAGGGGGTCGTGCTGCGGATGGTGTTTCAGGGTTTAGGGCAGTGCAGTGGTGTTCGGGCAGTGTAGGGGGTCGTGCAGGGGGGTGTTTCAGGGTTTAGGGCAGTGCAGTGGTGTTCGGGCAGTGTAGGGGTCGTGCTGGGGGTGGTGTTTCAGGGTTTAGGGCAGTGCAGTGGTGTTCGGGCAGTGTAGGGGTCGTGCTGGGGGTGGTGTTTCAGGGTTTAGGGCAGTGGTGTTCGGGCAGTGTAGGGGGTCTTGCTGGGGGTGATGTTTCAGGGTTTAGGGCAGTGCAGTGGTGTTCGGGCAGTGTAGGAGGTCTTGCTGGGGGTAGTGTTTCAGGGTTTAGGGCAGTGCAGTGGGGTTCGGGCAGTGTAGGGGTCATGCTGGGGGTGGTGTTTCAGGGTTTAGGGCAGTGCAGTGGTGTTCGGGCAGTGTAGGGGGTCGTGAAGGGGTGGTGTTTCAGGGTTTAGGGCAGTGCAGTGGTGTTCGGGCAGTGTAGGGGGTCGTGCTAGGGTATGTGTTTCAGGGTTAAGGGCAGTGCAGTGGTTTTCGGGCAGTGTAGGGGGTCGTGCTGGGGGTAGGGTTTTAGGGTTTAAGGTAGTGCAGTGGTGTTTGTGTAGTGTAGGGGGTCGTGCTGGGGGCAGTGTTTTAGGGTTTAGGGTAGTGCAGTGGTGCTTGTGTAGTGTAGGGGGTCGTGCTGGGGGTAGTGTTTTAGGGTTTAGGGTAGTGCAGTGGTGTTTGTGTAGTGTAGGGGGTCATGTTTTAGGGTAGTGCAGTGGTGTTTGGGTAGTGTAGGGGGTCGTGCTGGGGGTAGTGTTTTAGGATTTAGGTTAGTGCAGTGGTGTTGGGGTAGTGTTTTAGGGTTTAGGGTAGTGCAGTGGTGTTTGTGTAGTATAGGGGGTCATGCTGGGGGTAGTGTTTTAGGGTTTAGGATAGTGCAGTGGTGCTTGTGTAGTGTAGGGGGTCATGCTGGGGTAGTGTTTTAGGGTTTAGGGTAGTGCAGTGGTGTTTTTGTAGTGTAGGGGGTCATGTTTTAAGATGCCACGCTCCAATACCTGACCAGTCTGCACTACATAAAACTGCAAAAAACTAAAAATAAAAAGTGTTTTGCACACTTTTATCATTGGGCTATATGTGGGCTACATCTGGGTAATATTTGTGCTACATTTGGGCTCTTTTTTCACTGGTGGCCATCTTGGAAGACTTCTTTGTTATGAAGTTTCCTAATTTCCTCATTTACTGCAGTCTCCTCAGTAGGAAATACTTTCAGTTTTTTACTTTGATTCCATCAAGAAGGCATTCAGATGTGTCACACATTTGCCATAAATTCAGAATGTTATTACTCTAGTTGTTCATTAGATCACTGTAGTAAAGCTACTGCTCACCAAGGAGTTAACTGGAAGTCTACTGCTGGTATTGAAAGTGATTGTTTCAGTCTGCATGTCAGAATTTTCTAATGAAATAGAAGAGGATTTGAGATCTCACTTAAAACATGCACTACATTTTCTTTTTGCAGCACTAACCATAATTTCTATGGCAAAATGAACCCCCTCATTTTGTTCCTTTTTAAATTAAATGTTTTAAGTGTTACCAGTTTATTCCAATCAAGATGGCTTCAGGTGTGCCATACTTTTGTCATAAGTAAGGCTGTTAGCACTCTAGTTGTTCTTTAGAACACTCTGGAAAGCTGCAGTAGAACACAAAGGCATCAACTGACAGGCTGCTCCTGTTGAAATATAACAGGAAGATATTTGAGATCTCACTTAAAACATGTCCTAATTTTTCTTTCTACAGCACTAACCATAATTTCTATGGCAAAATGAACCCCCTCATTTTGTTCCTTTTTAAATTAAATGTTTTAAGTGTTACCAGTTTATTCCAATCAAGATGGCTTCAGGTGTGCCATACTTTTGTCATAAGTAAGACTGTTAGCGCTCTAGTTGTTCTTTAGAACACTCTGGGAAGCTGCAGTAGAACACAAAGGCATCAACTGACAGGCTGCTCCTGTTGAAATATAACAGGAAGATATTTGAGATCACACTTGAAACATGTCCTAATTTTTCTTTCTACAGCACTAACCATAATTTCTATGACAAAATTAACCCCATCATTTTGTTCCTTTTTAAATTAAATGTTTTAAGTGTTAGCAGTTTATTCCAATCAAGATGGCTTCAGGTGTGCCATACTTTTGTCATAAGTAAGACAGTTAGCGCTCTAGTTGTTCTTTAGAACACTCTGGGAAGCTGCAGTAGAACACAAAGGCATCAACTGACAGGCTGCTCCTGTTGAAATATAACAGGAAGATATTTGAGATCACACTTGAAACATGTCCTAATTTTTCTTTCCAGAGCACTAACCATAATTTCTATGACAAGATGAACCCCATCATTTTGTTCCTTTTTAAATTAAAGGTTTTAAGTGTTACCAGTTTATTCCAATCAAGATGGCTTCAGGTGTGCCATACTTTTGTCATAAGTAAGGCTGTTAGCACTCTAGTTGTTCTTTAGAACACTCTGGGAAGCTGCAGTAGAACACAAAGGAATCAACTGACAGTCTCTGCCCTTGTTGGCTGTACATGTTTTACTGAGAATGTCAGACTTCATTCTCACATGACTGAGAAAGATAATGTGAATTTACAGAAAATATGCTCTCATTTTAGCTTCTGGGGCACCTTCCAAAACTGTATGGGACAAGCATGTGAAAATAGTTTTCTCTCAAACATGATTCATGATATCCCAGCAGAAGGTTTTTCACAGGGTAAAATCACCTTAGAACACACCACAATTCCTGAAATTAGTATGGTACCATCAACAAATGAATTCTAATGTAACTAAAGTCTGTTATCATCCTTTATAGTTCTCCTTTTGGTAACCCTCAAAATCTTCGATTCACTACAATGCATTTCAATGGGGTACTATCATTTATATTGGTCCCAAGATGGCTGCCAGCAATTCCAGGATGAAGTGCTGACAGCCAATCAGATCTCACGATGACATGTGTGGTTAGGCTCCGCCCAGATATATATGTGTTTTTACTTTTGATTTTCTCAGCAACTACTGAACGGATTTACACCATTTAACAAAAGGGTTCTTTTTGAACCAAGAACTACCTCTTTGCCAAATTTGGTGTAATTTCGTTCAGCAGTTCGAGCTGTAGCCTTGCATAAAGTTTCCTATGGGAAATTGATTTTTTGACTCTTATTTTTTAATTTCTCCGCAACTACTGAACGGATTTACACCATTTAACAAAAGGGTTCTTTCTGAACCAAGAACTACCTCTTTGCCAAATTTGGTGTAATTCCGTTCAGCAGTTCGGGCTGTAGCCGTGTCTAAAGTTTCCTATGGGAAAATGAATGGGGAAAAAACGTTTTGGGACCCCCCTTTTTTCTCGGCCCCCGCTTGACGAATCATCCTGAGACTTTCAGGGTAGGAGCGGACCGGAGCGTGCCATAAAGTTTGAAAATTTCACGAAGATTCGTCAACCGACGCAAGAGTTATTTCAAATAGAATGTCGCGGATTTCCTATGGAAAATAGGTCCTAACTATAACTATCTACTGGCGACCGCCAGTAGATAATATATATATATAGTGCTCACAATTTCTCAGCATAGGGAAATATGTCCTGGGAACCCAGATCAACTATCACCAACTCTACCTGTGATGATGGCCTATGTATGCTAGGGCTTTAGGCATTGTAACTTAATGAAGAGAGAGGGGTCTGTGGCTCCCTAAGAAATTGTTTGTTCTATATTGACATTATGACATGGCAATGAGGGGTGGTGTGGTCTTTTAAGATTATTTATTGTCTCTCTTTCTCTCTTACTTGCCTGTCTGTGATAGAGTCTTGCTGCCTATTGCATCTGTTGGTGCTGGGGTGAAACTGGGTTTGGTTTTCTTGTCAGATCTATTCTGATAAAGAGGAGCGATTCATGTGTCAGTATGTTATGCTTTCTATGGGATAGGTGGGCTTGTCTCTAGGAGTCCTAGAGATGTTTTGGTGGATTTGTGTTATGTGTTACGTAGAAAGGAGAGTGTGTGGTGTCCATTATGGTAATTTACCCTATGTACACAGCTGAAGATGCTTGGTGCGAGTGATGAATACCGTCCTATAGTTTCTGCGTTGCTCTGTGGTGCATCACCTCTGACAGCTGACTTGCATGGTCAGAGCTAATAGCTCGATTGTGCAACAGCTAGGGGCATATTTACAAGCCCCTATCGCCACCACAACGTCACTTTCAGTGACAATGTGATGGCGATAGGGGCCTCACCTTATTTACAAGGCAGCGTTAAGCCACTTAATGTGGCTTAACACTGCCTTGTAAATAAGGCACCCTTCCACGCTGTATTTAGTGCGAAAGGGGAGGGCAATGGGTGTTGTGGTGGGCGTTCCACAGCAATACCCATTGATTTTGACACTGCCTCCTATTTACAAGAGCAGCGTAAATAGGAGGCAGCGCCGAAATTAAGATCAGGGAAAACCTGGTCTTAAACAGGCAAAACGAGGAGAATTGCTTTATTTATCCTCGTTTTTGCTGCTTCCATGTGTGCTGCCTTGTGCAGCACACATAGAAACAGCAAATTGCCTATGATTGTTTATGTGCAGGAAGGTCCCCCTTCCTGCACATAAACAATCATTTAAAATAATGCCGTTTTGCAACTTCTATGTGTGCTGCATTAAGCAGCACGCATAGTAGTTACAAAACGGCATTTAAAGATTGTTTATGTGCAGGAAATGATGCCTTCCTGCACATAAACAATCTTCCGCCCAACGCAGACACCCTTGCACCATGGTGCAAGGGTGCATGCAATGGCGCTAGGCAGCTGAACTCAGCACCAGCTCTAGGGGAAACGCAGGGGTGCGACGCATTCTTGTGAATACGGCACATCCCTGCATTTTCAGAATGGAGAAGTGTGGCGTTAGCAATGTTTGCTTCCCCCCACGCTTCTCCATTCTGCTGTAAATATGCCCCCTAGTTCCTTTTGCTCCCCATGTTATTTGATGACATTATTCACCTCATAGGATTCTGTTTTATTGCAGCTTGTAATTAAACTACATTTTTAACACATCCTCGTCCCCAAAATGTCCCACAGTTTTGAAAGGATTAACAAGCTGTGTGTTTTAGGTCAAAATTAAAAGTAAAACAAGACACATTATGAAAGACCTTGGATCATGCAGCATTTATAGTATTTGCTCCAGTGTGGCATGCCTGTGCTCATTGATCATTTTGGGTGCCACTGTCTTTAGAAAAATCTCTAGGAAAGGAACAACTACCGCTGTCCACTTAACAATCTCCCACTCCTCACATTATTCTATAAGTTCATTTAGTACGCTTGACTAACAGTACTGTTTCAGCGTTGGTGTCTCTTTCTTTTATTTTTTAAATAACGTGTTATACAATTGCTTACGCTATCATATCTACACAGTATGCGTTCAAACGTTCTTTTTTCGATGATCTCCTCACAATAAGTCTGTTCGCATATAAATATATCGATTTACCATCTCTCAAACCAACTTCTTTCATATGAAGCAAAGGGACAGCTAAAGTCACATTGCAAACCATAATGCGTCAGTGCATCCGTCCCCTGAAAGTGTTTAATGGCATCACTTACTGTTTGAACCAACAACACATAAATATCCGTGTTCAGGTCGTCGACAGCCCTACAGATAACTACAACTTGCACAGAGGAACTATTGAATACTTAACAATGGCATTGCTAAAAGATTAATGCACAAACACACCTTCAAACAGAAACCATGCACTCTGAGCATTGCTATAACAGTGTGTGCAACAGTCAAGGACATGCAAGCTACAAGAACTGCAGAAAATGTAACTCAAACCTTTGTGTAGATTTGCCCTTTGTCCTCTTGATCATGTCCCTCTTCCTCTCATGACACAAGGTAGTAGGTACAGCCTCCAATCGTTCCAAAGCAGGTTCAGCTGTAGTGCTTTTCTAGACGCCTAGACCTCTTTCCTACATTGGCGAAAACTGTAAAGTGCAGAGCCAAGTTTACTGCAAATGTCTACTAGGGTAGAGCAGTCTCCTGTGCTGTATGGAATGCAAGAAGTGAAAAACTGGAAGAATTCACAGATTATATCAACAGAATGCACCCTACCATCAAATTCACAAACAGCAATACTAAACGGAAGCACCAGCTCCCTTTCCTGGATGTGCTACTCACCGTTTATAACAGAACATTGTAACTGAACCTCACCACTTGCTTAAAGATGCTCATTTATATCTAAACTCAACCACACCACACTAAACTCGGCACCATCTACAGCCAAGCACTCAGAATAAAATACATCTGCAGCAAAGAGGGCAATTGCAAAGAACATCTAGAGAAGCTTGCTAGATTATTTGAATTGTGAAGCTATACTCTTCATATCATACAGCAATAATTTGATAAGCCTTTGCAGTTACAAAGGAAGCACCTATTTGGAATACCAACAGCAGATACAAAAGTGTAAGAATTCTATTTGTGGTGACTATCATTTATCAGCTCCTGTTGACAAAAACATAATGCAAAAAACGTTTGCTTTATTATCCACCTGTGAAAAAGTTAAAAAAGGTTTTTACAAAAATGGCAGTCATTGCTTATCGAAGAGCTTCCATTTTACAAGCTCTTAGCTTAAGAGTTGAACTCAAGCAAGCTGTAACAAAGGCAGGGGGTATTCCTCTGATTCTAAAATATACATCAAATGAGAACAACTTTTACAAACATCATCAGTAACAAGCTCTGTTACAGGAATAACCTATGGAATAAAAAAGTATCTTACACGTCGATCAACATGTATTATTTATGTGATTTAGAGCCAATGCCAAAGCTGCAAAAATAATTTGTAGGCCAAACAGTGAATGACCTCTGAACACAATTCAGGAATTGCAAATCAGCAATAATTCATGAGAAACTTGACCAGCCTATAGCCAATCATTTTAACTTTGTGGACTATTGTGTATTCAGATTTGAAGATCTTCCCTGAGGAACATGTCTTAAAGGCAGAACTCCTGGACTTCAGAGGAAACTTCTGGATGTACCCTTTAAAATCATTGTATCCAGATGGACTGGCCATACCACCTGATTACTGCATATCTCAAGAGATCTCAGGACTGCATTCATTTCACATTCATAATGAAATCTTCACTCATGAGGGTTTTTGAAAATCCAGCTGGGTCAGCTTTACAGTCACTGAGCTAGCAATCTTGTACTACCTGAGGAAGCTGGAAGCCAAAACTTTGTGGTTGAAATATATTTTACTTATTTAGTGAGTCCATGACATTTATCTTAGAATTTGATATATTAGAGTCTCATGGCTTATCCTGTTATAGGTATATAAAAGCTGCTTCGCTAACTAGCTAATATGCAATCATGACAAACTGACATATGTACATGTGATAATGATGCAGATTCATTTTGCAGTATACTGTCCCAAGTAAGACCAAGGCACTCTCCAATATGGTGCCCACTGTGTTATGAGTTTAGTTCACTCTTCATGTTTTCTCATTTAACACTTAAAATGCAAATTGCGCTAACGCCATCCATTCATATGCAAGGCTGAGTTGCCAAAAGATATCACTGAGCATCTGGATTTTTGATGGAGGAGACCGTGGTTGTAGATGTACAAGCCGGGTTCCATGCACAAAACAATGTGACATGGTTGTAACGATGGGGCAGTCAAAATCAGACCTTTTGAAGTTTAATATCTATCTATCTATCTATCTATATATCTACACATATATATCTATATCGCTCTATATTATTATTACCTACTGGCGGTTTGCTAGTAGGTAGTTATAGTGAGGACCATGTTTCTATCGGAAAAGTAGTTTGGGACTTGCCTATATCTTTAGCGCCGGTTTCTTTGCCGTTGATTCTTGTTGTGCATGGAAAGTTTCAGGGTGATCCGTCAAGCGGGGGCCGAGAAAAAGAGGGGGTTCAAAAAAAGTGTTTTTCCCATGTTAATGCGCTTAGAGATTATAGTCACCACTACCGCCAAATTTGGTGTGATGCCCTCTAGCGGTTCGCTAGACGGCATTACACCAAATTTGGCAGAAAGTTAGCTCTTGTTGCAGAAAGAACCCTTTTTGTTATTTCGTATATATCCATTCAGTAGTTTTGAGATATTAAAGGGAATGTAAATTTGTATATATAGCGACGTGGATCCTCCAAGTATCCAACATTCCCGTGCTGAAATGTGATTGGCTGCCAACACTTCAAGCAGGAAGAGTTAGCAACCATCTTGGGACTCGGTTTCAGCCGAGTTCCAAAATAAAACTTTAAAAAAAGAGAAGGGGCAAGGTAGGAATTCTCTAACCCCCTAGGCCTCTGGTGGGGGTGCCTGTATGTACCCCAATCAAGGCAAAAAAAGCATTTGGGTTTTTGTTTCGGAGAAAGTTGCACTGGATCAGCTGCTCCTGCTAAAAAAAAAAGAAGCACAGTTGCCCGCACGTCTGTAATGTTTAGCCCCTGGGTGGGAAAGGTCCTGGAAGCATGAGCAATTATAAAAAGGAGGTTGGCACAAGGGCTCCCCTCCTAGGGCTTATGAAAATCCCTGGGACCCCCACCTTCCCGGGGCACTGCTTTTAATGTATGCGGGGCTGCTCATGTGGCACCCCGCATCTTGGGCACCACCACCTCTCCAGGACAAATCTCTATAAATAAATGCAGGGGGCCCGTGCAGTCCCCCACAGCCTCAGGAACTGCCACCTCCCTGGAGCACTTAAAAATAGGTATTTGGACGGGCCCACTAGGCCCACCTGCGCCCCAGGGACTACCAACTCCCTGAGATAAATCACGCTAAACTAATGCAGGGGGGCCTTCATGCCCCCCCAACAGACCCGGGGTTCACCACCTCCCCGGGGCAATTATTTTAATGTAAGCTGGGAGCTGCACGCACCCCCCCCCCCACAGTCCCGTGGACCACCACCTCCAAGGGGCTAAGTACTACAATGGAGGGTGGCTTCTCAGCTCCCCTCATGGAGTCATGGATGGCCCTGTGGACCGCCACCGCCCAGGGCCGGCTCCTGCTACCTCCCGAGAAGCCCACCCTCGGAAGATAGCTCTTTGCTTTTGCTTGGTGGGAGCTGAGAGCAAAATAAAGGTGAGAAATGAGCAGTAGAGGCAGAATAGAGTTGAGAAACGAGCAGAAAGAGGCAGAATAAAGGTCAGCAACGAGCAGAAAGAGGCAAAATAAAGGTGATAAACGAGAAGAAGGGGCAGAATAAAGGTCAGAAACAAGCAGAAAGAGGCAGAATAAAAGTAAGCAACGAGCAGAAAGAGGCAAAATAAAGGTCATCAATGAGCAGAAAGAGGCAGAATGAAGGTCAGCAGCGAGCAGAAAGAGGCAAAATAAAGGTGAGAAATTACCAGAAATAGGCTGAATGTAGGTCAGAAACGAGCAGAGAGTGGCAGAAAAAAGTTCATCAGTGAGCAGAAAGAGGCAAAATAAAGGTCAGAAATGAGCAGAAAGAGGTAGACTAAAGGTCAGCAACAAGCAGAAAAGACAAAATAAAGGTGCGAAACGAGCAGATGGAGGCAGAATAAAGGTGAGAAACTAGCACGAAGAGACAAAATCAAAGGTGAAAAATGAGCAAAAAGAGGCAGAATACAGGCGAGAAATGAGCAGAAAGAGGCCAAATAAAAGTGAGAAACGAGCAGAAAGAGGCAGAATAAAGGTCAGCAATGAGCAGAAAGAGGCAAGACCCTCAGCAGCCAAGGGAACTTTACCTCTCAACCAGTAGTGTGCCAGTAGTGTTCCAGTAGTGCGCTAGGAGGCCCTTTTGCAGAGTGGCTTAGAAAGGGAGTGGGGCTTCAGATGAGGTTAAGCAATCCCACTTGGGGACTTGCCTGTGGCAGCAATAGGGATTCTTGGCACCGCACCGATCCTCAGCAGCCAAGGGGATGTCATCCCGCAACCAGTAGTGCGCCAGTAGGCCCCTTTGCAGAGTGGTTGAGAAAGGGGGCGGGGCATCCAACGAGGTTTCAGCAATCCCACTGTGGGGGACCTACTTGTGGCAACAATAGGGGTTCTTGGCCCGCAATGACCATCAGAAGGCAAGGGGACTTCATCCCCCAACCAGTAGTGCAACAGGAGGCCCATTTGCAGAGTGGCTGAGAAAGGGGGCATGGCCTCGGACAAGATCTCAGCATTCCCACTGTGGGGGACTAACTTGTGACAACAATAGGGGTTCTTGGCCCCCAACGACCCTCAGCAGCCAATGGGACTTCATCGTCCAACCAGTAGTGCGCCAGGAGCCCCCTTTGCAAAGTGGTTGAGTAAGGGGGCAGGGCCTCCAACGAGTTCCCAGCAATTCCACTGTGGCAACAATAGGGGTTCATGGCCCCTGTAGGGAAGTGCCTCTTTTGACATGGTTAATTCCCACTTTTTGCCTGATGTCTGATATAATTTTGAAATATAAGTGCACTGGGCCCCTGCTAACCAGAATCCCAGTGCCAGATCTCATTCCCAAAAACTGTAGCACGATTGGTACAACTTAAGTTACCCCTGTAAGCCCCTTTGTAGGTGGTACTCCTGGTCCCTAGGGCATGGGTACTGAAGAGGTTCCTCTGGGACTGCAGCACTGGTTGTGCCACCCCAGGGACTGGTCACCAAGGCTATACACTCTGCCACTGCAGACTGTGTGTCTTGATGCAAGGAAATCTGAAGAGTCGACATGGCACACAACCCTGTGTGCCATGCCTCCCATACACTGCATGGGATATAGGTAAGTCACCCCTAATGCAGGCCGTTAGCCCTAAGGCAGGGTGCACTATATCCTATGTGTGGGCATATCAGCATGAGCAGATATGCCCCTACAATTTACAGTCCATTGTGAGAATTTGTAAGTGCACAGGGAAGCCTTAAAGAGTACATGGGCTGGATACTTGTCAACACGAGTTTCCTACCTCCATGATGGCTTCACTGATTTCTAAGGTGCTTGGTACCAAACATCTTGTCTTAATAAATCCTCACTGATGCCAGTGTTGGATGTATTAATAAATTCACACAGGAGACTCTTTTAGAGGGTCCCCTAAAAACTTACCAACAACTAGTGTGGTTCCCGACTTATTTTTTCCAGCCTGCCACTACAGACATGTTTCTGACCTCATGGGGTGAGAGCCAGCACTCTCAGATGACAGAGATAAAGTCTGCTCTGCACAGAGGTGCTTCACACCTCTAAGACAGGATGGTCTCCAAAGGCAATGCTGCCTTTGAAATCCAACCCAGGAACCTCTAGATAGTGGGGTGGCCATGCCCCGTTTCCTGCTCCACTTTTGGTTGGAAAATGAGTTCGATGAGGACGGTGCCCCCTCAGCCTGCACCACCCCTAGGGTAGGGCAGGCAAGGTAAACCCCTCGCCTGAAATTCCACCATGTTGAGAAGGTGGGAAAACCTCTGATCAGGGCTAGGGTAGTGCCTCTTCCCACGGGAAGTAGTCACTAAAGGATGTAGACACCCTAAATGTAGATAGCCCATTGGCTATTACCTGTCTCCCCTTTTACCACCCCCAAATTCAGTATTTAAGTTGCTCCCCAAGAACTGAACCTCACATTCATCTGACTAAAGCAGACCAGGACAAAGAAGCCCCACTGCACGAGAACTGATGCCCTGCTGCAGAATGAAAAGGCACCAAACCCTGCCATCTGCAAGATGGACTTGACAATTGCTGCTGCTGTGTAGTCCTGAAGCCTGCAAGGACTCCAAGAACCCCAGAGCACCTCCAGCCTTTGAGAAACCACAAGAAGCTCCCTTGGAGTGAAGGTATCACTTACCTGCACACCGCATGCAACGGTCCAGTGAAGTCTGGTTTGTCGACTTTATGCTCCCTAACGCAGCACCTAAGCAAGAAAAATTACAACAGCTCTGGAGGGTCAGATCTGACTCTCCAAAACGTTTAGAGGTGCCAGGACCTACCAGAGCCATGGCATACCAATATCCGGGATATTGGACCACCAACAGGAAAAACCAAGAAGAAGAGTCCATAACGAACTCACAAAGCACCGGAAGCAAGCACCAGTCGAGGGACATCGAGACACCTGAGACACACTTCCTGAGTGGCTCAGCGGTCCCGAGATCGCCTCTCCAAGTTGCCTGCTCTTGATTGTGAGGACCTCAAGGACACACAACACCTGGCTGACCTGTTCTCTCTGCACCCGGCCCCACCGGCCCCAGCACTGACCAACCAGCTCTGCTCCCATGGTCCCCAGGCCCTTGTGACCTCCTCCCTTCAAGGAGACCCACCGGACTTACCTGTAAGTCCATCTGTGCAGTGCATTTTCAAGTGGCCCCCTTCATCTTTGCATACCAGTTTCCAAGATCCTCAGCACTCTGCTCCCGCCTGTTCCGGGACGCTCCTGAACCTCTCCTGCTGGAACTTTTTACCTGGTCCCGACACCGGCCTAAAACGAGAAGGTGAACTTTGTGAAAGCATTGCTTGATTTTATATACAATCTTCTATTTTCTTCCCATTGATTCATATGGTGCATAATTGCGCACAAATGTGATACATTTTCCGAACACTTTAAAAATCGTAACTCGAAAAGTACTTACCGTAGAACTGTGTTGGTCTCTAAAAATACATAAAAATTGTCTTTATTTTTGCAAATTGGTCTCAGATTTAATCTTGAGTTTGTGCCTCATTTATTGCCTCTGTGTGTGAAAACAAATGCTTAGCACTGCCCTCTGCTAAGCCTAACTGCTCGGAAACACTGCCACAAAAATATAATTAGAATTATCTACATTTGCTGCTGCATATCTAATGGGGAATCACTGGACTCTCTGCACAGTGTGCTTCATTTTAGTGCACTATATAGAGAGCCAGTTTCCTACATTTGGTGGTTTAGCGGTGGGATAGAAGACTTTGCATTTGCTGGAACCACATTGTCAATATTTGACCACATGAGTAAATCCCAAAATTGTCTTTAACTAGTCAAAATTATGATTGGTTTATGTTTTCCAAATTTCTACAAATAACTGATGGGGCCTTGGTTAAGTCCATGAAACAAACTGTTAAGAAATATAGAAGTCTTTGCTTGAGTTAGGACAAAGTAATCAGTGATAATTATTTTTTTTAACTTCACAAAAAGGTCCCAACTTTAGTAGAAATAATGTCAGATACAGAGAGCCAGTCTCAGGAGCTCGACCTGACCCCTTATGAGGACATGTCCTATGCCCACTTATGGCTCTCTGTAAAGAATATGGTATCAAAACTGGCTCTCATGCAACCATAGAAAAGCTTAACACTTAAGGCTTTTGGCTGTATTTGAGAGAGATAACCCAGAAATAGTGGTTGCATTCCATGAGGATGAGAATGCTACCACTGATTCAACTGAGGAGGTGGTGGAGTCCCCCCCTCAGAAGATGATGAGGCTTCCTCAGAGGAAGACCTCAGTCTGGAAAGATTGGCCAGGAGATTGAACTTAGAAGCTCAGCTCCTGGAAATAGAAAGACAAAGGAAAGAGATGGGCCTAGGACCTAGATCTCGTGGCAACATACAAATAAATAGGGAGAGTGAAGGCTTTTATGACTCCAAACTCCTCAAAGGGATTGTCCCTAAATATTCAGATGGTGATGACATCTCCAAATGGTTCACTGCATTTGAGAGGGCCTGTATAGGTAGGAAAGTAGCCAGAAACAATTGGGCTCCTCTCTTGTGGGAACTTTTCTCAGGGAGATGCAGGGATAGACTCCTGACATTGCCTTAAAAAGATGCTGGGTCTTATGACCTCATGAAGGGTACCCTAATTGAGCATGTTTGACTCACCAATGAAGAGTATAGAATAAGATTCAGGGAGACTCAAAAAACCCAGAGTCAGTCTTGGGTAGAATTTGTTGACTTTTCAGTGAAAACACTAGGGGCCCTATTATGTATAGGGCACACTTTCCCTGTTTGCCCCCTGGTGTTCCTTAAAACAGGTACTCTAGGCGCAAAAAGAGAAAGTGTTCCCTATTACATAGAATGTGCTGCCCCCAGGGCAGCTGCAAACTCGTGCTGCCCTAGGAGCAGCGTATTCATGTGAAATACATAACGGCTTTAAAGCAGCCGCTCCATGTTTCTCTGTGCAGGGGCACAAAAAGGTAGTGTCAGTGGTTCCCACAGGACCTCTTGGGAGGAGGAACTCTTATACACTGAGGCCAGAGACCCCAAACCTGGTTCCACTAGGAGAGTGGTAGTGCCGCAGAAGTTTAGAGAGTTTCTCCTAACATTCGCACATAAAATTCCCCTAGCTGAGCATCTTGGCCAGACAAAAACCTGGAGTTGGTTAGTCAACCACTTCTACTGGCCCGGAATGTCCCAGAAGGTGAAGGAGTTTTGCAACTTCTGTGCCACCTGTCAGGCCACTGCTCATGCTGATATGCCTCCACATAGGATATAGTGCACCCTGCCTTAGGGCTAAAGATCTGCAGTGTGGCAAGACAGGTAGCCACCTGAAGGCCCCCTTAATCCCACTTCCAGGGGTTGGGGGTACCCTTTGAAAGGGTAGGGATTGACACTGTTGGTCCCCTTGACCCTCCAACAGCATCAGGGGACAAATGTATTTTGGTAGTAGTGGATCATGCCATCAGATACCTGAGGCAATTCCCCTAAGGGCCACCACCACTGCAGCTGCAGTGGCCAAGGCCCTCCTTGGTATTTTTACTACGGTTGGCTTTCCTATGGAGTTAGTATCAGACAGAGGTACAAAATCTATGTCTGCTCATTGAAACTTATGTGAGCTGAGTGTGGGGTGACCTATAGGTTCACTACACCATACCATCCACAGCTGTGACTCACATACCTATTAACAATAGTATAGAGGCACTCATCCACCTGGTTAGACATAGAGAGAAGCACTTACACATTCAGACACATGCCCATACAGCACTTATGTGTTCAGCAGTAACAGAGGCACTTGGACACACAGTTATATATCTCAACACTCAGTAATAGAACCAATAAGTAATATATACAGGCAGTTACATACAAATATAGACAGTTATAGAAATTCTAAGACAGTTAGTCATATAGTGACATAGTTACTTATACATCCAGTGATACACTCAGAGAGCCAATGATGCACTTATTTAGGTTCATACTCAGGTAGTGACTTTCTAAGTCACCTGTCCATACAAGTAGTTTCTTGTGGGAAACATGTGTTGGGACTGCTACTGCAGAGGTTTTGTGTGTGGTTTTACAGCCAGGTAGACTTGGTACTGATAACCCCTTGCCAAGCCTTAAACATTCCTTCTACAAGATATAAGTCACCCCTAAGGTAGGGTGTCGGTAGGCCATAGGGTAGGGTAGTGTGTTATCTTCTTAGAGGGTAAGACATTTACTTTGAAGTTTCAGTGAGTCACATGTGAACTTCCAGGCCAATATACCCAGTTAAACATGCAGTCTATCAGCCATACTGCAACTCACACATGTATTTACAAAAGCAGAGTCACTCACCTAGTCAGTCACACAAAGACAGAGGCACTTACACATTCAGTCAGATGCCCATACTGGACTTATGTATACAGTAGTAACAGAGCCAATTGCACACAGATTTATAAACCCCAAAACTCAGTAATAGAAGGTAGTAAGTAATATACAGTATGTTACATACACATATATAGACCCATAGAGAAACTAAGATAGCTAGTCATATAGCATTATAGTTACTTACACATGCAGTAACACAGCCAAGAAGGGACTGATACCCTTATTTAGATTTGTACAGAAGTACTGGCACTCCTAGTCAACAATCTAGACACGTAGACATGTAAACATGCATTGGGCCTGCCGCTGCAGAGACTCTGTGTACAGTATTTATGCCAGGTTGAGTTGGCATTGATAACTGCCTACCAAGCCTTGAACTTTTCTTCTAGTAGATATAGAGTACCCCTAAAGTAGAGTGTATGTAGGCCATAAGATAGGGTCTTATGTCTTTAGAAGGTAAGACATGTAATTTAAAGTTTGAGTGACTCACATGCGTACTTTCAGACTCATATGCCAAGCTAAACATCCAGTATCCCACCCAGACTGTAACTTACATGCATATTTACAAAAGAATAGAGACACTCACCAAGCCAGTCAGACAGAGACAAAGGCACTTAGACATTCAGTCATATGTCTAAAGAGAAAGTTATGTATCCAACAGTGATAGAGTGAGTTGCACAAACAATTATAAACGCCAATACTCACTACTACGACCCGTAAGTAATCCATACAGCCAGTTACATACACATATAGAGACCCATAGAGATACTAAGACAGCCAGTCATATAGCGACATAGTCCTTTACGCATTCAATGACACACTCAGAGAAAGACCGGTATAGTTATTTAGATATGTGTTGCAGTACTGATACTCCTATTAACCGATGCAGAGCGGTAGCTCTTGAAAGATGTTTTGGGTCTGCTATTGCACAGTCTATGGGCCAGATGTATCAATATTGGATTTTGCGATGCTATAATAGCGAATTTTACCGATTCGCTATTATGGAATCGCAAAATGCAATGTATGTATGTTTCGCAATAATAATTGCGATTCCTACATATTTTGCGAGTCGCAAATAAGGAATGGCTTACCATTCATTCCTATGGGCCTAGAGGCCCATAGGAAGGAATGGGAATTGCATGCGCAATTTGCGACTCGCAAATTGTGCATGCAATTTCAAGGGTGGAAGGGTGCCAAATGGATACCCTGTTGCACCCCTGGAATATGCATGTGTGCACATGTGGCGCACCTACATGCCCTGCATGTATGTACGCCACATGGCACCTTGAAAAATGCAAAAAAGTGCATTTTTCATGGAATTCGCATATTACCACCAACTTGAAGTTGGTGGTAATTTGCGATTCCTTAACGGCAGGTCGCAAATTTTTTTTGCTTCCTGCATTTCACTTAAGGAATCGCAAATTGCGATTCCTTAAATGCATTCGCAAAATAGGGACTCGCAATTTTTGCGATTCCCTATTTTGCGAATGCCTTTTGGGATGATACATCCCAAAAAGCTTTTTCCCGTTCGCAAACGGGCCGATTTTGCTAATCGGCCCGTTTGCGAACGGGAAAAACGCTTGATACATCTAGCCCTAAGTGTGCAAATTACTGCTAGGTTGAGTAGACATTTACAATCCCTTGCTAAGCCATAAAGTCCCTTTTTTTACATATAAGTCACCTCTAAGGTAGGCCATGGGTAGACATACACTGATGCATACATTGACACACCCAGATAATCTCTTCTCCTTCGTTTCTCTCCTCTATGCCTAAACTTGTTCTCTCCCACCTATTCCTCCCAAGCTGATCATCTCACACTACTCCGCCCATATTTTTTGCCCCCCACTTTCTCAACTGCTCGATCTCCACCTGCATTTTCTTATTACCTTTGTAAAATTGCTTCATTGTATTCCCTCCTCTCATGTAAATTGCTCATCCCCGTTCCCTCTTTATCTTTAATCCAACTGCTGTTTTAAATGATTGTCCATGTCTCACACATGTCTCACACTTATACCCTCCTCTCATGTAAATTTCTTCTCCCCGTCCCTTTTTTATTTCTAAGTCAAGTGTGGTGTTGTAATTTGACTATTTATGCCTTACCCTGATCAAATGTTTTAATTCCTGTACTGTGTCTGCTCCTGTAAAGCGCTCTGATACCCACGGGTCTAGCCAGCGCTATATAAAACCTTTCAAATAAATAAACAAATAACTCTAATGCAAATAGTAGCAGTCCCAGGCACACACTGATGCATATTCTAATACACTGAATCACACACTCATACGTACACTAAGACATCCAGTACAAACTGATGTATACAGTAAGACATCTAGGAAGACACTTATGCATACTCTAACACACCCAGGCACACACTGATGCATTCACTGAGACACACAGGCATACACTCACAAATACACTAACAGACCCAGTTACAGATTTGATCATATACTGTCACACCCTGGAACCCACTTATGCATACACTGACACACCCAGGTACACTCTGATGGATATAGTGACATGACCACATATACAATAATACATACACTGACACACCCAGGCACGTAGTGATGCATACACTAACACACTCAGTCACACACTGACCCATACAATATGATGCCCAGGCACACACTGATAAATACACTGACATGCCCAAACAGACATTCATGTATACACTAACACACTCAGACACACACTTGTGCACACACTGACACAGCCAGACACATACTGATGCATACACTGATACACCCAGGCACACATGAATGCTTACACTTAGACACCCAAGTACACTCTGATGCATATATTGACACAGCTACACATGCACTAATGCATACACTGACACATCTAGGCACACACTGATGTACACAAAAACACACCCAGTCATACACTGACCAATACAGTAACACACTCAGGCACACACTGATCCATACACTAACACACCCAGGCAGACAATGATACATATGCTAATACACCCATGTACATTCTAATGGATAGAGTAGCACACCCATGTAGACTCTGATGTACACCCATGCACACCCAAGCAGACAACGATTGATACACTAACATATGCAGGTACATATTCATGCATAAACATCAAATGACACTCTAATGGATACACTAATAGAGTCAGTCGCACACTTTTTCATTCAGTACCACACCCAGACACTTATTTATGTATACAGTGAGACACCCTAAGATACACTAATGCATATGCTTAGTCACCCATGGACACACTGATGCATATGGTAGTATACTCAGTGACAGACTGATGCATATGCTGAAACAGGTAGAGACAGACAGATATAAACATGGAAATAAATAGACTAAGAGTGACTATAATATAGTAACATAACTGTTTTAGTTGACAGTTAAATGATTAAAATATTTAATTTAATATTATGTAATGAGAAGCTAAATGTACTGATTTGTTTTTTCTTTCCAAACATCTACTTCTATTTAAAACCAGAGAATTACAATGCCAAAACAAACTGAAACAAGAAAGAAACAGAAGCAATAATATTATCGTCTTAAAATAGAAAAACAAAAGGGAAATAATGTGGTTAAAGAGAAAAGAGCTGCTCGTAAGAAAACAAAACAAATTCTTAAAATAGTATGTGGAAAACTGCAAAGTGAGCAAAAGCACCTAAATAAAAAGCGAGGTTTGAATTTAGCTAAGAAAGGACAAAAAGTGAGTGACATTAAGAGAAATAAATCGTACAAGAAGGCAAATAGTTTAACAAGAAGACAAAGGCAGTTTGAGTCAAAATGTTTCACAGTAGGGTAATTCAGAATCTCATACGACCTATGAAGCAGTATAGAAGAAGAAGAGAATCAGTCAAACAAAAGGAACATGTTGAAACTGTGGTTGATAAGGCATTTGACCCAAAGAGGAAGCTATTTATTTTGATTCTGAACAGAATGAAGAAAGCTACTTCCAAGAGAACAAATTTGTACATGCAGTTGAAACAATTGGTTGATGTTATGAAGTTAAAGATGGTACTCCCATTCCAAAAGAGGAGATGGTTCCTAGGAATGTTGAGAAAGTGATAACTGAAGAGATACAAGGAAGACATAGACAGGCCACTGTATACAAATGGAACTGTAGCAGTATTTACAATGTTCGGTACGAATCTATTGGTATATTGAGAAGTTTCCTACATAACTTTCCATACAAATGTCTGAAACAGAAAATAGGCATCTTGCAAGGATTAAATTCATGCAAATTAAGGAAGTATACAAATTTACAGGAACATTCACTAGGATGTCTATGAAAGAAAGTGTGCCAAAGCAGCTTTCATCACTTCAGAATGTTAGCAGTTCAACACGCTAAAATGCAAAATTTAGTTAGGAGGCTTTACTATGTCAAAACTCCAGCCCTATATTTAGGAGAAATTAATAGAGCTCTTTTGCAAGGTACAGTAGCAGAGGTAAAAAGGTTTGTGAAGATGTTCAGTTTCGGTTCTTTGGTCCTGAAAAGGAGTATAGGGAAAATGAGGAGTTGGTATGTGCAGGTGTAGAGAAACAAGACACAGGTATAAGTGTTGATAACTTTATAATAGAGATAAGGAAGTTTAACACAGTTTCTTCTGAGAAACCAATCTATGTTTGTATTTGTTGTCGGCGCACTCACTACAAAAGCCAAACTCACAATGTAGTTGTATTCTCAAAAACTAGACAAGAGAACAGAGATAAGTGGCAAGAATTGGCTGTTTAGAGCGCTTTGAGTTGTCCACACAGCAATTTATATGTAAGTGCTGCTATGATAAGTTAGAGAATAACAAAGTTACATCTAGAGCAGTGCATAATAAGTTAGAAGTAGTATCTATTCCACAAGAACTACAAAATTTAAATGTTTTTTAATCGATTCTCATACAATGTGTACACTCTTTTCAAGCAATACTTCATATGGAACCAAAAAAAGCAAAATTACCTCAGACAGAGCTACAGTGAGGCCTTAAAGGAAGAGTTGTTTGTTTAACTTTAGATTTTAAAAAGGATATTTAAACTGTATGGGCAGAGAGAGATATTGATAAACCAGTTATCATACTAGTAAATGGTGTTCTTATCAAGAGCAAAAAAATCTGGCAAGAGTTAGTGGATGTTAATAAAGTAGAAAGAGCAACATTATACCTGGTACAAAATAATATTTATTATAACAATGTTGATGTTGTTCAAGATATAACATATATTGAGGATGAAACATTGCCATCAAGTGGACAGATTGAAAAAGGGGATCGATCCAGATCAGAAGAAATGTCGGAACACTACAGCATCCATCCCCTGCCTTCTAAAGAAGTCATATGTGGTACTATTGATCTCTTTAAAATAAAACAAGCAAAAGGAGCTCCTATGAGTGTGTGGGAGAAAGGTTTAGAGGATCGCTGTTTTCCACAACTGTTTCCCACTGGAGCAGGTGACTGCTAAGTTGACTGCCCTGTACAGGTACCAGCAGCTGAATACCGGTCAATCAGATTACATTCAGAGGATTCAAGATTTCGCCAGTGCATTTCATACATTTTCCATCATTTGTTTGAGAGTAACTTGTCTGGACTTTCATATGCTGTAAATCACATACTAAAGACAGGAGTTAATCTTCTAAATCTCTCTGCAAAGGAATTTGTTGAGAAAGTTCATGGAAAGGATGAAAAGTTAGTATACAACTTGATTAATTTGATGGCTTGCCAAAGTGGCACCAATGAGTATTGGCATCGTTGTCATGGATAACTCATATACATGTTGAGAAACCTAGGTGCAACTACGTGATTTCTGACACCAGTTGAGCTGAGTACACATGGGATGATCTGCTTGAATTTTTGAGAGAAGTGAACTCAAACATTAAGGATATCAATGTGAAGACAGCAGGAGAAGTTTGCTCGTTGGACCCTGCTAATGTTTGTAGATATTTTGATCACAGATTCTAAGCCATGCTGTCTTTCATCTACAATAAAACAAATCCTCCTCTTGGTGAAGTACTGATTTCTTTTGGTGTAAATAGTACCAAGCAAGAGGGGCTCCTCATATTCACATGCTGTTATAGATTAAAGATGCACCAAAATTTGGAACAGACAGTGATGAGTCTGTAATTTCTTTCAGAGAACAGTATGTGACCTGCGTCATCCCGAAATACACTAGTCAAAAAGGCCTGAGACAACAAGTTCTGCACTTTAAAACACATAGATGTGGGAAGTACTCTTGTCGAAAATACAGATGCAAAGGAAAACTTTACACAAGATTTTGGTTTGGATTCCCTCGACCTATAATTTCCCAAGGAAGAGTGAACAGCTTTTTGCCTGCAGTCAGACATACACTGACCCGGAAAGCACCAAAAAGCACATACAACCTGAGAAGAACAGGGGCCTCCAAATATATTAATCACTATAACCCTGTCATTCTCAAAATGTGTAATGCAAATATGGCTATCCAATATGTTGCAGACAAATCTATCACTGTTGCTCATTATGTCACTTTGTAAACTGTTGATTTTGAATAGTTAGTTTGACAACTGAACGACAAACAGATAGAAATTTATATGGAGGTAAAAGACGAAATAGAGCACAGATTCCTCCACGAGAAGAAAGATTGTAAATGCTCATCATTTAAGCCAGGTGTCTCCAACCTGTGGATCGTGAGCTACCAGTAGATCGCAGAAACACTCTGAGTAGCTCCCAGTGTTGACTTCATTTTTAACTAAGAATTGCAATAAATAAGTGTTGCATTTTCCTTTTAAAGTTAAGGAAAGACTGTTTATTTTACATTATTATCAGGCTGCAGATAGCAGAGCCTGACAATGAGCAGTGCTCCACTCAGATGTACGACCCATGTGGGTCACAGAGGTTCAAAACTGAAGCACTGGGGTATTTAACTCTTAAATAAAAGTTGTTCCCAACTGAATATTGAAGCATGAGAACAAAATGATGTTTCTGAATGCTTTTAAATGAGAGAAAATGTAAATGAAGAGTTAAATTAATGGTTAAGTCATTTTAAACAGTGTGGCATTTTTAAACAGCAGACATCTTGCTACCACAGTGACATATTTATAACTGAAAAATACAGGCATTTCCTTTCAAATTGGAGAAATTAAAAGTGAGGAAAAATGTTTCTGTGTAACATTGTCTTAAGGTTTTCCTCTACTTTAAATTAAGCCAATTAAGTCCTAATGTTTTATGAAGCATGTTTCTTCATTTCAAATTTCTCACATTTAGACAAATGGCTGTATTTTCCTGTTATAAATATGGCACCATATTTACAGACCACTGAGAGTAAACTGCCTGCTGCTTGTAAAGACTGTTTGAGATGGGAGAAAATTAAAATGATGAGTTTTATGTAATGCATATAAACAAAGTTAACCCTTCAGTTGGATTTTCTCCCATTTTAAAGTGTCTCATTTACACACAGGAGGCATCTTGCTCCCAATAACTGGTTGGCATGCAGTCATATTTATAACTGAAAAATACAGACATTTTTTTTTTTTAAATGGGAGAAACTTAAAGTGCAGAAATATGTTCCATTAAGTGCAGAAAAACGTTCCTTATTCCGAACATTTTTACAGAACATTTTTCTGCACTTTAAATTTCTCCCATTAAAATATATGCTAGTATGTGTGTGTTGTACATGTAACGGTGCCACATATAGTGAAAGGTATGTCCTGTGCCACAAGCAGACATAGCACAGGCTCTCAGTCACCCATACACATATTTCCCATTCATTCACAAACATGTTCATACATCCACAAAGACCATGCACTCACTGACACACATGGCAGCCCTATCTTAGTACCCTTAGTCACAGTATTCTGTTCAAACCATAGTAGTGGGCTTCAAGGACATTAGGTTTAAAGTTAATAAAACTGGGCAAAATGGTGTCTGATAACAATGCGCGAGTTACTTGGCCTTCAGTAACTCACAATGATTTTCTCTGATCAGAAGTAGCTCCCATTACAGAAAATGTTGGAGACCCTTGATTTAAGCCAATACTATTATACATCAGTGGTGAAGCTGGCACCGGGAAAACCTTTTTAATTAAAGTTCTCACTGCTTGCCTACAGAGGACAACAGAATCAAATGTATCGTGTATAGTAACAGCACCAGCTACATTAGCTGCACACAACATTAAAGGAATTACTTTACATTGACTACCTATGCTACCTATTGAACATGACAATAAAGTGGAACACAAAAGGTTATCTGGTGAAGCTTGTCATGAGGGGTCAAGAGTATTGAAGAAACTGAAGCTTTTAATCATTGATGAGGTGAGCATGGTCTCAAACTTAATGCTTGTCTTCATACACCCGAGAATTCAACAGATTTTAAAAACAGAGTATAATGTGATGTTTGGAGGAAAGCATTTCCTTGTCTTTGGTGACCTACTGCAACGTACCCCTGTCAAAGGACAGCATGTTTTCAAGACACATCTGCATGATGAAACTCAGAATTATTTGCCAAGTATTGACAATGTAAACATTTGACTAAACTTACAGTACAAGGAACTACTAAAAAATATGTGTCAAGCATCTGATGTGGAATACAGAAATATTCTGAAGGACGTTAAAGTTGGAGTTCTGACAAAGGAAGGAAAACATACCTTAGAAACTTGACTTATTAAGAAACTATTCTCCTCTAAGAACACAGCAGCACAGCTAATATTCAATTTCATTGAAGAAGGGAAATCCATAGTCTGTTTAATGCCTACACTTCAAGAGTGCACCAATTTTAATGAACAATTACTAAAACTGGAGAAAGATGAATTTTTGGAAATTACAGCTATTGACAAAACACCAGGGAGTAACAGTAGTGCTAAGTGGAAAGCTACAAGAAGAATTAGATTCATTGAAGAAATCTGTATCCAGGCCTGCAGGATTAGAAAAGTGTTTATGCATGGGCAAAAACTGTAGAGTAATTTTGCAGCATAATTTAAATGTTAGGGAAGGATTAGTAAATGGTGTGATGGGTAAAGTTATGGATTTCATTAATTTTCCAAATAGGGATCAGGTTGAATATTTAGCTACAAAATGTGATCATATTGATGGTGTGAAGCAGATTGACCAGTGTGTTGTACGTTTTTTGCTTTTAAAGGACTTGTATGTTTGGTGGAAACAGTTCCCAGTCTCTCTAGTATACGCTGTATCTATCCACAAATCTCAAGGTTTAAGTGTAGATGCAGCTTGTATTAATATTGGTAGTACTGTATTTAAAGAAGGTGTGCCCTATGTTGCATTGTCTCGAGTAAGAACATTGTCTGGTTTGATTTTGGTTGATTTTGATGACAGGAAAGTTAGTGCCGATGCAAGTTGTGTCAGAGAGCATAATCTGTTAAGAAGATGCTCCTCATTTAGATCAGAAAACCATTTGTGAAAAATAGATAATCTGTCTATAGCAGAAGCTCACAAAAATATCTGTGGATGTTGCTGAAAAGAATGACAATAAAGAAGGTGTTAAGAAGAAAAAAATGGAAAATGAGAGAGGTGTTGTAGGTTACCAGTTGTCAAACATTTCTGGTGTCAACTGCTATGCAAATGTCATTCTCAATGTTCTGTTTCATTTACCACATCTTAAAAATACAATTCAACAGAAACCACAGAAGAGATTAAGTTCTGCACTGTGTGGTTTGCTGCAATGTTTACGTAGAAATAGGACTATAAACATTGTGCTTCAGGCATTCGAGATCTTGTGTAGTGGATCAGTCCTATTTAATCAGAACACTCAACAAGATTCATAGGAATTTATAATGGTAATTCTTGGAGTTTTAGATGAAGAAGAAATAAATATAGATGACTTATTTGGACTGAGTTACACTTGGAACCATGACTGTGAAGACTGCTCTTTTACGTCTACCACTAAAATAAATTCTGAACAATTTCTGTACTTAACACTACCGGATTCCAAAATTGTGTCTTTTGACATATTGAACAAAACAGCTAACCAAAATATGATCTGCCCAAATTTCAGATCAGATGTTATGTCTGCATTGCATATACAAAAATGTGTAAAATAGCTTATATTAATGCTACAAAGATGCAGAGCAGATGGATCGAAAATGGAAACCGGAATTGCAAACTTAAACGTAGGTCAAATATCAATTTCTGGAAGAACTTATTCTACTATGGCTATCATGTTTCACGAAGGACTTAATGTAACATCTGGACGCTATACTGTGTATTGAAAGAGTGAATCTGGATGGACGGAATGCAATGACACCAACCTTAAATTCAAACAAAAACTCCCTTTCAAAATTCCTAATTGTTACTTCTTGTTCCTTCAACCAAAGTTCTAAGGAGCATTTCTGATAAAAAAAGGGGTGTACAAGATTCCTTCAACATGGATTGTCAGTGCTTACGACATCATTCCGCCTACCAGGGGTGATGTTTTCCAAAGGATCTCCATATTTCAAGTGTGCTTTATATTTATTACTAGTATTGTATCAGTTATAATAATAAAACAGTTATTTTTAGCATATGTTTGTTTAGGTCAGTTTACTAACTTTGATAAAACAACTGATTAATTGTAGTGAATGCAATGCATAGTGTCACTTAATAGTAGTGATATACTGTGCACTTATGGGGTTATTTGGACAATCTATGTGATTATTTTGTTCCCACTGTTCAAGGATGACGCTTTATACACTACATCCTTTATGGTGTGCAAGTATGAAAGCTGAGAACAGTTAAAAAAGGGAAAAGTAAATGGTTTACTATAATGTGATATGCTGTTACAGCATGAGCATAAGTACTGTTTTGTTTCTGAAATTTTGTAAACATAATACTAACTTATATTTATGTTTTTTTTCAACAGTGGTTGGAGTTATACATCTTTAGATGTGACAACATACTTGTAGTGCCACACAAATATTTATTTGATGTACCCTGGAGAGAGTCTTGATGCATAAAGAACACTTGACATGCTTTGCACCACTTTGTTTTACCTGGAGGAGATGTTGAAAATCTCCCATGCAATTGTTTACTGCTTTGCCAGGGATTCCTCTTCCAAAGAACTGTGTTCAACAGGGTGTGGTAACTGACCTTCACTGTCACCAGATGCAATTTTATAGGGAAATTATGGAAAAGGAAGCAAAGTATAATGTAGAAAAGAAAGAGAGCAGGTGCTCAAATGTGAAAAAAGTGGGTTTTTTTACACTTTTTATGATTGTTTTTCCACACTGTTCAAGGATAAAACTGTATATACAACATTGATTATGGTGTATAAGTACAAAAGCTAAGAACAGTAAAAAAGGGAAAACAAAATGCTTTACTATAATGTGAAATATTATTGCAGCATAAGAAATGTCTACTCTTTGGTTGATAGCATGAAGTTATGCATTGCAGAAACTAAATGTTTATCATGAAACTTTGCAAAAAGTAATACTAACTTATATATATATATATATATATATATATATATATATATATATATATATATATATATATATATATATATTATCTACTGGCGGTCGCCAGTAGATAGTTATAGTTACAACCTATTATCCATAGGAAATCCGCGACATTCTATTTGAAATAACTCTCTTGCCGGTTGACGTATCTTCGCAAAATTTTCAAACTTTGTGGCCCGCTCCAGTCCGCTCCTACCCTGAAAGTCTCGGGGGATTCGTCAAGCGGGGGCCGAGAAAAAGGGGGTCCCAAAACGCGTTTTCCCCATGCAATTTTCCATAGGAAACTTTAGACACGGCTACAGCCCGAACTGCTGAACGGAATTACACCAAATTTGGCAAAGAGGTTGTTCTTGGTTCAGAAAGAACCCTTTTGTTAAATGGTGTAAATCCGTTCAGTAGTTGCTGAGAAAATCAAAAGAAAAAAGATAGGTATATCTAGGGCCGCGGATCCTCCCGAGCACGAGCTTTATGTTAATTGGCTGTCAACACTCCAAATCAGGAAGTGTTGGCAGCCATTTTGTCCCTCGGTAGAACCGAGGGACAGAAACAAGTGCGCAAAGCGCACAAAGGGGGCAGGGTAGAAACACCCTGACCCCTAGGTCTGCTCAGGGGTCCCACAAGGACCCCTGGGCAAAAAAAAATTTTTTTTTAAAAAATCGGCAGGATGCGCTCAGGGAGCGCGAACCCTGCCGAAAAAAATCGAGCGCGGTCTCCCGCGCTTCGATGTTAATTGGCCCCGGGTGGGCCAAGTCCCGGGGGCATGCTGGGGGGTTCATTTTATGTGTGGGGGCCTCTAAGGGCCCCCAAGCCCCGGGCACCACCACCCCCGGGGCTTTATGGATAATGGTGCGGGAGGGCTCTGAGCCCTCCCGCAGCCCCGAGGACCACCACCTCCCCGGGCTTCTTTTTTATATTTGAAAAACCTGTGTGGGGGGCTCCAGCCCCCACACGCCCGGGACCACCACCTCCCCGGGGCACTAAGAAAAATGAAAATGGGGGTCCATTTTGGACCCCAAGCCCCGGGACCACCACCTCCCGGGGCTTTCTCGATGTAGGGAGGGGGGCCGCGCGGCCCCCTCCTGGAGCCTGTGGTGGCCCTGGGGACCGCCACCCCCAGGGCCGGCTCCTGCAGTGTCCCGGGTGCCTACCCCCGGGACACTGCTGTTTGCAATGACAGGACGGGAGCCTCGCGGCTCCCGTCCTGTCATTGCAAACTTGCTTTGGATATTGGAAGAGAGAGCAGGAAACCTGCTCTCTCTTCCAATATCCAAAGCCGATTGCTTTCCACATAGGGAGCTGCATCTTAGCAGCTCCCCATGTGTAAAGCAATGCCGGCTCCCGTAGGACACGGGGAGCCGGCGGGACTGTGGGGGCTTGGGGACCCCCACAGTCCCCAACGAGAGGCCAGGCCCCGGGGGATGGGGTCCCCGGGGCAAGTAGTGGCCCGGGAGGGGGGCCACGCGGCCCCCTCCCCAAAGTTAAAAAAAAAAAAAGGGTATGGCCGGCCCGGGGATGGGGTCCCCGGGGCCTTAAAATGGCCAGAGGAGGGGGCCACGCAGCCCCCTCCAAATAAAAACAAAAAGAGGCCATGCCCCGGGGGATGGGGTCCCGGGGCCAATACAGGCCCAGGGAAGGGGGCCACGCGGCACCCTTCCCGTTTTTTTTTTAATTTTAATTTAAAAAAAAGGGAGTAAGGCCCTGGGGGATGGGGTCCCCAGGGCCTAAAAATAGGAAAAAGGAAGGGGGCCACACGGCCCCCTTCAGGGGAAGAAAAAAAAACGATCGGGCCCGCAGGCCCCGCCCCTTCCTTCACCACTCTGCAAACGCGCCCCTGGCGCGCTTGCAGAGGGGAACGATCCCCTTGAATACTGGGGGTCCCTGAGGGCCAACTAGCCCACCAGGAACCTCCAGTATGCGCCAGGGAGCTGCCTTGCAAAGAGGTGTACAGAGGCCACGCCCCTTTTACACCTCTCTGCAACGCAGCTCTGTGGCGCTTTTGGAGGAACATGGTGGGCTAGTTGGACTCCAGGGACCCTCAGGATTCAAGGGGAGTTAATCCCCCGACTTAAAACGCGCCACGGGCGCGTTTGCACAGTGGTGAAGGGAGGGGGCGGGGCTTCAGGTGACACGTGTGCAAACAGGCCCCGTGGCGCGTTTTAAGATGGGGAATTAAATCCTCTTCAATCCTGAGGGTCCTGGGGCCAACTAGCCCAACAGGTACGTCCAGAAAACGCGACAGAGCTGCGTTGCAGAGAGGTGTAAAAGGGGTGTGGCCTCTGTACATGTCTCTGCAACGCAGCCCCTGGCGCATACTGGAGGTTCCTGGTGGGCTAGTTGGCCCGTAGGGACCCTCATGATTCAAGGGGACTTAATCCCCCAACTTAAAACGCGCCACGGGGCGCGTTTGCACACATGTCACCTCAGGCCCCGCCCCTCCCTTCACCATTGTGCAAATATTCCTCTAAAATCAGCCGAAATACGAATTCCGATTTACTCACCTGTTATCAGGAGAGACCTCAGTGCTGCATCTTTCAGCCCAGTACTGATCCTCAAAAGTAATTTTAACCGTACTTACCGGTAACTTGAATTTCCTTCATAGGCTAACATTGACTGGTTTCACTTGGAAATTCTTCTAAGTGTGGAGTTTTGGAACTTTAAAATATTCCTCTAAAATCAGCCGAAATACGAATTCCGATTTACTCACCTGTTATCAGGAGAGACCTCAGTGCTGCATCTTTCAGCCCAGTACTGATCCTCAAAAGTAATTTTAACCATACTTACCAGTAACTTGAATTTCCTTCCATAGGATATCATTGCCTGCTTTTTGCTGAAAAAGTTTCTAAGTGTTGATTTTTGAAACATACAAATATTCCTCTAAAATCAGCCGAAATCCGAATTCCGATTTACTCACCTGTTATCAGGAGAGACCTCAGTGCTGCATCATTCAGCCCAGTACTGATCCTCAAAAGTAATTTTAACCGTACTTACCGGTAACTTGAATTTCCTTCATAGGCTAACATTGACTGGTTTCACTTGGAAATTCTTCTAAGTGTGGAGTTTTGGAACTTTAAAATATTCCTCTAAAATCAGCCGAAATACGAATTCCGATTTACTCACCTGTTATCAGGAGAGACCTCAGTGCTGCATCTTTCAGCCCAGTACTGGTCCTGAAAAGTAATTTTAACCGTACTTACCGGTAACTTGAATTTCCTTCATAGGCTAACATTGACTGGTTTCACTTGGAAATTCTTCTAAGTGTGGAGTTTTGGAACTTTAAAATATTCCTCTAAAATCAGCCGAAATACGAATTCCGATTTACTCACCTGTTATCAGGAGAGACCTCAGTGCTGCATCTTTCAGCCCAGTACTGATCCTCAAAAGTAATTTTAACCGTACTTACCGGTAACTTGAATTTCCTTCATAGGCTAACATTGACTGGTTTCACTTGGAAATTCTTCTAAGTGTGGAGTTTTGGAACTTTAAAATATTCCTCTAAAATCAGCCGAAATACGAATTCTGATTTACTCACCTGTTATCAGGAGAGAACCCAGTGCTGCATCTTTTAGCCCAGTACTGATCCTCAAAAGTAATTTTAACCGTACTTACCAGTAACTTGAATTTCCTTCCATAGGATATCATTGCCTGCTTTTTGCTGAAAAAGTTTCTAAGTGTTGATTTTTGAAACATACAAATATTCCTCTAAAATCAGCCGAAATCCGACTTCTGATTTACTCACCTGTTATCAGGAGAGACCTCAGTGCTGCATCTTTCAGCCCAGTACTGGTCCTGAAAAGTAATTTTAACCGTACTTACCAGTAACTTGAATTTCCTTCCATAGGCTAACATTGACTGGTTTCACTTGGAAATTCTTCTAAGTGTGGAGTTTTGGAACTTTAAAATAGTCCTCTAAAATCAGCCGAAATACGAATTCCGATTTACTCACCTGTTATCAGGAGAGACCTCAGTGCTGCATCTTTCAGCCCAGTACTGATCCTCAAAAGTAATTTTAACCGTACTTACCAGTAACTTGAATTTCCTTCCATAGGAATCCATTGTCTGGTTTTCAGCAGAAAAGTTTCAAAGTGTCGATTTTCACAAACTACAAATATTCCTAAAAATCGCCTGTATGACTTAAACGCATTCTTTCAACTGTTTACAGGAGATGCACCAGTGCTGGATCCAGGATCCAACACTGAGTAAGAAAAAGTAACGATAACAGTTTTTAACTTCTAAGTGAATTTCCTTCCATAGGATAACATTGGTGATTCTATGAGAAAAAGTTTCTAAGTGTGAACTTTTAAAGTACAATAATATTCCTTAAAAATCACGACTGTAACCAAAACGCTTTTACTCAACTGTTTACAGGAGATGTCCCAGGACTGAATCTAGGATCCAGTAATGTGGTTAGAAAAGTAATCCATAAAGTAACTAATTGCATTTAACTAGAAATTCACATTGAGCTGAATGTTGCATTGTGTTTGAAAATGTGTTGCCCATTGCAACAACTGTAACTACTGTACTTAAAAGTCTATTGCCTATGTGCAAAGTAATTAAACTAAAGTAATTCATTCTGAGAAAGTATTTTTTGTAATGTAATGTATAATGTAATTACAATGTAATTTAAAAATAAAATATGTAAAAAAAAATTGTTTCTAAAAAATTTGGAAATCAGTATGAAAAAAATTTATATAACAATTAATACATTTAAAAATTGTCATTTACAAAACCTTTGAAATTCACTGAAAAAACTGTAGGTTTCAGACATGTTATAGTTACAAATTAGCATTTAAAAAACCTTTGAAATTCACTGAAAAAACCATAGGTTTCAGGGACGTTATAGTTACAAATTAGCATTTAAAAAACCTTTGAAATTCACTGAAAAAACCATAGGTTTTAGGGACAGTTATAGTTAGTTGGACATTGCACTCGTACAAAACCCGTGAAATTCTCCCGTTATAGTTAGTCCAGCTAACTATAACTCACGCCCGCAATGCACTGCTGATGACGTCACATATTACATCACTCATGACATGGTCAGTGACATCACTGATGACATCACTGATGACATCTCAAATGACATCAATGATGACATCATCCATGTGATAATCTGATGCACCTCCTCACACTCTAATATAACCTTTGATACACCCACTCTAAATTACAGACTGCCATTCGCAAAACCATAGACACTCCAACACCAATAACTACATACCCACTCACTGATTCTTAGGTCTACGCACACATCCACTCACTCACCCGTACAGTCACTCATACTTACGGTCACTCAGTACAGGACTATCATATGCACTCATACTCCTATATAGACACTCAAACACCGCCACTCATCCATAGAGGTACTCACACACCTAGTCAGTCATGCAAATAATTAAACACACTACCATTTACTCACCTATACAGTTATACACACACCAGCTCACTTACTCATACAAATAGTAGCACATTCTTACGCTCTTATACAATCACTGATACAAGCACACACTCATCCATACAGCCACTATCACAATCACTCACTCTCGCTTATAGCTATTTATATACTCCAACACACATATATACTGCCTTTCACATATGTAGTTACTCACACATGTACCACTGGGACATACATTCACTCACTAACACACTCTTACACACACTTACCCACCCATACAGTCTATCACAGTTGCACTCTTGAAACCATCCACCCAGTGAATCACCCACTCACACATCTATGCACAGAGTTGCACACACCCCTCCCACACAAACACTCAGGCACCCATACAGATACTCAGACAAGCATTCAATAACTCATATAGACACTCATGTAGCTATTCACAAACACATGCAGCCACTTACACAGCAACAGACAGACGGATACAGACATTCACCCAGTTTAGTTACTAACCCATGCATTCAGTAAGATACGTTAAATCACTCACTTATAGAGTCAGTCACGCACCTACTAAATCATCCATACAGACACTTACACACCCACTCATTCTTCAATACGTCTTTTCCTATATATATTAAAAATATTTAAACTTTACAGAAACACACAGTCACTGGATGATGTCATCAGTGATGTCATCAGTGATGTCATTTGAGATGTCATCAGTGATGTCATCAGTGATGTCACTGACCATGTCATGAGTGATGTAATATGTGACGTCATCAGCAGTGCATTGCGGGGCGCGAGTTATAGTTAGCTGGACTAACTATAACGGGGAATTTCACGGGTTTTGTACGAGTGCAATGTCCAACTAACTATAACTGTCCCTAAAACCTATGGTTTTTTCAGTGAATTTCAAAGGTTTTTTAAATGCTAATTTGTAACTATAACGTCCCTGAAACCTATGGTTTTTTCAGTGAATATATATATATATATATATATATATATGCTCTTTATGCCATTTAAACAGATGAATGACACCGTCTATTAGAGTAAAGTAATTTCCTAATTGCTTCTTTCTGTGTAGTTCTACAAACTAACATTGTCAAGTTATACATCAAGGTACAGTCTCATAAAGCCACTCAGACATACAGACACAAACTGATAGAGCCACTCATGCACCCAGTCACTAACCCATTCAGCCACTTACACACCCACTCACTCATACACCAAGTCAATAACACACCAAGTAACATACCAATACATATACTACCACATGCACTCACTTACCCATACAGATACTCACACACCCATTCAATCACTCATACAGGTACTAACTCATGCACTCACTCACCCATATAGTCACTCATACATCCACTCAGTCATCCATACAATCACTAACACACCCGGTAATTCTCCCATTTAACCACTGACCCACCCAATCACTCACCCATACAGCTACAAACAGATCTACTCACTCACCCAAACAGTCACTCATACACCCACTCAGTCACCCATACAGCTACTAACACACCCACTCTCTATACCGTGTAGCCTGTCACACACCCACATACTCACCCACCCATACAGTCACTGGCTCACACACAGAGTCACTGATATACATACTGACTCACCCATGCAGTCACTGACACACCCACTCACTCAGTCATACAGTCACTAACTCACTTATACAGGTGCCAGCACAGCCACTCACTCAACTATACAGCCACTCACGTACCCAGTCATAAACCTACACAGTCACTGACATACCCCCTCACTCACCCATACAGCCTATCACACACCCACTCACTCACCCACAGAGTAACTGACATGCCCACTCACTCACCCATACAGTCACTGACACATGCACTGACTCACACATATGCACTCACTTAGCCATTCAACTATTCAGACACTCACTCAAACAGTTATTCATACACCCACTCAGTCACCTATACAGCTACAAACACAGCCAGTCGTTCACCAATACAGTAAATGTCACACACACTCAGTCTCTCATGCATTCACTAACCTAATCATTATCTCACCCATACAGACACTCACACACCTACTCACTTATCCATACAGCTACTAACATACGTACTCAATCACCCATATAGCAACTCACACAACCATTCACTTACCCATACAGTCACTGACATACCCTCTCACCCACCCATACAGCTAGTAACACATGTACTTACTCACCCATACACCCATTCATACACCCACTCTCTCATCCATATAGTCACTCACACACCCACTCACCCACCCATACAGCCACTCACACACGCACGCACTCACTCAAACATACAGGCACTCACACACTCACTCACAGACCCATCCAGCCACTGACACACCCACTCACTCAAAGGTACTGTTACTGACACACCAACTCACTCAGCCATACAGTCACTAACACACCCAGCCACTCACCCATACAGCTACTAATACAGCCACTTGCATACTTATACTGCCACTCACACACCCACTGACTCACCAAGACAGTCACTTATACACCTACTCAGTCACCTACACAGTCACCTAAACACTCAAACAATCATAATCTGTCACACACCCACTGACTCACTCACCCATACAGTCACTGACTGACCCACTTACATACCCATACAGTCACTGACACAACCACTCACTCTCCCATATAGCTACTAACACACACCCTCCCTCACTCATACAGACATTCATGAATCCACTCACTCACCCATCCTGCGACTTATGCACCTAGTCACACATCTGTACACCCACTCACACAAGCAGTCACTCACCAATACAGCCACTTAGGCACCCACTCACATACCCATACAAACTCCCAGTCATTCACTAACCCATGCTGCCACTGTCACACCCATTCACTCACCCACATACCCATTCACTCAAACACTTACACATCCAGATCCTCAGTCATGCACCCATTCACTCACTAACATAGAAACTCAGGGCCTCATTTATGAGGTTTTGCCATAGGGCAGGGCAGCAGGCCTTCCTGCTGCGCTTCCCTATGGCAAAATAAAAGGGCAGGAATGCGCCGTATCTATAAGATACGGTGCATTCCTGGCCTTTTCCCCTGTGCCGGCGCACAATGGGCTGCCGTGCGCCAATGCAGGCACCTTTGCACCATAGTGCAATGGTGCCTGCGTTGCGGGGATGATTATTTTTGTACAGGAAGGGAAACCTTTCTGTACAAAAATAATCACAAGAGGCTTCTTCCTCTTTCTATGTGTGCTGCAGAATGCAGCACGCATAGAAAAGAGGAAAAACGAGGAGAAATAAAGATATTTCTCCTCGTTGTGCCTCCCTTATGCCTCCCCTGGGGAGGTGTAAGCTTTTGGCGCTGCCTCAGATTTACGATTTCTCGTAAATCTGGGGCAGTGTCAAAAGGCCATGGATGTTGCTGGGAACGCCCCCAGCAACACCCATTGCACTCCCCTTTAATGCAGAACACTGCGTTAAAGGGACTGATATTTATCAGGCAGCATTAAGCCAAAAAGAGTGGCTTAGTGCTACCTGATAAATATCATGCAGGCTTCTGCGCCACGGAACGTCAAAAAAAGTGACGTTCCTGAGGTGCAAGGAGTCTCATAAATGAGGCCCCCAGTAATTAATACTCTTACTTATAGATACACACGTGCAGTTTATCTATTTGTCAACCAGGAAAAATGGTTCTAACAAGAATCTTTGTTTTTTGGATTTTTCAGAACTTTCAAAAAAGTTTTTTAACATTTTGTATTTGTTTTTTTGTTTTTTAAATAAATGGCAAATGGAAAAAATATTAACTCAAAAACTCAAAACTGCAGTTATAAGTGTCATTTAAGCAACAAAAAAATAACACTTGTGGTACTTTGTAGCCTCTAAAACTGCAGCAACTGATCGCTCCCCCACCGTTAGCACTTTTTTTGTAATCCAGACAAAATGTTCTGATTCTTTGGAGCTCCAGGTACTTTTGTGGGAGACGTTGCAAAACTTCAGTGGGATAAACTGCCCTGGTGTAATTGGTGTTGCACCTGATGCTGATGCATCTTGTTGAGTGCGCTCCCTCTGTGCTCTGGTTAAGTGGTTGTTTTGGTAGGTTTTCAGGCGGGTCAGCATTTTCATTGTGCCGCAGGAGTATTTTTTAGATGTACCCATGGACAGGATCTTGTCACACAGAGAGCACTTCACATGCTTGACCATTGTTTTCTTCTCCACAGAGGGGACAGTAAACAATTCCCAAGCGACAGACTGGCACTTCCTTGGAGAGTCCTCGTCCAAAGAATTGTGGTCCTCATGGTGTGGCTCCTATTCTCCACTGCCACCAGATGCCATTTTATTTTTAACATTTTTCCCAAAAAACTATAAAATGATTTGCTAATATTAAATATGGCAGGTGCTACAAGAAGCACAATCTGAGCACTGGAAGTGTGAAGAAAAGAAAACTGGGTGGGGACTTCCATTCTGGAATATTCAAAAGTGTCTTGTCAAATAAAATCCCTTCCTTCCGTAGTCATGTGATATTCGCGAATGCCGGTGTAGTTGCAAATGCCGACATAGTCGCACAAATGGGAAATAAAATAAAACAGTGTTGTACCATAAAATTACTTATTAAAATCTTACTTTACATGTTATATTAGTGTATTACTGATGTCAAACATTAATTATAATATCAATATAAATGTTTTTTACACCTTGCAAAAATGTTGCCGTTTTCAGGAAATAACTACGATACCGGAATATATGTTTTGCGACGCATTTGCGAACATTAAAAAATTTAAAGAAAAGAAAACAGCCTGCCAAACTTTCAATAAACTCTTTACTTTAAAAGCTAAAGAGTATCTGATACGACTGGCCAAGTTAAGCCAGAATACCGCGGGTAGTAGTGGTCAAAATGGGCACATTGAAGGGGCACGATGTGCCCATACATTTTTAATTTAGGAAACCGATTCTTCTACTTCTTGGTGAAAGATAACCATCCTGGCTTTACCTGAAATATGAGTACAGTCAGTCAAAGGGAGAGGCAAATAACTATAGAAACCTACATGCAGGAGTGTCTGCTTTTGTGAAAGAAATGAAAATCAGCACAAGTTGTTAATCTGCAAATGTAAAGAGTGCTCAGAAGCTGGTATTGGCGTTAAATGATGGAATCACTTGAAGCCTCCTGATGACACAGATGTTTTCTTCATGGCTGGTGTTGGAAGGGAGATGCCAGCTGAGCAGTGAAGTGTCTGCTTTTAAAGGACAGTTATAAAAACTATTCCACCATGTACACTCTGGGTATCACAAAAATCTATGTTTTGCTAGGACTTTTTTGTATTTTAAACCTGTTTGTGCATTTTGTAGCAGCCCATTTTATATTGTGTTTAATGTAAGTTTAAAAGAATTAACTATATAGTCACAGTGCTTTCTGTGACAGGTTGAGGCCTATTAGTACTAAAGATGGACAAGCTACTATTCTCCACTGCTCCAACCAGGATTCAATTCTGTGTCTCTCTTATTATAAAGAAAGACCTCTGCAGTGCATTCACAAATACAGTGACGCTATAGTTAGCATATAGATTTATTTTTTTAAACATTGAAATTTACTGAAAAAACAAAGTATACGGGGATGTTATAGTTAGCAATTATAATTTTAAAAAACCTTTTTAATTCATTAAAAAAACAAAGCATACATGGACATTATAATCAGGAAATAACATCAAAAAAACGTAGAAATTCATTAAAAAAAACAAAGGTTACACAGACGTTATAGTTAGGAAACCACATTAAAAAAAGTAGAAAGTCACTGGAAAAACAAAGGTTATAGGAATATTATAGTGAGGAAATGGAATCAAAAAACCTTGGAAATTCACTGAAAAAACAAAAAGGTGACATGGACGTTATAGTTGGGCTCAGTTTTCACATGCACAAAACATCAGATATTCAGCAGTTATAACTGCCTGAGACAACTATAACTTACACCCTCGCAATGCACTGTTTATGACCTCACATATTATATCACTCATGACATGGTCAGTGTTATATCTGATGACATCACTGATGACATCTCAAATGACATCACTGTTGACATCATCCAGTGCGTGTGAGTGTTTTCTAAGAGTTTAAGAGTGTTAAACATATATACTAAGGTACTGCAAAAGTTAAATTAGTACACTTTATGTACTAGTATTTAGTGATACTGGGCTACATGCATCAAAATCAAAATTAGCGATTCCCAAATTGCGATTATTACCGAATCGCAATTTGGTAATTGCAAAACTCAATGCATCAAAATAATCGCTATTTTTTTGCGAATCAGTATTATTCGCAATTGCTATTAGTGATTTCATATTAGCAAGTCGCATTTTTAGCAAATTTGCTATTAGAGAATCGCTAATAGCGATTCTGTAAATCTGATGCAGGATGATGATGTCACAAGCAGGAAGTAAGCCATCCCATGCTGCTACCTGTGTACTGAACTGAGAAGGAGGAGGAGGAGGCAGACTGCAGAAGAACAGCTCTAGGAAGCTTTTTTGGGACTGCAGAACCTGTGCAATAATCCAGCATGGCTTCAGAAACACCACAGAAGGAAAGAAAAAGAAAGCTGAAGTTCAGTGAAATGGAGCTGGAAATCCTTCTTGAGGAAGTCGTGAACAGCCATGAGAAACATTTTGGAAAACAGTCACTGCATGTCCTTGAGTCCGAAAAAAGAAAATTATGGCTGGGAATCCAATCAAAAATCAGCACAGTGGGGGTCACCCAGCGCCCCATTCTGGATCTGCGCAAGCGCTGGTATGACCTGCGGAGCATGGCCAAGGAAAGGGTTGCTGCAAGACTAGCTGATGCTAAAAAAAACTAGAGGAGGACCATCCACAGAGACTGCACCCACAGCCTTAGAGGACCTGGTGGAGTCGACCCTTCAGCCTGAGGCTGTTGTTGGAGTGGCGTCGATCGATTCCTCTGCACCGCCCAGTACTTCCCAAGGTAAGATGCATGCAAATGACCATGCAATGCTAGATTAACTAAACCAAATCCGTAAGTCAGATCCGGGTTAGTGTAGCAAATAGTACTCCAGTCCATATTTTACTTGTAACACATAAATGCATTATGGGAATTGCAGTCAGCAAATCCAATTGGAAAGGCAAGTGAAAAGCAAACCAGCATAGGTGCAATCAATTGTGACAAGCAAATGTAATCTCTACACACAGTGTGTTGAGTAATAACTAAATATGATAATGCTAAGTGCAAGATGAAATACATGTCCTTTCAAGAAAACTTAAATTATTTCACATCACAGATGCACCTGCGCAGGAATCAGATAACAGTGAAGGTAATACACCCCTGGAAAGTGAGCTACAGTCATCAGAAGACATCGCAGTGTCACCTTCACCCACAAGATGCAGGATCACAGTCCCACCATTGCCTGCATTCGAAATGGAAGAGGATAGCCAACCTGACCCTCGCACAGTCTGGACAGACACCCACATCAAGACCACTTGTCCCAGGTGGAAATAGAAATATCCGCATCAGGAGAGGCAGGGCAGGTGCACAATTGAGAGCTGTTGAAGGTGACAGTTCAACGTCCTTTGCTGGGCTGGAGAACGCAATGTTGAGGGTACAGCGCCTGCAATGCAAACACATGCATTCAATGCAGGCACACATTTCATCTCTTGCATCTCTTGGGGGGAGGAGTTGGCCTAACGGCTAGGGCGGTCGACCTCAAATCTGGGGAACTGGGTTTGAGTCTCGGAAATAACGCTGAACATCCTGTGATTCTGGGTAAATCACTTAATCTCCCTGTGCCTAACAAAAATGAATGTGTCCTCATGTAATGCAACTGGTGCTATGTAAAGCGCTCTGATACCCGATTCGGGTCAAGTTTGCGCTATATAAAACTCTGCACAAAAAAATGGAACATGGGAGAGATGAGTGACAGCATTAAACAGCTCACAACAGCTGTGCAGGTAGGTCAGAGGCATGGCCGGACTGCGAACCAAAACCTGCCCTGGCAAAGTGCTTTTGCAGCCCCCCTGGGGGTTGGGGGTGCGGCCGAGCTGTTTGCCATGGCTGGTTTTGGCCGATTTTGTTACAGGGGCCGATATTGCAGTCATGCTGCAAAAACAGCCCTGTAACAAAAACGGCCCCTCAGGGGCCCAAAAGCGGCCCCCACCCTGGCAGCCTACCGGAAAAATGCCCGGTGCCCGCTACGGCCAGTCCGGCCCTGGTCAGAGGGATACCACACAACACTTTGGTGACATGACACAGTCACTCAAGGAGTTATGCAAAGTGATGCACGAAGACCAGGTGACCCACCGCAAAAAACAACATCAATTCCTTGGCCACATGGATGGCTATACCAGGGCCTTCAACTGTTCCGACGTGCAGTAGGCATGCAGGTTAAAATGACACATTGCTGTAGTGATGTGGCCAGGGGACTGATACAGATCACCAATGGTGTGGAGTAAATGCAAACCACAACAGTTGCTGCCAGTAGTGTCATGGGTGGAGGGGATAGTGAGGATGCTCCAGCCTCAGTAGCAACATGGCTCCAGTGACCAAATGCAGGAGGCGCAGCACAAGGAATACTCGTGCATCAGAGTGCTCAGACAGGGATGTGTCAGAGCACCCTGTACGGGCAATGGGAGTGGTGGCCGCTGTAAATAGTGTGGACATGAGCACAGGGCGAGACATCCATTACCACGCGGGCATTGCATCGCAATGCCTTTACATCGTGCGTATTACAACGCAAGTCGTAACAACGACTTGCGCTGGATGGCGCTCTAACCTAAGGAATAGTATGATTTACTATTCCAACACCTTCCCTACTGTACGTAGACTGGTGTTGGAATAGTAAATCATACTATTCCTACGTCCAGCACCCTCCAGCGCAAGTCGTTGTAACGACTTGTGTTATAAAAACTGCGATGTAACGTACCGCGATCATTTTGATCGCGTTGTAACGTCACATATTCGAGCACAGGACTTAATTTGGTGAGGTAACCATAATCCGAATTTGTCTGGGCTGATGTACAGGTGCCATGGCAAAGTCATCCTGTTGAGTTCAGACTTACATTGTGCACATTTTCTGCTTGGTATGTGTGCATTAACACAACCTGAGCTAATTATTTTCTAAATAAATCAGAATGGCAATGGAACCATGTAGTGTCTTGTTTCATCATTACCCACCTTAAAAATAATGCTGTGTTATTTCTGCACGTCTCTGTCTCCCCTCAGCTGCGCTTGACCCGTGTGCTGCTTGTGGTGGTTGTCCTGGCTGGTTGTCTTCCTCAGGCTCACTGTCAGACAGTTCAAGGGGTATGCCTCTCGAAGTCACAAAGTTGTGCAACATGGCACAAGTGGCCACAATTTTGCAGCAGGTATCTGGTCGGTACTGCAATGCACCGCCAGTCATGTGGAGGCAGTGGAACCTACTTTTCAGTAGGCCAAAGGTGCGCTCTATGGCGTTGCGGGTGGTGATGTGCGCTGCATTGTAACGCTGCTCACTTGGGGTACTTGGGTTGAGGTATGACGTCAGGATGTAAGAGCGCACAGCGTATGCGCTGTCACCTACAGGGTGGAAATTAACAGATTACTCACTGCTATGTGTCACCATGTGCCCAGAGTATGCAAGACATTGTAACATATGTTTACCAAGCAGGTATCCTTCGCCGAATTCTCCCCCAAGGAGATGCGTCTGTATGCCACTGTGTCTGAATATGCATGAGTCATGTGTACTGCCAGGGAATCTAGCCACTATGTCAGTTATGATGTGTTTGGGATTTCAAATGACTTGTATATTCATTGAATGGTATGATTTTCTGTTCCTGTAAATGTACTCATTCACTGACGGGGGACAAATGGCTACATGCGTCCCATCAATGCAACCGATTCCGTGTGGAAATGGGGCTACCTGATAGAAATCTATTTTTGTTTGCTGCTATTACTGTGGTGTTGATGGAAAGCTTATGTGGTGGTGTATCCTGGTCAACATGGCGTCAAGGAATGAATTGAAAAAGTGCGATAGGGCACTTTTTGATACACCTCCGGCTGCAGCTATTAAACCCTGGAAGCTACCTGACGCTAGGAGGTGCAGTAAACATAGGACCTGCACATGAGTGGGGATGGCATGAGTCCTGCGAGTCTGACGCTGCATTACGGGATCTAATTCAGCTACCAGGTCATAGATCATGTCTGCATTTAATCTATACTTGTCGTATATCTCTTCCTCTGTCTGCCCCAACAAAGTAACATGCACTCTAAATATGCCCTCCTGTATCCTCCTTCTTCTCTGTGCTGCTGCTCGTGGCCTCATCCTCCCCGCCATGACGTAGAGCGCTGCCATTGTGAAACATTCTGAGGCCTTCTGGGCCTGTTTATATCATTTGCCAATGGTTCCCACATGATTTGATTGATTTCCCCTAGTTACCACCGGAATGGATTTGATAGTATTTTTGCAAGTGCTAATTTGCAATTCCCTATTTATTCGCAATTTCCGAATTTACATGCATAGCTTTGCGAGGCAGAAATAGTGAATCGCTAATAAGGATTCGCTATTTTGGTAATCGCAAATTATGAATTCGCTGAAATTGCGAAAATATTTTCGACTTTTGATGATGCATTGCTTAGGGCTATTTTGCGATCGCAAACGTTCTTTTTTTGCGATTCGCAGTGTTTGCGATCGCAAATTAGCTTGATGCATGTGCCCCACTATTTCTAACATATATTATGTGAGTCGCTGTGTGATTGTGTTTATCCGTATGTGAGTGGGTGTCTTAGCGACTGTTTGGATGTGTGACTGGGAGTGTCAGTGGCTGTATTGGTGAGTGAGTGGGTATGTGAGTAGCTGTATGGGTGAAAAAGTAGGTGTTTGAGAAACTGTATGGGTGAGTGTATGGCTGTGTGAGTGGCTGTATGGGTGGGTGAGTGAGTGTATGTTTGAGTGGGTGTTTGGCAAGTGAATTTATGTGTGAGTAGCTATATTGGGGAGTGAGTGTCTGTGTGACTGTCTGTATGGGTGAGTGAACGGGTATGTGAGTGGTTGTATGGATGTATGAATGGGTATGTAAGTAGTTGTGGGGCTGTGTGAGTGGGTGTGTTGGGAGGCTGTATGGGTAAGTATGTGGGTTTATGAATGGCTGTGTGGGTGAATACGTGGGTATGTGACTAGCAGTATGGGTGAGTGTCTAGCTGTGTGAGTGGCTGTATGGGTGAGTAACTGTTTGTATGAGTAGCTGCATGGGTGTGTAAATGGTTGTGTGAATGTCTGTAGGAGTGAATGAGCCAGGTATGTGAGAGGCTCTATGTCTGAGTGAGTGGTTGTGTGAGTACTTGTATGGGTCTGTGAATAGATATTTAAATTATTGTGTGGGTGTGTGAGTGGGTGTATGAGAGGTTGTATAGGGGTGTGTTTGGCTGTGTGAGGGGTTCTGTCGATGATGTCATCTGTGATGTCATCAGTGATGTCACTGACCATGTCATGAGTGATGTATTATGTGAGGTTATAAGCAGTGCATTGCGGGGGCATAAGTTATAGTTAGCTCAGGTAACAATAACTTCTGAATTTCTATGGTTTTGTGTGTGTGTGTGTGTGTGTGTGTGGGTGTGAAAACTGAGCTTAACTATAATGTTCCTGTAACCTTTGTTTTTTCTGTGAATTTCCAAGGTTTTTTAATTCAATTTTTCCATTTCATAACTATATATTTTAATTAAGAAAAGCCAAAGGTTAAAGTAACGTTATAGTTAGGTGAAACGTTCAGTTACAACATAATGTTTTAAACTACAAAAACCACAGAAATTCACCTGTTATAGTTATCTCAAATAACTATAACTCTTGCCCTAAGGTAATTGTAACTCACCCCCCACTATGCACAGTTTGCTCATCGTGCGTCCCCCTCTCCGAGCTGATTTTGGACCCAGGGGGACCCCAATCCCTGGGGCTCAGTATCATATTAAGATGGAGGGGGCATGCGGCCCTGGTCTGATTTTGTCCCCGGGGATCCCATCTCCAGGCCCAGCTTAATTGCTAGGGAGAGGGGGGCACGGGCCCCTCCCGTATCCGATTTCTGCCACCGGGGACTGCATCCCACGGGCGTCCACACTTACAGGTAGGTTCCCTGGTGATCACTCAGGGCACCCACTCTCTTGTTAGGGCTGCGGGTTAGCCCTAATTCCCCGCAGCCCCAGCCGGTCCCCGGCATCCAGCGGGCGCTGGCATTGCTCCCACCCATAGGGAGCAGTTTCTGATGGGAGCAACAATATTTAGATCTGCTTCCCTGCCCGCATCACTAGTGGCAGGTAAGCAGATCTAAAGACCGCTCCCATTGGGCGGGAGCATTTTGAAGCTCATGCCCGCTAGGAGCAGACTTGGTGTTTGCGAGAGAAAACACAGGTTTCCCTGTCCGCGTTGCTGCGGTCAAGGAAACAGCTATGTCCCGGGGTGTGCTCCCTGGGACATAGCTTTTGAGCCTTGGGGCCATTAATTGCTCAGGAAGGAGGGCACGTGCCCCCCTCCTTTTTTCTTTAGGTTTTGCAGCCAGAGGGGTTGGGGCCCCGGGACCAAAAGCGGCCTGGGGAGGGGGGGAGTGTGCCCCCACCTCCTTAAAATTTCAGTGGGTCCCAGGGGATGGGGTTCCTGGGGCCAAAAATGTCCCGGGAGGGGTCAATCAATCAATCAGAAGATTTGTAGAGTGCTTCTTGTCACCCATGAGGTCATCAAGGTGCTGGCAGGGTCTAGTTGATCAGCCTAATAGCCAGGTCTTTCGAAACTCTGAAAGTGGTGAAAGGGTAGCTAGTTCCAAGTCTTTGGTGCTAAGTAGGAGAAGGAGCGACCTCCACATCTGCTATGTCAGATGCAGGGGGTCAGGGTTAGAGAAATGGATGCGGAAGTGTCAGGTGGGCTGTTGGAAGGTCAGGCGGTGTTTCAAGTAGGCAGATCCACAGTTGTGTAGGGCCTTGTATGCATGGTCAGGAGCTTGAACAGGCATATTTTCTGTACAGAGAGCCAGTGGAGTTCTCTGAGGTAGGGGGTGATATGGGTTCATGTAAGGAGATCCAGGAAAAGTCTGTCTGAGGCATTCTGTATGGCCTGTAGTCCACAGAGGGAGTGTGCTGCAATCACTGCATAGAAACGTCAGCTGAAGAAGAGGGCCTGAGTGATGGTGTGTCTTGATCTTTGGGGTAGCCATTTAAATATCTTGCGAAGCATGCAGAGGATGAAGAAACAGGAGGAGGAGACATAGTTGACCTGTGTCGTTATGGTTAGCTTGTTGTCCAGAATGATACCTAGGAAACTAGAGTTGAGGTCTGGCTGAGGGCCACCAGGATGCATCCCATGGGGAGTTTTTGTTTCTGAAAATCAGAATCTCTGTCTTGTCCGAGTTGAGTTTTGGGCAGTTTTTCTTCATCCAGTTGGTGATGTCTGTCATGCAGTTGTGGAAGTTGGTCTTGGTGTTAGTGTTGTATTCGTAGAACGAGAGGATGAGTGTTTCATCAGCATAGGATATGATGTTGAGTTCGTAGGTTTTAGCGATGCTGGCCAGAGGTGTCATATAAGTGTTGAAGAGGGAGGGGTTGAGCGAGGATCCTTGGGGTACTCTGCAGATAATTTCCTTGGGTTTGGAGGTGAAGGGGGGATGGCGGACTTCTTACGTTCTCCCAGTAAGGAAAGAGGTAATCCATCTGAGAGCGGCTCCTTGGATGCCTATGCTGTGCAGCCTTGTGACGAGTGTGTGGTGGGAGACCGCTCAACAGCTGCCAATAGCTCTAGGAGGATCAGAGCCAGAGTCTCTCTTCGGTCGAGCAGGGCTTGGATGTCATCAGTAGCCATAAAGAGGGCTGTCTCGGTGCTGTGGTTGCTGTGGAATACAGATTGGGACGAGCTGAGTAGGAGGTTCTGTACCAGATGTGAGGAGAATTGTTGATTGATGGCTTTTTGTAATACGTTGGCCGGGAATGGGAGCAGGGAGATCGGTCTGTAGTTGTTGAGTTCGGTGGGGTCTGCCTATGGTTTCTTTAGTAGGGCATTGACTTCTGCATGTTTCTAGTCCTCATGGAAGATGGCCTTGGCAATTGAGCTGTTGAACAAGGTGGTGAGTACGTAGCTGATTCTGGATTCTCCTAGGTTGAAGATGTGGTGAGGGCATGGGTCGGTTGAGGCCCCTGAGTGGACCAAGTTCATGATGGAGGCAGTATCCCATGAGGCCTGCTGGCTTTATTCGAATAGTCGGATGTCTGTGGTGGTAGAGTGGTTGTTGTGTTGCTTGAAGAAGTTGGTAGCCTTGGGCTTTGGTCTGAAATTTCTGTAGATGTTGGCGATCTTGTCTTGGAAGAAGTTTGCATGGTTGTTGCAGAGTTCCTGTGAGGGGATAATGTTGTTTGTTGTAGCTGAGGGTTTGGAGAATTCTTTGATGATGTTGAAGAGTGCTTTGCTGGTTTTGGAGCTTGATTTGATGTGTGAGGCTTAGGCTTTTTCCTTTGATTCTCTCAACTGTCTGTGATAGAGGTTGAGGGCTGTCTTGAAGGCAGTCTTGTCGGTCATGTCCTTGCTCGTGTGCCATCTCCTTTCCAGTTGTTTACAGTGTTGTTTAGTAGTTCTGAGGACATCAGTGTACCAGCTAGTCTGCTTGGTGGATCTTTTGTAGTGTTGTTGCTGATGAAAGCAACGCTGTCGGCTCAGTTGAGGATCCATTTGTTGAAGTTGCTGATGTTTTAGTCTAGGTTGTTGGAGGAGATGGGGTGGGTGGTGTTGAGAGTGTTGATCCATGTGTCCTTTGAGACTTTGCTCCAAATGCGGTGGGGGTGTTGGGCAGACTGGGGGCTGAAGTCCGTGAGCCGGTGATGTTGAAGTGGACTATGGAATGGTCGGTCCAGGCGAGTTCCGTGGTGTGGCTATACCTGATTTGGTCACTGAAGATGAAGATAGGGTCTAGCGTGTGGCCTGCAGTGTGCTTGGGGTCGTGGATGAATTGGGTGAGTCCAATGTTGTTCATGCTGTTGAGGAGGATGGTAGTGCTGATGTTATTGTGGTCGTAAAGATGGAAGGTCTAAGTCTGAGATGAAGTTGCAGAGGGCTAGACGTGTTCCTGGAGGACAGTAGGTGAGGATACCCCTGATGGTGGTTTTGCTGTCTGTTTGGAGTCAGACGTTAAGGTATTCCATGGCTGGGTTGATGTCGTCATTTGTGGTTGTGCATGGATGGATTACATGTGCATGATAGCGCTCCCTCCTCCAGGCTTGGTGATGCTGTCACGGTGGGTGATCTTGTATCCTTCGGGTATTGTTGTGGCAATGTCAGGTGCAGAAGTGAGGTTGTGCCAGGTCTCAGTGAGGAAGAGGACTTCGGGTGTGAGGGTGGAAATTATGTCCCAAATCTCGGTGGTGTGTTTGCTTAGTGAGCGTGTGTTGAAAAGGGCACATGCAAGTAGGTGTTTTTGTTCAGGTGATGTCTGTGGTGTGTTCTGTTTGGGGCTGATCAGTGGGCTGGTGTGTGTGCAGTGGAGGCAGGTGAAAGGTCTTACCATGGTGCATGGGTCGGTGCGGTGGCAGTGTTTGTTTCGGCATCCAGGGTTGAGGGTGTAGAGCTCAACATTGGTGTATCTGTGGAGGTTGGGAGGGTCAGGGGTCATGGTGCTGGGCGTGTACTAGTTGCAGACAGGTGCAGATGGGCTTGCCTTTGGCATGCCTTTGGTGCACCCACTTAATGCATCAGATGCATAGTCGCGCTGCTGCCTGCATTAAGTTGGTCTTGGGGTGGGCGTGGCTTCTGTTGGCGGAAAGAACGGTGTGCAGGAAAACCCGGTCAGGAAAACGCAGGTGGGAAAATGTGGGCAGCCGTGGAGCCACTGGATTAGGCTGGAACAAGCAGGTACTAGAGGCCACCGGCAAGTAGCAAGCTGGGTGTCCAGGTCCGCGTGCCCCCTCTCCTTTTAAAAATGTGCCAAGCCCCGGGGGAGGGGGTCCATGAGGCCAAAATTGGCCCGGGATGGGGGCCACATGCCCCCCATCCCCTTTAAAAATGTGCCTGGCCCTGGGGGTGGTGCCCACGGGGCCGAAATGGGCCTGGGGAGGGTGGTCATGTGTGCCCACTCTCCCAAAACATAATCATCTCTGCCCCCTGGTCCACCCCATGGGGCTTTTAAAAACCAAGCGCGAAAAATTGCACTTTTTTGATTTTTTAAAATTTTGTTGTGGATTCGTGGATCTTCTGCGAATTCGCAACAATTTTTTTTTTTACATTTTGGGCCCTATGCGGGGTCTCTTTGGGACCCCATCACCAGGTCTTGGAGGTCAGAGTATTCCCACCCTGCCCCTTGTATCTTTTAAAAAAAATATTTAGGATTAGGGATCGAGCCTTAGGTTGTCTGTCACCACTTCCTGGTTGAGGTGGTGGCAGCTAATCAGATCTCAGTTTGAGATTTGCCGGGATGCGCGGAGCCTCTGCGTCCCTGATATACAAAGTTTTTGATCATTTTTTGCTCAAAAACTACTGAACAGAGTTACACTAAAACACAAACAGCACTCTTCATTGACCTAGATCTAGCTTTCTGACAAATTTGGTGTAAATCCATTCACCGGTTTAGGCTGTAGCTGTGTCTAAAGTTCCTATGGGAAAATGAATGGGGAAAATATGTTTTAGGACCCCCCATTTTTCTCAGTGGGAAGACCTTTGCATACCACTAAGGAAAACATGGTGGGGCCAAACGGGCAGACCTTGCAGATGATTCTGTGTATTTGTATACTCAGGATAATTAAAAGGGAGAACCATCCACTCTGCTTTATAATTTATACAAGGGAAGGGGGCCACGCGGCCCCCCTCCCTCTTTAATGTAAACCATGCCCTGGGGAGGTGGTGGTCCACGGGCCATATAAGGTCCGGGAGTGGGGCTGCATGGCCCGCCTCCCCCTAATTCAAGACTTGTGCCCTGGGGAGGTGGTGTTCACCAGGACATTTTTTAAACATCGGAGGGGAGTCCGTGTGGACCCTCTTCTTTTATATTTACATGCCCGAGGGAGGTGGTGGTCCCTGGGGCCTTTGAAGGCCAACCGAGAGGGGTCACGCAGTCCCCCCATCCATAATGTTTTTAAATAAACCCCAGGGAGGTGGTGGTGCCTGGGGCTTAAACTGCCTTTGGGGAGGGGGGCCGCATTCACCACCCTCCTCTTCTCCTTCACTTACGCTTGCCCCGGAATCTGGCCCACCCGGGGGCTAATCTTTAAACAAGCACGGGAGACTGCACTTGTCTTTTTTTCCAAAAATTTCACAGTACTTCGCTGCTCCAAAACCAACAGAGAATTTTTTTTTCAGTGGATATTGTTGGCTATTGGGATTAGTTTTGTACTCTTAAGAAAACCATTCCATGCATTTAATCCTGCTTCTATATTGTGGATTAAATTAATAAGAGTTAAGTATTGTCTTTAGGTATATCAATTCATGCACATGGTATAGTAGTTAATAGATGAGTAATAGGAGACAAATTACAGTTAGGCTGCAGAGGTATTGTACACATCCTATAGTTTCTATTGCGGGGCGTCAGATCTCTTCCACCTTGATTGGCTGTCCAGGAGATTGGGTTGAACATGAAGTTTGTCAGATTTTTAGTATATATCCCAAAACATGGTAATTCCCTCCAGTCTTCCTCACGTATGAATATATTCCTACCAAGGCATGACCCCGACTTTGTTCCTCTGGGTTCTCTTAAGTATGAGGGTACCAGACATGTATGGGTTTTCTATGGGTTAATTGTGCCCACCGGCGGTAAACTGAGTGAGTGCATTTTGGAAATTTGGAAAGCAGCTGCAAGTGAAATGCCATTTTAGGGTATCCATCTTATGGTCACAGATATCACCCTGGACTGTGTGGAAAGGAAACACATAACCATACATTTTTAATACCTACACATCATAAGATTTCTGCTGCTGTGTGCCAGACTGTCCTCACTCTAATTGGCAGGCTGTGACAGCTTGCTGAACAGGACATTGCCTGATTTTCAACATGTATTTTCCCCAAAACATGAGATTTTGCTTCAGTCATTATCTCACAGGAACGTATCCCTCCCAAGGCTTCAACCACATTTGTGCTCTTCTGACTTTTTGGAAAGTGGAGTTATCAGACATGGGTAGGTTTCCCATGGCTTTGGGCAAATATAGATTCACACACTAAACACCGGGGAATGTTTTGGTGGGATAGATTCCATGGAGGATGTCTGCCCCTTCCATAGCCCAGTCTACCAGCTTGGCCCTTGGGTGAGCTTGGAAGCAGCTGGGGAATACCTCCCAGCTCATCAGACATGTGTGTGAAGTTACTAGTGATGTCAAACGCATGCTGAGGCTGCCCAGAATTAAACACTGGGACGCTTCATTCAGAATTTTGCCAGTATCCAGAATGAATTGGGTACCAGCAAACTCCTTCCCCACTCCCCCAAGGCAAGAAAGAGTTTGCCCCCCATTAGAGATACTAAACACAAACAAAAAAGGCCAAAGCGTATGAGGGACCATTTTGCCCTCCTGACATATGTATACGACATAAGGGCATCCTGTGGACACCCATTCATGATATACATATGTAAAAGAGGCAAAATCATGATAAGTAAAATTATCTGTAGATATTGTTGACAATTTGACCTTTCTGCTGGATATGAAGTGGTGACATCCGGCAGATTCTGTCATATGCTGCAATAATGTAAGCTCCACTTAGCGAACATACTAAAGTAGCATCTTCTTCCAGCTTTAAACAATATATTTAATGTATAGATCATGAGAATGGCTACATTCACCAAGAAATTCTCCAAACCTATACATTTGATAACGGTGAATAGACATAATATCGAATCCTAAATATCGAATTGCAGTAATATCGAAGTTGTAATATCGAATGTCTCATAATATCGTATTAATGAATATCGTAGTCAAAAATATCGTTATTTTTTTTATTTAAAAAATATCGAAGTATAAAATATCGAACAAGTATTATCGTCAATAGATAATATCGAATAGTGTTGTAAAAAATATTGACAAAAAAATATAGAAAGTGTAAAATATCATTTTTTTGTTAATATTTAAATATTCTGTATTGTTATTAATTTTGTATTATATTAATTGTTTGAATATTTGTTTGAAATTGTATAAACATTTTTTTGTAACATATGTTTTAGGAGCAGGATGTTTGGTTATTAGGGGATAAGGGTGGGGAGTATTTTAAAAATATTAGTGTAAATTTACATATTAATTTAATTTTTTTAAATTAGAAATTAATTTCAAAAACGAAATTTATATTAAAAATATAAAATATATGGGTTTTTTAGGAGCGGGATGTTGGGTTATTAGGGGATAAGGGTGGGGAGTATTTTAAAATATTAGTTTAAATTTAGATATTAATTTAATTTTTTTAAATTAGAAATTAATTTCAACAACGAAATTTATATGAAAAATATAAAATATATGTTTTGTTTTAGGAGCGGGATGTTGGGTTATTAGGGGATAAGGGTGGGTAGTGTTTTAAAAATACTAGGATAAAATTTACATATTAATAAAATTTATTTAAAACTAGAAATTATTTACAAAAACGAAATTTAGAAAAAAAATATAAAAATATGTTTTCTTTTAGGAGTGGGATGTTGGGTTAATAGGGGATAAGGGTGGGTAGTGTTTTTAAAATATTAGTATAAAATTTATATATGAAATTAAAATTTCGAATTTTGGAAATAATTTAAAATATGAAATTTAAATTTAAAATTCGAAAATATTTTTTTGTTTTTAGAGTGGGATATTGTGTTATTAGGGGAGAAGGTTGGGGAGTGTTTTAAAATTAGTTATATGAATTGATATATTTAAATAAAAAAGTTTAAATAGCAAATTTTTAAAAATTAGAAAGTGAAATTATAAAAAGGAAATATGGGGCTCATTACGATACCCGGCGTAAATAAATCCGCCAGGCATGGAAGCGGCAAAAATCTGCCCGCACACACCGCCTGAACACCGACCACGCCATTACGATTACACAAACCGAAAACCGCCATCGGCGGAAAAATCACACAAAATACCGCCCGCCATCGTCCGAGTCGGAGTCAAACCGCCCGCCACGGACGGAAACACGCACGACAACACAAAACCGCCCGCCCACACGGCCGACACACCGCACGTGAAATTACGATCGCACCGCCATGAGCGCGGAAAACCACAAATATACCGCCCGCCAGCGCAAACAACGCCGATGAGAATCGACACGGCAGAAGCCATGGCGCCAACGTACCTGCACAGAAACCATCCGCACACAAAACCAATAGCACACAACATGGCCAACAAGTCCACACAGCAAGGCACGCACAAATACACAAGCACAGTACACATCCCGAAAACACCCCCCGGACAAACAAAAAATACAAAGGCCAGAACCCCAGACACAACACACCTGAAAACAACAGACCATGAGGACACACCCACATAGGTGAGTACAAAAGCAGCACTCCCACAGACCACAACCCCTTGCTACATTGCAAACCAGAGAGGAGAGGAGAGGACACAGTGACACAGCAAGGACAGCAGCACACCACAGAAACGCACACATCGCTACCACCACCACCACCACCACCAAACACCGGCACCACAAACCCCCTGCACATTACACAACACACACCGCACCAGCACCACAAACACCATGGCACCACAAAGGATGCCCAAGTTCACGCCCATGGAGCTGACGGTCATGGTCGACGAGATCATCAAGGTGTACCCACAAATCTATGGGAACATGGTCCAGCACACACCACTAGCCACCAGAAACAGAATGTGGAACCGGATCGTAGACCAGGTCAATGCAGTCGGGACCCTGCCCAGGAACAGAGTCGAGATTAACAAACGTGAATGACGTCAAGAGCCTGGTCAAGAAGAAGGAGGGCAAAAACAGAGAGCTGGCTGCCGTCACTGGCGGAGGGAATCCCGCGCTCTTTAAGACCTTCAAAGCGTGGGAGGAGAAGGTGCGAGTCGTAATACATCCGGAGATCCTCGCCGGATTAGCAGGGGGAGTGGAGGCTGGTAAGTACAAACTAATGTATACCAGCACACCGCTATGTACTCACATGCGCAACTACCATGCCACAGCTCCCAGGGACAAACACCCCCATGTCCAGCACACAATACACAACACATCACACACACATGCAACAGACACTACCACACACAGCCCAAACCGAACAACTGTAAGATGCGTGGGGACATGTGTACACTCAGCCAGCCACGTAACCACCAACAGGTCCCCAAATATGCCAGAAGCGCCACAACGAGCACCCACCACACCCATGTGTCCGCCACAGCTGCACTAACCGACAAGTAACAGGTAAGTGGCAGGAACACAAAGTGCAGTGGGTGGGAGGGTGGACAGCCCAAGTACAACACACACCAGGCCCCAGTCCCACAGCACAGCAAGGAGGAGCATCCCCCACACCCCACAGCCACGTGTCAGCCACCGCAGTGCACAACGACAGCCGAAAGGCAGACATCACGGTCCACAGCAATCGGAGTCAGTGGGTGTCCAGCCACCCCCACGACCCACAACACCCCCACCCCACAGACCTGCAACATGGAGCACCCCCGCTTAGAGCCATGTGGCATCCAGTACAGTGCACGCACGAACAACTTGCAGGTGGGAAACTGGACAGGGCTGGATTACTGGAGGCATGAGGACCATGACACGACCAACACATGGGACATGTCACGTAGCAGACGAACACGCAGCACCGCCCACCGTCACGAACAAGTGAACAATGTGCACACGGACATGAACAACAGACTCACACCCCACATGACCCATCACAGACATAGCAACACCCAAGGAGCCACGTCTGCATGCACAAGCCACACTGAATATAGTCCCACACGGCAGCCACTGTGCAACTCATCACACACAACCGAAACACCATTGAAGTCCTGTCCATGTAGCCCCTACTGCCTGTCAACCACACACCCCACAACTACGCCTATGTAAGACAAACAACACTAGACGCAACAGAGCGGAACAACAGAAATGCACACGAACACCACTGAACCCATCAAACTCACAGACACACCATGCACATACAACATACCATCCATCCCATCCGTCAGCCCCAGTCTCATGAAAGGCATGTCATCCGCACAGCTGCCACACATACAGCAGTCACGCTAAGACACATGCCCATGACCAACCATGTGCCAGAAGTCAATTAAGCGCACGACACACTGTGAGCAACAACACACAACATGGGCCACACCCCCCGAGCACTGCAGTGATGCACATGGCACAGGGCAGCACGCACACCAAGGAGATGGGACAACTGCAATACGTTGGCTGGCACACAACTATCACTCACTCATAACGATGCGTCCAATGCCATGTCCAGTAATCACAACAGACAGCAAATATGCAGGCCATGTCAAGCATGCACACACCTCAAACCATGCACTGTCATGCTGCCACAACACATGTCACGTTCGGCACCCATGGCTCACAGCATGTACCCCAAAAGCATATTCCCTCCCAAATGCGAATCTGGGGCATGGCCCCCATGTTGCCATATGCGTTCCTAAGCGTTCCATTTGAACCCCAAAAGCATATCCCCTCCCAAATGCGAATCTGGGGCATGGCCCCCATGTTGCCATATGCGTTCCTAAGCGTTCCATTTGAACCCCAAAAGCATATCCCCTCCCAAATGCGAATCTGGGGCATGGCCCCCATGTTGCCATATGCGTTCCTAAGCGTTCCATTTGAACCCCAAAAGCATATCCCCTCCCAAATGCGAATCTGGGGCATGGCCCCCATGTTGCCATATGCGTTCCTAAGCGCTCCATGTGAACCCCAAAAGCATATCCCTCCCAAATGCGAATCTGGGGCATGGCCCCCATGTTGCCATATGCTCCTAAGCGTTCCATTTGAACCCCAAAAGCATATCCCCTCCCAAATGCGAATCTGGGGCATGGCCCCCATGTTGCCATATGCGTTCCTAAGTGTTCCATGTGAACCCCAAAAGCAAAGTACAAACCAGACCCAGGATGGGCCAGGAGCCCGCATACACCAGAGTCACAATGAGTAGGGGCACAGCAACACACCCATCGGCATGGCCAATCCGTCCCATGCCACATGTGCACAGCACACAGTCCCATTGCCTAGCACACACAACTACAGATGCCACAGCCACACACTCGCCTCCGGGAAACCCATGTACGAGATTGCACGAACTGCCAATGTCAGACGACAAATACATACTTCGCCAGGTGCAACACAATAACAAATCTCATTCTCTCCACAGGTGACGAACTGCCGGATGCTGGGGATGGAGACAGCAGCCAGCACAGCCAGCCCACAAGCCCCCAACGAGGACACACGGATCTGGAGGATCTGTCATCCTCTTCGGACACGGACCACCAAGCAGGCCCATCTGGCGTGGCAGGGCCCAGCCGCTCCCCAGGACCCCTCCTACCCACCAACCCATCATCCAGGGATGCTGAACAGTCCCAGCCCCCTGCTGCCACTGTCGTTGCGGCCACACCCACGGTCATTGCGGCCACTACCACTGCCGCAACCGCCACCATCGCCGCACCGACCACCACCGCCACCACCACCACCACGTCTTCGCTGGCACCAGCCCCAGCGCAGGTGGTGGCCCGGCCGACTGGATCCACCCTGGGAGCCACAGCGAGGACCGTGGTGTGCAATGTGGCTAGTGGGCAGGGCCGGTGGCAGCAGGACTGGTAGGAGGAGCAGGGTCAGGGAAACGCCAGCCTCCCCTGGGAGCCATGCCCTGCCTCAAATGGCCAGAGTCCTTGGGGCCTATGAAGAGGCCCAAGGACAATGGGCCAGGTCTGCTACAGACACGCGGGAGGTGCTGGGGGTGCTGAGGTCCATGGACGCCCATATGGGCCAATTCGTGTCCCGTATGGACCAACTCGTGGACCTCATGGGCCAGCTGGTGGTGGCGGTGGGGTCACAGGCAAGGCCAGCAACACCACCTCCGCCACCACCTGCTAGGGCGCAGGGTCGGGCAGCAGTGTCCACTTCTCCTCCGTCCACAGCCAGTGAGCACACCTCACCCACCACCAGCAGGTCGCCACCACACACCCCCCCTCCCAAACGTGGAAGGGGCCGTCCGAAGAGGAAACAGATCTCCCGGGAGGACTTCGCACGCTCCAGTCGCAAGTGAGGCAGCCAGCCAGCCTTCCGCCAGCCTTCCTTGACCAGCCACTGCATTGACTTGCTCTACGATCCCACTCCACACAGCCATCTGGATGGCATGTGTGTGTTGGACTATGGACATAGAACCAGTGGGTACACCCTGAGCTTCACGCAGCCATGACCGACAGCTCATTGTCACTGCACGCACCACTTTTGTCATCACCTTACACACAATCACATGTCACAGTTTGTAATAAATGCACCTTTTTCACTAACTGCTGTTTGTGCCCTGTGTTTTATTTGTACGGAATACAACGGCCACCTTGGGCGGAAAGGCACCTGATGCGTGGCATGGCAATGGAATCCGGAGGGACCTGTAGGGACCTAGGGGTGGGAGACAGAACAGGAGCACATTCAATGAGTGTGTCACACACCCATCACACAGTACATGTCAACAACTACAAGCAATGTACACACATCGCACAGAGCAATAGGGCACAATGCCACAGTCACCAACAGTGGCATACTACCCTGGCCATGGAGCGTTGACACACTGCACGCAGTGAACATACGGCCACCCTGACACAGCACACACACACCTGCACAGATACAGACACATCATCCGTCGTACATGGACACTCACCGTCAAGTGAAGTAGCGGGCGATGAGCTGCTGGCGCACATTCCCAGCTTCCTCCTCTCCGCTGTCCACCTCACTCGAGCTGTCCTGGTCTGCGGGCTGGGGCCCTGGTTGATCTCCGTCATCCACAATGAGGGGGATCTGCTTCCGAATGGCCAGATTGTGCAGCATGCAGCACGCCACCACTATCTGGCACACCTTCTGTGGGGAGTACGCCAGTGCACTCCCGGTGCGGTCCAGGCACCTGAACCTGGACTTGAGGAGGCCAAAGGTACGCTCGACCACACGTCTGGTCCTCCCATGTGCCTCATTGTATCGATCGTCTGCTGGGGTGCGAGGATTCCTCAATGGACTGAGCAGCCATGCCCCATTCGGATACGCAGAGTCACCTGGGTGTGAGGGACACAGAGAACCGTTGCTATTCCAACTGGACAGGGGACAGCATCGCACAACCAGCACGCTACACCACTCCACATACTCACCGACAATACAGCCACGATCCTGTTGCAGATTGGCCATCAGTCGTGGCAAGATGCTGTTGCGCATTATGTGTGCGTCATGGGCCGAGCCTGGGAACTTTGCACACACGTGGGTGATCACCATGTCCGCAAGGCACACCACTTGCACATTCAGGGAGTGCGTGTGCTTCCTGTTGCGGTACAGGTGCTCAGTGGCCTGTGGTGGAACAAGGCCAACATGTGTGCAGTCAATGGCTCCCACGACGTGTGGGATTCTGCCAAGGGCATAGAATGCACCCTTCACTGCCGCCAATTCACGAGCCCTGGGGAATCTGATGTACCTGTTCCGGCACAGCATCATGGCTGCCAGTACATCCCTCAGCACCTTGCTGAACATGGGCTGGGACATCCCTCCTCCACTGCCCACTGTGTGCTGGAATGACCCAGTGGCGAAGAAATGCATGGCGGCCATCACCTTAGCCGTGGGGGTGACAGCAGTCGGATACACCCTGCGGGGACGGAGATGGGGCTCTAACATGGCACACAGTCGATGCAGGGTTGGCCTGTCCAGCCGAAACTTCCTTATGACCTCAGTATCCTCCATGTCCGCCAGCAATTGGTATGGGCGGTCAATGTTCGGTCTCCGCCTGGGTTAAATGGCAGAGGACACATGTCAAAGCAACACGGCACATAGCAATTTCGCATACACATCACTGACATGACTGAGCAAGCACATGAGCCACAGCCCAGCTGTCAAGCTGGGACGGCACGGCCACAATACACTTACACAGGTCTCCCAACAATGGCAATGGCAAGTGAGACATACCACTGCCATGTGCATGCACATGGGGATCTAGGCCCCAATGACTTGCGGGGCGTGCTGATGGGGACTGACTGCATATTCGTCAAGCGGCAACGCCACGGCAACATGAGTGTCTGCTGAGCATGGAACTGCTTCCGAGGCTGGATGAGTATGGCACACGACGACGACGATGTGGGCACGGGCTGAGCGGCCAATACAAGTGGGACCTGTGGCACGAGGGGATATGAGACAGTAGTAGGTGTCAGCACTGCACCCTATGTACAGCACTGTACGGATCACAGCTCCCGAAACATTGACTGGTGTCCACATTGACAGCCCCATGCCAAGACGGCTGTGTGCTTGCAGTCACACGTCACAGGTGAGAGGTTACATTGCACGTGCCAGGTGGCAGACGTACATAGTGGGAGCTGGCATGTGTGTGCATGTGTCTCCTGTTCAGGATCCACCAGATGGGCGCTGACTCTGTACTGACCATTGGACACAGCATGTTCCGTGGAAGGCTTGTGTGTGTGGGATGGTGGCACTGGATGTGCCTCCGTTGGGTGGGGGCCATGCACAGGGCGGGTACGTCGATGATTGCGCATTGTTGGTCACGGTGGGTGCACCAACTAAGATGTGTTGCCCTGTGTTCAATTCCTATGTCCGCATGATGATGGACTGTGGATGTGGGCAGACTACACATTGGTCGATGTGCTGTCTATATGCATGTGCCTTCACACCAGGCACAGCTGCCCCTGCACATGTGACCCCTGCTGGACTCGCTGCTGGGTCTGTGGAGCTGATGCACCTTCTGCGCGTGGGGCGGACAGCTCTCCTCACTTCCCTCATTGCGCATGTCATGTCTTTGCCGCAGGTGACATGGATCATGGAGGGCCCACATGTACGCGTGGGTAGGCTACACATGATTGTTCACTGGTCGCCACCCCCAGTCAGTGTTTCGAATGGGAAGGTTGTCGTGCTGGTGGTATGTTCGATGTGGCGGATGGGCGGGCCTAGGTGCGGGCTTACATTCCGGACATGGGGGGTAGTTGGATTGGCGACTAGTTGCAGTACACACGGGACACGTCTCTTCCTTTCCACATCTGGGTCATCCCTTGTACTAACTGACAGTGATACAGTCATCTTCGCCCCAGCCCTCATGTCCTCCCCTCGCCCCCCAATATGCATGCTCACCTGCGAGGCTAGCGCTTGCACAGGCAGCCCCAAGCTCGCACCAGAGAGGGCAAGGAGTGTATGTGTGGGTCCAGGGTATGATGTGTGGCGGGACGCCCGTCCACCTGCGTGGTGCCCCAAATGGAGACCCGGCCTGCATGGACTATGCATCACAGTCTTCGCCTTCCGGATCCGCCACCTGCGACACCCAGTGGCTGTGGCTGCCCTTGCGGCCATGCCGCGTCCGTCTGTGGCTGATGGCCCACACATTCACTCTTTGGCCTCTCTGGGGAGGGCTCGGGGTGGTGGCGCACGCGCTTGCACTTAGTCGCAATGGCATGTGGCGTGGTTGGTATGATGGGGCAATGGATGGGATGGTGCGAGCCACCTCCCGTGACGTCAGTGCTGCTCGTGCTGTGGTGCGTCCCCCTACACTTCCATGTGACTTGTGCCATGCTAGACGTTGAGGTTCTATTGCCTGCGTGATATGACCAGGAGGAGCGCGAGGAGACCTCTCACACACCATGCTCCACTGCCATCCCGTGCCCTGTATCGCCTGTGCGGATTGACTATGTTGGGGTTACACCTGGTCGACTGGGGCTGTGTGTGCCTTGTCAAGGGGCATGGTGGGCGCACAACAGGATCCAGCTTGTCCACAGAGGGTGGGCTGAGGTGCGCCTGGTACCGCTTTGTACGTGTGCCCGGCTGCTGTGCACACACGTGTTCACTCCCCCGACAGGTGTCCTCTCACAATGCCCAGGGAAGCGGTGGTGTACTGTTCATGACCCCTCCCAACACGGCGTGCTCCAACTTGGCATGTGCGCATCTACCCGTCGCACCCACCCACCTGAGCACTGCGTCCATACGACTTCACACGACACATGTGTGTCTTCCACAGTAGTGCTACTCATTGCGTTGACATCCAATACCAGTGGACTACATGGTCATGTCACGACTGCCGTGTACTTCACATACTCTCATCCTCTCTCATTCGTACTTGTGAAATGAGTCAGCGGAGACAGTTTTGGTTTCAAACATTATATTGAGTCTTCTGTCCTCTGTGATGCAGTATAGTGGACACTACTGGCAGCGGAATACATGTTGAGGATATACTGAGCATGATCACAAATGGGATAGGGTGTGGGGTAACATCTGCTTGGCCAAGGCTGTGCTAATGTACATTTACGTATAGCTGCGGAGCTGCGGACTTTGACACAGACGGTATACATGTAGCCTACCAGACCGCTCGGCATCATGGGCACAGTCCATCTCAGTTCCATGTGACAGGTTTGCTGCGGTTGTTCCTCATGCACGCGTGCATGTGAGATGACATCAGGGCATGTGCTTGCGTGCATGCAGCGGCGTGCCACTTGTTGTTGCACTGTGGTGGTTACTGGACATGTCACAGTCACTGGGGTCGTGTTGTTGTTGTATGCACTTGTCGTCCATGCAAAGGTCCTGGTATGGGATTCCCGGGGCGGGGGTGGGAGGGGTGCAGCACCCACAGACTCCAGGCGACCTATTCATGTCCACTGAGCGGTGTGTGTGTCCATGGGCGCTGGATCCATGTCGTGTCCTGGTTGTTCGTGCAGTTCCGTCCATGTGGGTGCGATACACAGAGCCCATGCCACTGCCTCCCACGATGCATGCGGTGTTCCTGGATGTGATGGGGAACAGTGTGCATGTCCCGGTCATATCCGATGTCATGGCGATGTCGTTGATGGTGTGGTTACAGTTGCCGGTCGTTTGGTATGGCTGTTGTGGTGGTGACTGGCCAGTCCGTGCGGAAGCTGAGCATGGGTGCGGGGTTGGACTTCATAGGTCACTCGGGGAACCTGCGTTGTGGTCCGACGTATTTACAGGTTGTCAGGTATGCGATGCCGCCCAGCAGGGCTTCCATGTCATTGGTGGTGTACATGTTTGCCAGCCAATGAAGCGGATGGTGGCTGTCAAGGTGTTGTTCGTAAGTTGTCCCTTGGAGGACCATGATGGGGCATGCTGGGTGACATTCGATGTAGCTGTTCTCGATGATCTGTCGTGTGGAGGCACAGTGGTCCCATTTCAGTGCGCGTGCGATGTTGGCCACATACGCCATGCCCCCATAGGCAGAGCAGGCCCTGTCGTGTGCGTCCAGAGGGAGGAGTAGTGGTAGCAGGTCCGCCTTCAGACATGCCGGGTTGGAGAGGCATATCTCGACGGGATGCTGGTAGGGACACCTCCGACAGTAGAAGACGGGCATGACGCAGCTGAACAATGTGATGCGGTAAGTCAGTCGGTAACTTACGTTCAGCAGGGACAGGAGATCGCATCCCAATGTATGTATCGTGTTGGTTTTGTACAGCTTGAGCTGTTCGGCGTAGTTGGGTAGGTGTGTTGCGGTTGCCATTTCGCAGCGGTTCGTTGAGGTGGCGTGCTCCGGCTGTGTGTGCAGTCTGCAATGTGCACGCTCCGGGGTTGCTGTGAGCTCTGTGTAGTCGTAGGGAGACAGGACTTGTGTTCTGTTGGCTTGTTTGGAGGACACGGGCCCTCTTCCCACATGCTTCTCAGACAGTTCAAGGTCAGTGCTGTGTGACTCCTTCCAATTAACTTGCATGTGGCCGACATGGGGGAGTGTTTTCTTCTTTCTTCCCCGTCCGTTGTGTGCTTCTGTGATATGCGCTATCTGCCCTGTGGTCGGTCTCCTCGGCATGCCTGTGTTGGTCTATTCTTGGACAATGGCTGTATTCACCGGCTTCTGTCGTAGGGCTGTGGTTTCGGAGTTGGAATGGAAGGTCATTCAGTGCTGTCTGCTCTCCCTTGTGTGGGCGGCAGGCTGCCTTTCCGCTCTGCGTTGGGCCTTGTGTGTGGATGTTATTCTTGGGCCACCTGTTGTCGGTCCCCGGGCTCTTTGGTGTTCCGTTTCATGTGTCTTGTTCATATGTGCAGGGTGGTATGGGTTTTTCAGTGTGGTACTGGCGTTCCTCTTCCCGAAGGGGCCCTGCTTCTCCTAGTTGGTGTTGCCGCCGCTGTGTGCTTCGCCATGTTTGTTACACTGGGGTGTGTCCTGCTGTTGCGTGACTTCACTAACATGTGTGCGTCGGTTGTGTGGCGTTGGGTGTTGTCCGTGAATTGGGCGTTGGGGACATGTCTGTGGCAGGCCTGTCACGTGTCATGTGCATTCGGGGTGGGGCTGATGTGTGTGCTGCTTGGTTGTGTCCCTGTGTCTGTGTGCGACGCATGCATGGCGCTGCGGTTGGCCTCTGCGTTGTGCGCATGTGGTGGCGGCGTCATCGGCGCTTTGTGGCCGTGACGGGGTGGTTGGTTCCTAGTCCCAGGTGGTGTGTACACATGTGTTCCGCGATGTTAGGATTTGGCCTGTGTGTCATATGTGGATGCAATGGTGGATGTGTAGTGTACACGCGCTGGTGGGGGTTGTCTGCTTTTTCCGCCCTTGCACTGTGTGCGCTGTTTGCGTGCACTTGTTGTGTGTGTGCCTACCTGCGTCTCCGCGGTACGTTGCGTCCTTGGTGGTGCATCAGCAGAAGCATGGGAAGGGCCTGCAGTGCTGGATTCATGCCCGGGGTGCCGCTTCTTCGTTGTCCGTGCTCTGCGTCCGTGTTACCGCCTCTCTTTCACGTGCGGTGTCTCTTGGCCGTGGGAGCCGTTTGTTTGCGGCATCGTAATTTATGCGCCGGGCGGGACGTGTTTCGTCGGACGGTGTGTGTCAGTTGTGCTGCGCCGCTACGTGAACGGGCGCACTTTGATGGCGGACGGTGTTGCTGGCTTGCCGGCGGTGTTTGGCCTGCTTTTCGCATCGTAATTGGGCGGGCGTGTGGACTGCTGCGTGCCGGCGGTAACTGGTGCTTTTTGCATCCGCCAGCACGGCGGTTGTGCTTCCGCCCGCCATCGTAATGGGCCCCTATATTTTGTTTTTTAGAAGTGTGATGTGTTATTAGGGGATAAGGGTGGGGAGTGTTATTTAAATATTATTCTAAAATTAATTATTAAATTAAAAATTAAAAATTTGGAATTAAATTGAAGAAATAAAGTTATTTAAAAATAGAAATTATAGGTTTTTTTAGTACTGGGATGTTGGGTTATTAGGGGAAAATGGTGAGGTTGTTCAAATAGTAAAATATATATATTTAGGGGCCGATTCCGATTCGGGCCGGAAATCTCTCCGACCGAGTCGGACCCAGAGAGATTTCCGACCGAATCGGACCCGTGCAGCCCGACCGAACGAGTACGATGCGTCCGTATGCTATCGTACTCGAGTCGGTCGGACTCCCATTGAAGTTATGTTATGTTATGTTATTATGACTTGTATAGCGCACATATACCCTTAGGTGTCTTGGCGCTTCCGGTCTCCATATTATGTTACAAACCACTGATCCTAAAAGAGCCATGTCTTTAGTTGCTTTCTGAACTCCAGGAGGGAGGGAATTTTCCTAAGATAAAGTGGGAGGGAGTTCCATTCCTTTATGGTATTGTAACTAAAACTCCTCCCACCCCAGTTCGTTTTTTAAATTCTGACAGTAGGCATCAAATTTAAATTTGCAGATCGTAAAGATCTATTGGGGGAATACCACCTGAAAAGGTCCCATAAAAATTTTGGACCTTCTTTGTGAAGGGCCTTGTGAGCGATACAAAGCGCCTTAAATTTTACCCGCTGACCGACTGGCAGCCAATGCAGGTCCTGAATCCCTTTTCCAACTGACTGATACTTGGGGATGTCCAATATGAGTCTTGCTGCAGCATTTTGTACCGTTTGCAACTTTCTAAGGAGAGAGGATTGAATGTTAATATAAAGGCCATTGCAATAGTCAAGTTTTGATAAGACTAGAGAGGTCACAACTGTCTTTCTAGATTTTTAGGAATAAAAGGAAGTATTTTTCTTAAGGTTTTAATCATGAAGTATGCGGAAGACACCACTGTGGACACTTGGGGTTTCAGGCTCAGTTTGTCGTCTATAATAACTCCAAGATTTTTAGCTTTAATTACAGGTGAAGGTGGGGGGCCGAGATTGTCTGGCCACCACTCAGGGGACCAAGGTGGAAAGAGATTACCAAACATGATCACTTCCGTCTTGCTTGAATTCAATTTCAAGCAGTGATTGCTCATCCAGCTACTTAACTTAATCATACAATCGTGAAGTTTTAGAGAATGATTAATATCCTTATCTATTGTCGAGATTACCAACTGGGTATCATCGGCGTAGGAGGTAGGGATCAAATTAAAACTTCTAATCAGTGGTGCCAATTCAGCCACGTAAATGTTAAAAGCGTAGGGCTCAACGATGAGCCCTGAGGGACCCCGCACGGCAGTATAAAAGGTGCCGACTTAAATTTGCCTAGGTGGACAGATTGGGATCTTTCTGATAAAAAGGATGTCAACAGGGAGAGGGCTGCTCCTCCTATCCCTATTGTTTTTAGTCGCTGGACCAGAAGAGCATGGTCAACAGTATCAAATGCTGCGGATAGGTCCAGCAGTATAAGAACTGCTGACCCACCGCTATCCAAAGAGGATCGAATTTCTTCCGTGGTTTTAATCAGAGCCGTTTCCGTACTATGATTGGCTCTAAAACCGAACTGGCTATGATCTAAAACCTGGCTGTCCGCAATAAAGGTAGAGAGTTCTGCATTTATAATTTTCTCAATTATCTTTGCAGGCAAAGGAAGTCTTACGATAGGTCAATAATTGGCAGGGTCGGTTGAATTCAAATTAGCTTTTTTTAGAAGAGGCAAAATACAAGCCTGTTTCCACATAGTGGGGAAAGATCCTTGTGAAATCATCTGGTTAAACAGCTTAGACAAATAAGGTCCCATGAATTGGCTAATACTATGTAAAATTTAGGGGACAAGGATCTTCTGGTGATCCTGATTTGGCCATGGAAATAAATTTAGCTATTTGAGTTGCTGATGTGGGAGTAAAATTAAGAAAAGACAGATTGGCAGTGTCTTCTTGCTCTATATTAATGTGTGACTTAGAGTGGGCAAATTGGTTAAAGATTTGATCCACCTTAGATTTAAAAGTATGAGCAAGAACATCACAAAAATCTTGACTATGATTAGCAGACTCCTCTTTCACACCTGAGGTCAGAAGTTTTACAGTTTGAAAGAGTTCTTTGCTGGAATTACCAGCTTTTTCTATTTGTGATGTGTAATATTGGCTTTTCTCAGAAACCATCTTTCTTTTAAAATCTAAGAGCATAGCTTTGTACTTGTCCTTCTCTGGTGGTTCATAATGTTTTCGCCATATTCTTTCTTGCCTTCTGCAAGCCTGTTTGTCTAATCTAAGGGCCTCTGAAACCACGGAGCTAAAGGTGTTTTCCTATTTTTATTGATCATTGTAATAGGAGCAAGTTTCGAACAATTAGACTCTAACCATGTAGTGTAGTTTATGGCTGAGGATTCTGCCTCTAGCTCCAAGTCCGGCTGGGTTCGGGCTAAATAGTCCACAAGCGACAAAGGATCAATTTTGTGCCAGGATCTAGAGTGAGTCCTGGCGTGGGCCGTGCTGGTGGGATTAGATCGGGGAGCGTATATCTAAAAAAATAGCGTGATGGTCAGACCAAGTTAGAGGAAAAGTAGATATGTTAGAGATAGCGGGATTGTTGGAAAAAAGACCATCTAGAGTATGTCCTGCTAGATGCGTAGGTTTTTGGATAAGCTGTTTGAGACCTAGTTCAGAAGTCAATTCCAATAGTTCCTTTGTGTCTTTATCTTCCAGCGCTTCTAAATAAAAGTTCCAGTCACCCAACAACGTAAAAAAATTAAATTGGAGACTTAGCTCTAAAAGTGAATTTAAGTTAGCCAGAAAGGTCGTTCTAGGACCGGGAGGGCAGTAGATCAGTAGACCGTTGATTGTGTGTTGTCCCTGTGTTGAAATTTTAAAAAGGAAAGCCTCGCAGTCCGATGAACCGACAATTGAGCAGTGAGAGCTTAGGTCCATTCTATATATTACAGCAAGACCACCACCTCTAATCAATTGTATGTCGTGTCTAAATACTTTATAGCCATAAGGGACAGCAATATTAAAATCAGGATCAGAGGTGGCATTGCCCCATGTTTCTGTTATGAACAGTATATCAATTTTGTTGTCAGTGATAAAATCGGCGATTTCATAGCTATGTTTAATAAGTGACCTAGCATTAATAAGAGCTAGCTGTAGTTCACTGAACACTAAGGGGCCGATTCCGATCTCGGCCGGTAGTGCTCCGAATCGGATTCGGATTTACCGGATCCGATTCGGAGCCCTGTTTCCCGACCGAATCGTACGCGGTCCGGCCGAGCGAGTACGATGTAAGCACCCGCGAAATCGCCGACCGACTCGTACGCGGCTTCAACACGCTCCGACCGACTCGCATGGACACGACTCGCACCGCGCTATGGAGACGTTTTCCGGCCGGGTAAGTACGATGCGCGCCGCGAGCAGTCCGACCGACTCGCGCTGTCCGGCCCAAAAAAGTTGTCGGAGCCGGACTTTGGGGGTCCGCGTCGGACCCCCTATACGCGTAGGCGCGCGAGTCGCACACAGGGGGACCCATGGGTCCCCCTACCTGTGCATGTACGCTGCGATGCGCATGGACGTGTACCCGCTGTAGGGGGCGCCCTTGTTCGCCTCGCACCCATTGGAGTCAATGGGAGCCCGCGCACGCGTTGTACGACCGGCTCCCATTGACTTCACGGGAGTCCGACCGAATCGAGTCCGATAGCATGCGAATGCATCGTACTCGTCCGGTCGGACTGCTAGGGTCCGATTCGGTTGGAATTGTCTCCGGGTCCGGCTCGGTCGGAGAGATTTCAGGCCGAAATCGGAATCGGCCCCTAAGTTTGAAGAAGTAGCTTCATTGTGTAAATTCGATGTAACATTTAAGGACTTTTGTATTTTTATATTGCATACCAGGCATTGTGAGCATTCAGATTTTATTAGATCCTCTCCTGTAAATACCTTGCAAGCGGGCTCCCATTGCCTCAATGGGTGCGAGGCGAACAAGGGCGCCCCCTACAGCGGGTACGTAGCGAAGCGACTCGCGCCGTACACGCACAGGTAGGGGGGACCCATGGCCCCCCCTGTGTGCAACTCGCGCGACTACGCGTACAGGGGGGTCCGACACGGACCCCCAAAGTACGGCTCCGACTGCTCTTTCGAGCCGGACGGCGCGTGTTGGTCGGACTGCTCGCGGCGCGCATCGTACTTACCCGGCCGGGGAACGTCTCCATTGCGCGGTGCGAGTCGTGTCCGAGCGAGTCGGTCGGTGCGGTTAGACCCGGGAACGAGTCGGTTGGAGCGGTTGGGATGCCCGTACGAGTCGGTCGGCGATTTCGCATCGTACTCGCTCGTCCGGACGCGCGTACGAATCGGTCGGGAAATAGGGCTCCGAATCGGATCCGGTTATGCCAAATCCGATTCGGAGCCCTACCGGCCGAGATCGGAATCGGCCCCTTAGTGTCCTGAAGTTTCCTGACTTAATAATTACTGTAGTGGGAATAGTAATTTTATATGTTTAGTGTCCAGCATCTTCCCTGACTTAATACTGACTGGAGTGGGAATAGTAATTTTTATGTGTTTAATGTCCAGCACCTTCCCAGACTTAATACTGACTGCAGTGGGAATAGTTATTTATATATGTTTAATGTCCAGCACCTTCCCAGACTTAATACTGACTGGAGTGGGAATAGTAATTTATATATGTTTAATGTCCAGCACCTTCCCTGACTTAATACTGACTGGAGTGGGAATAGTAATTTATATATGTTTAATGTCCAGCATCTTCCCTGACTTAATTTTGACTGGAGTGGGAATAGTAATTTTATATGTTTAGGGGTCGATTCCGATTCTGGCCGGAAATCTCTCTGACCGAGCCGGACCCGGAGAGATTTCCGACCGAATCGGACCCGTGCAGTCCGACCGAACGAGTACGATGCGCACGTATGCCATCGGACACGAGTCGGTTGGACTCCCATTGAAGTCAATGGGAGCCTGTCGTACAACGCGTGACGCGGGCTCCCATTGACTCAATGGGTGCGATGCGGACAAGTGCGCCCCCTACAGCGGGTACGCGGCGAAGCGATTCGCGCCGTACACGCACAGGTAGGGGGACCCCCTGTGTGCGACTTGCGCGGCTACGCGTACAGGGGGGTCCGACACGGACCCCCAAAGTACGGCTCCGACTGCTCTTTCGAGCCGGAGTGCGCGGCTCGGTCGGACTGCTCGCGGCGCGCATCGTACTTACCCGGCCGGGGAACGTCTCCATTGCGCGGTGCGAGTCGAGTCCGAGCGAGTCGGTCGGTGCGGTTCGAGCCGGGAGCGAGTCGGTCGGAGCGGTCGGGACGCCCGGACGAGTCGGTCGGCGATTTCGCATCGTACTTGCTCGTTCGGTGTGTTGTACGGATCGGTCGGGAAACAGGCTTTCGCATGGCTTTTTTCCCGACCGAATGGTATTGGGTGCGCCTCCGACTGAGATCGGAATCGGCCCCTTAGTGTCCAGCATCTTCCCTGACTTAATACTGACTGGAGTGGGAATAGTAATTATTATGTGTTTAATGTCCAGCACCTTCTCAGACCTAATACTGACTGGAGTGGGAATAGTAATTTATATATGTTTAATGTCCAGCATCTTCCCTGACTTAATTTTGACTGGAGTGGGAATAGTATTTTGATATGTTTAGTGTCCAGCATCTTCCCTGACTTAATACTGACTGGAGTGGGAATAGTAATTATTATGTGTTTAATGTCCAGCACCTTCTCAGACCTAATACTGACTGGAGTGGGAATAGTAATTTATATATGTTTAATGTCCAGCATCTTCCCTGACTTAATTTTGACTGGAGTGGGAATAGTAATTTTATATGTTTAGTGTCCAGCATCTTCCATGACTTAATACTGACTGGAGTGGGAATAGTAATTTTTATGTGTTTAATGTCCAGCACCTTCCCAGACTTAATACTGACTGGAGTGGGAATAGTAATTTATATTTGTTTAATGTCCAGCAACTTCCCTGACTTAATACTGACTGGAGTGGGAATAGTAATTTATAAATGTTTAATGTCCAGCACTTTCTCTGACTTAATTTTGACTGGAGTGGGAATAGTAATTTTATATGTTTAGTGTCCAGCATCTTCCCTGACTTAATACTGACTGGAGTGGGAATAGTAATTTTTATGTGTTTAATGTGCAGCACCTTCCCAGACTTAATACTGACTGGAGTGGGAATAGTAATTTATATATGTTTAATGTCCAGCACCTTCCCTGACTTAATAATGACTGGAGTGGGAATAGTAATTTATATATGTTTAATGTCCAGCACCTTCCCTGATTTAATATTCACTGGAGTGAGAATAGTAATTGTTATATGTTTAGTGTCCAGCACCTTCCCTGACTTAATATTGACTGGAGTGGGAATAGTAATTTCAATTTGTTTAATGTACAGCAGTTTTTATTATTTAATGCATACTGTATTGGGAATAGTAAATTATATATGGTTAATGTTTAGCATTTTTTGTTACTTAATTCTAAGTGTAGTGGGAAGAGTAAATTATATATTGTTTATGTTTACCACCTTCAATGAATATTGTTTAATTGTATTGGGAATAGTGAGTGATATATGTTTATGTACAAATATATTTTTAAAATTATTTATAATTTATCTAATATTTTTAGATTACATATATGTTTTTTGCTGTGTATTTATTAATTTTATATAAAGAGTTGTAGGAAAATTACAGTATGTGATTTTATATGTGAAGAAATATAAATGTGTTTTATTATGTGCAGTGATAATGAATTTTTATTGTGTAATTGTTGTATAGTTTATAATATACTAGTAAAAAAACAATCTGATTATTTATAGTAAATTAAAATGGTACATTTATCAAATTAATATATTTAAGTAAAATATTCAATAATAAGATATACATATAAAAAAAATTAGACATTTTTTATTTTCAAACAACTTTTATTTTTGTATAAGTAGGTAGAAAGAGAATTTTTATTATTTTATTTATAGTATGGAATAGAAATTAATAAAAATGCACAAAATATGTTTATTTTTATTTAAGGAACATAAATTATTTTACATACATTTATTAGTTCATTGAATTTTTTAAGGAAAAAAACATTTTATGATATAATTGTATTTTATAACAAAAGTATTCTTATTTTGATATACAAACAATATTTTGTTATTATTTTACAAGAGTTGTAACATTGTAATATATTTATACAAATAATATAACCATTTTTGGCATATATATACACAAAATAAAGCATTGTATGGTTAATTATTATTTAATATTGTAACATTATAATGCTGTAGTGAATATTGTTTATCATTTTCAAATAATTATCACTTTATTACATGTTAATAAATTTTTAATTAATATTATTAGTATATAAAATATTAATAATATTAATTATTACATTGTTGTATTGCATGAAATAAATTTTTTTTAAACAGGTAAGTTTTATTTAACATTTCTATATAATTAATATGTTTTTTTATCATTAATATAATTATAAAAAATACATATATAATTATAATAATAATAAATATATTTTTATATTAATTATTATTATAACTTTACAAAGTATAATAAAATATATAATAATTTTTAAATATAGAGAAAAAATTGTACAACATAAGAAAAATATATCTGACATTTATACTTTGATATAATGCATTTTTTTAACATTATTCCTTTTTAAACATTTATTTAAGCAGCCATTTTTAGTTCACAGGGACTATTTTGTAACCGCGTACTGTTATTTTGGGTCATTGAGGACCGGAGAAGCTCGCGGTTGGAAGCTGCGTCGCGTCGAGCAAGGTAAGGGAAATTTTAATTCTTTTTCTAACTTAATACTTATGTTTTAGTCTAGTTAGGATATATATATTGTATTTATAGTTAGGTCATTGCGTTTTTGGTGTGCTGTACTTGTTAGTTATATTTTAGTGAGATGTCGTGAGTTAGTGTTTGAGGCGTAGTGTAGACAGACGATAATATGACTAAATATGTGTTGTTTTGTTGATATAAATTAATGTTATTGTATTTAATGAATGTATTTTGGTGTATTTGTGTGGGTGGGTATGCTTTCAATCTTTTTTGCAGGTTACTTTTAATCGACTTTACGTTGGAGAGACAGACGCGTTTTTAAAAAAAAAGAACTGTGTATTAGTTTGTTAAACTAATATTATTATCACAGTTTCTTTTATTTTTCGGAATTTCCTGGAGCGATTTTTATATTTTTATATCTTTTTCGGGTTTTTGAGGGTTTCCGTTATTTGGATTTCGCAAGGATGGATTTATATAGGACCTGTTGGATTTTTGCATTTTTTTGGGGGCTTTTTTAAACTTTAACATGGATTAACAGACAGATGTAAGGATTATTACTTGTTGGAATACATCTTCTACAGCTACATAAACCGTAAGTCTATTTTTTTAAATTAATTGGGTGGGAAATGTTGTTAAAATTAATTGTGATATATAGTATATTTTGATCAATATTATTTATTTGTAAATATATTTTTTTAGTTAAAAAAATATATATCACAAATAAGTAATAATTGTGAAAATATAATATTAATATATGTTTGTAAAGTGTTTGTTTTGTGAACGAAAAAATGTATAATAGCTGTGGAACTGTAGTTTATAATATGCTTTTGGCTATTAGGGATAGGTAATCTAGGCCTCTTGTTGATGGGTATAGGGTAACCTGACTTTGCAGTAGCTCAAACATTTTTTTAGTTTGTTTAGTTAATTTGGGACATATTTGAGTTACAGATTGTTCCATCCATAATTCTTGATAGCTTTGTTCTTTTTGTATAGATTGTAGTAGTTTTTGTAGGGTAGGTTTACCTCTGCTTGTTGTTGCTTGGAAGGCATTATGCCATCCTTCAACACTATTATTTGTTTTGGCTTCTTTGTTTAACCCCTTCTATGCTCATGACGAGCTCAGCTCGTCATGCTGCGCGGTGGGCGTGTGCGCATGACGAGCTGAGCTCGTCACGACCACACCCGCGATCGGAATGTCCAGCACCTGGGCGGAATTCCGATCACGGTCAAGGGGTTAAGGTACTTAGGTACACGTTCCACCAAGGAATGTGGAACTTAGGTTGCCTTCTATGCCCTGATCTATGCAGTCTTCCCACCCAGGTGTCCTCAAAGTAGTCTAGTAGTGGGCTTATTTTGTCTTCGTTCCTTTTGTAATAGGGGCTCTCTATTAGAATATTGTAGTGCTCTGCTACATCAGTTACAGGTACATATGCTAGTGCTATTAGCTTTTTAATTTGGTAGGCGAAAGTACTGTCTGTAGCATATTGTACACTTAGGGGCCGATTCCGATTCGGGCCGGAAATCTCTCCGACCGAGCCGGACCCGGAGAGATTTCCGACCGAATCGGACCCGTGCAGCCCGACCGAACGAGTACGATGCGCACGTATGCCATCGGACTCGAGTCGGTCGGACTCCCATTGAAGTCAATGGGAGCCTGTCGTACAACGCGTACGCGGGCTCCCATTGACTCAATGGGTGCGAGGCGGACAAGGGCGCCCCCTACAGCGTGTACGCGGCGAAGCGACTCGCGCCGTACACGCACAGGTAGGGGGGACCCATGGGTCCCCCCTGTGTGCGACTCGCGCGGCTACGCGTACAGGGGGGTCCGACACGGACCCCCAAAGTATGGCTCCGACTGCTCTTTGGAGCCGGAGTGCGCGGCTCGGTCGGACTGCTCGCGGCGCGCATCGTACTTACCCGGCCGGGGAACGTCTCCATTGCGCGGTGCGAGTCGAGTCCGAGCGAGTCGGTCGGTGCGGTTAGACCCGGGAACGAGTCTGTCGGAGCGGTCGGGACGCCCGGACGAGTCGGTCGGCGATTTCGCATCGTACTAGCTCGCCCGGACGCGCGTACGAATTGGTCGGGCAATAGGGCTCCGAATCGGATCCGGTTAAGCTGAATCCGATTCGGAGCCCTACCGGCCGAGATCGGAATCGGCCCCTTAGGGTTGATTTTTGTAGATGTCTCCAGAGACTCTGGTTAAAATGATAATAGCAACCCTGGATTGCTGTGTGTGGATAATTTTTCAGTATAGCATTTATCATGGCTATTTCAAAATCAATAATTATTTTTGAAGGAAAATAATTATTGCTTTCTTCTTTTATTTTAGTGAGTATATCTATGTAGGTAGTTTGCTGTTTATTTGGTAATAGGGCATAGATGAATGGAATATTTGAATGTTGGTACAATCCATGCACTGTGTACAGCTGGTAAAATGGTTTTGGACAGACTTTGAAAGTTCCATCCATCATCCAGGTGTCACATTGCTGTAATTTAACTAAATTGTTTGCAGTAGCAAACATAATTATTCTTTTATCTGGGCATTTGTTATCAAAAAATATAAATGGTTCTTTAGTGTGAGTAATGCTTAATTCTGGTGGAATAACTACTTCTGCAAACGTTTTAGGGGCAGGTATGGTACTTGTAGTTGCTTTTTTTTGTCTGGCAATAGTTCTTTTTAAAGAAGCTATGGACGGTAATTGTCCTGATGCATGTTGAGGTACTTTTAATAGTTGCTCTTTTAGTATTTGGGTAGTTGGTTTATCAGTACTAGTGCTTGCTTCTTTTATACTTTCAAGAGCATCTCTAACCTCAATCTCTGTTATGTTTGGGGGTGATTATGTTCTTTTACAGAAAGAACAGTAGTTTCATGAGTAGTAGCTCTTCCATAGCATTTGTTAGAGTAGTATTTGCTACACTTCCAAAACACTTTAAGGCCAGTTTGTTTCTCCTGTGTATAGACATACCCCATATAACATAATAACATTTAATTTTTTTGTGACATTACAAATTCTGCACCTTCAGTCATGTTGTTTTGTTTTATGCTAGGGAAAATTAAAAAAACAAAATTTTTAATATAATAAATACCACATATTTATTAAATACAGTTACATTTCAGTGAATATACTTACAATGTTTAGTTTGATGTAAATAAAATTGTCCAGGAAATGATTTCAAGCTTTATTTTCTATTTTCTTGATGTAATTTCTGTTGGGAAGAGAAAACAAACATTTTAATAATTTGATTACATTGTTTGTAGATGATAGGGATTTTAGGGGAAAAGGGTTATTTGGGTGGGTATTAAGGGTGTTTAATAATTGGAAATTATATACTTACTTTTTAATTGTATTTAGTTGGTTAGTGGTTGTAGAATTATTTTGGATGCTTTTACTGTTGGTTGCAGAGGAGATAGATAAAAAAGAAAATATATATTAGTGAATAACGTTTGAAAAATAATTTTAGGTAGCTTTGGCAAAAATATAATATATTTACATTTATTGTTCTTTTATTGGTGAGAATTTTGAAAATATTTTTATGGCTTTGTAAGATATCTGTAGAGCTGATATAAATGTAAGGAATGAAAGAATAGTAAATTCGGTCTCAGAAATAATTATTGTTGAAGGGTAGTAGTATTGTTATATTTTAAATACAGTTTTACTTACTTAGTGCAGTTTTAAAGATTTCTTCAGTAATGAAAGTTTTCTTTTAGGAAACAGTTGGGCAGAGTTTCACCTTCTTCTTTATTGTAGGTTAGAAGTGTAAAAGAGATGTAAACATTTGATGTTTATATAGTGTTTATTTAATTGGTTGCTTTATGTTATTGGTGTATTTTAAAATGTGAGTATTTGATTCGTTGAAGTTAATTGTTTTTATTGTTTTGGCTGTTTGTTTCCATATAAGGGAAACGCTAATTAAGAAACTGTTAGTAGAAAGTAATTATTTTTTCGTTTTGTTTTTTAAAATATTTTAAACATTGTTTTGAATGTGAAATGATGCAAGCATTATATATTTTACAGATTTTATTTTATTACTGTAATTGTTTGTTTAGAGAAAAAATTTATTTTTATATATTGATGTGTTTGCAAAATATTTTTTTATGTTGTTTGTGTTTTATATTGTTTTATAATGTGAATTTATATTTGGTGCTAAAGATATATTTAATTGAGCAGTTTTTCTATAGTCTATATTTTCAAAAAGTCGATAATATTGATGTCTATATTTTGGTATTCAATATTTTTGTTATTTTGTATGTTAATTAAATTTAAACGATATTTAATTTAACGATATTTTGTATTTTGATATTGTGGTGTATGATGTTTTTTATATACGATATTGTGTACTCGATATTTTTGTATTTTTATAAATAAGTATTGGTAGTCGATATTATTGTAGTCGATATTATGACGCCGATATTTTGTAAATACGATATTTTTGTTGTCGATATTATGTCAGTGATCCTTGATAACAGCATATTTTGACTTCAATATTTGCATGAAATGTCTCCTGCCTCTGTGCTTTTCTGAGATACTGGGGGCATAATTACATGAAAATGGCATAGCTCGGTGCCACAAGCAATCTTTTGCTGCGCCGAGCTGCATCATTTTCAAAACGCAGGGATGCACCTTAATAACAAGAATACGGCGCATGCCTGTGCTAATCCCTGTGCCAGCGCAAAAATATCTGCCTAGCGCCAACGCAGGCACCCTGCCTCCATGGTGCAAGGGTGCCTGCATTGCAGGGATGATTGTGTTTGTGCAGGAAGGAGCACCTTCCTGCACAAAAACAATCATTAATGATGTTTTGCACCTTCTATGTGTGCTGCAGAATGCAGCACACATAGAAAGAGCAGGAAACGAGGAAAAACGAAAGTATCTCTACTCATGTGCCGCATTGACGCCTCCTTTTGAAGGAGCTAGTTTTTGGCGCTGCCTCAGATTTACAGATCCTTGTATATCTGAAGCAATGTCAAAAATCCATGGGTGTTGCTGGCAACGCCCACTGCAGCATCCATTGCATTCCCCTTTGCCACAGAAAACTGCATTGCAGAGAGCCACATTTACAAGGCTGTGTTAAGCCACGCAAAGTGGCTTAGCGCAGCCTTGTAAATATGGGCTAGCATAGAGCACCACCGGAGCGTCAAAAAAAGTGACACTCCGGTGGAGCTAGGGGCTTGTAAATATGCCTCTGGGAACTTTAATTAATATTTTCTTGCCTTTTTAAAAAAAAAATTACTTCCCCTTCATCTTCTATTCAGCCATGGTCCTAGCCGAGTATGCATACACTGATGGTGCTCTAGAATCAACTTATCTATTCCTGAGTTTTATGAGACTTCCTTATAGAAATACTTTCACGTGTTAGCCAGCGTTGTACTAGATTTTTATGTGTCTGGTAAGGCTCAGGAACTTGCTTATCAAGTTTGCTATGAAGTGAAAAACCTCTAACAATATGAGCTCTAGTGTAATTCTTGACGTAAATAGATCCTTGAAAATGCTAGTCGACTAAGATGACTTACAATTTGTGAGTGTTGAAGCAAACACTGAAAATGTCCGATGGAGTTGGTCATGAAAGCGGAGAAGTGGCAGTGGTTGAAAAGCACAAAACACAAATGAACTGCAAGAATCTGCATTTCTCTTAAGAGTTAGCATGTGCGATAAGACTGTGGACTGGGCCATGGAATTATTACACTGGGTCATTTGTGAGCGCACATTTTGGTGACACTTTTCATTCAAAAAGAGCTTGCCAAGAAGGAATCTACTATTTCACCTTGTAAGGCCTGGTGTCCCTTGCACAGAGTATTTATTGCAGATTGAATCATTAAAGTAAATTTCGTCGCTAAATAAGTTCTTCACCCAGGAAAGTAAACAATGAACCCCAAAACCGTTCAGCATTCAAAGAGTCAAATGGGGAAATGCTGCAGTGCGAGATATGACGGGGTGAATATTTTTAAATCTGACACGTGACTGTCCTTTGAGGAATGCTACAAATTTAGGACGCCCTACAAATATTTGCTTGCCGCATATATTTATCCACACCTCACAGAATAGTGATTTTAATTATTGACTCTCAATTAAATATGCAGAGAAATAGGGCAGGTCTCCCCGGAGCGATTTATAGGCTCTCTCTAATAATCTTACTCCTGCCCCTGGCGAGCCACACCCTTTTGCTCACATCATGCATGACATTGTGGAATATCTATGGCTGTAGCTACAGATAGACTTTCTGCTAAGTTTATAGCACTATACAAATGATGGAAATACTATAGCATCCCATTAGAAACTATTTCCACTGTATCTACAGCACTGAAAAATAATAAACGGTCGACCCTCTGCAATGTCTCTCTTTGGGGGCACTGACATGTTTAGTTTTAACCTAACCTCAAGTTTCATATAGTTCTTTTGTCTATATTGTTGTGTATTGTCTTATACATAGTGAACAATGTGTAAATATATAGCTACAGATATACGTACGCATTCTCTATAGCTACTGGGGGCGCAGCACTTTCCCCATTTTCCAGCACACATCTTCTATTATGAGTAATTCTAATAAAAGAAAAAGATGTCATCTTTACATACCACTGCGCCTTACTCGTAAAATGGCACATTAAAATGGAGCAATACGCATAATTTTGACGATATTTTAGTACCCCATTAAAGTTACTTCTGTATGTATTAAGCAAATTATGACAATTTTGTAAATACATAAAACCGTTTAATACCCACTCTTTGCACTTTCTTCAGTGACATAAAAAGACTTTTAAATACCACCGTTTGCAAATTAAGACCTTTAAAATAAATGAGTGACTGCGGTGGCTTGGGAATATTAGGATAATGCGCTGTTTAAGTGGACTTTTTCCTCCCTCTCAAAGGACTTCGGCTGAATTTCTGCTGAGCTCATTTCACTGGAGACCTCAAGAGAGATCAGTTATGACTTTTATTAAAGTCAAAGCAATACCTGTATGAACACAGGCCTAAAGGAGATTTCTTTCTGTGTAACTCTGATTGATCTTTAATAGGAACTACACAAAGAAAATTTACTTAACCTCCTCACCCTCCTCTTCCAGAGCAGAGGAACAGGCACCACGTGCCTGACTCTCCTGAGACATATCAAAGATGGCGCTTCTCAATTTCACATGTCCTTTTCAGAGCTAAAAAAAGGCAAAACCCATACTGCACAATCTATAACTGTGCGAAAATCCCCATGTATCTCACTCCTACAACCTTTAATAAACTCATTGTTCCCGTGGAGAGAAATGCAAATTTGCATGATGCGCATTATGTGTTCGGAGATCATACAGTGATCACAAAGTGACTTTCTTTTAGTGGTAAACAATTGTTTCGTATATAGGGCAAAATCTCTCAAGGGGCGCGGAGATACATTAGGGTGTATCACTCATCCTTTGAATGGATCTGAGAAGTACAGTAATTGACTTTTCATATTCATGCAAAGAAATCTAGTGTCATTTACTTGTGCTTATGGGATGCTTAATGCGCATTCGGCTCAATACATTTTTTTTTTTTTACTGCTTGTCTGTACCGATATTACAGATGGGGTATAGCTGTCATCTGCAGGGCGGTTTTATGACTTTCATCTCTGCATCCCACCTTAACTGAATGATTCGTTGGGGGGGGATTAGGGGGGGGGGGGTGATGATAGAGTCTGTGATAGCCCACTGTTACAACATAAGTGCAACCCCTCATTGCATTTCATCTATCACAAAAGAGATCTTCAGTTTGGCAATTAAAGCTTATTTTATTGAGTCCATCACTTGCCTGAACTTAGAAGATGCCCTTGTTAGTAGAATGCCAGAAATTACTAACCCTTATTCTAGGGGTATACATAGCTGTGACGCTCGAGAAGTTCTGATCTTTCCTGTAGAGGGAAACTGCCTGGATAAAAGCACTTCGCTGATGCCCCTTGAACCTCACCGCACTTGATCCAAACTGTCCTGCTTGGAGAAAGGACCTTAACTGGCATTTGCCCCCTCCCTTCTGGACCCTCATGTAGCAGCTGCTGCCCACATGTGGACACAAGGAGATTATTTACCCCCAGACTTTGCACTCCTTCTCAGTTTGCTACCCATTTCCCTCCAAGCACCTCATACCTGTGTGAGGAGGGGCTGCTGCAACTGTCCTTCATTTCATAGATTAGGATGCCTCACCTGTGAGACATAATGCATCAGGTAATCTAGTGTCAGACAGGTTATTTATGCCTCGGGTGAAGATGGGAAACATTTACTGCTTCACAGATGCAAATTTTCCCACTTACTACTTCATTCAGAGTCACGGCTAACAAGCTTTGGCAAAGCCAATAGGACTAGCGTTGGCAGACAGCCTTTTTGGCTTTGGCAATTCTTGTTTGATTCTGTCATAGTTTTTTGAGAACTTTATTGTTTGGGAAGCTGGAAGGCCCATAGTAACCTAAATAAGGGCTAAAGGCAAAAACATTTTTGGTCTCAAAAAAGCAGATATATCCACAGTACTCACCGTCACTGAAGGAAACTACTTTATTTATGGGTGTGCTCCGTGTGAAAGGGCAGCAGCATAACTCACAGTGAAGTTAGCCAGTGGCTGAAGTGGACTGACCCATTGCCCCAAAATGCATCCTTGAGTAGTGGAATAAAAATGTGAATGACAGGACAACAGAGTAATAGCTAAAGTCTTGCTGAAAACCCCTATAACTAACTATGTTATACAGATCATTTTAGTAAAATTAAATGGTCTTGGCTAAAACAAGACCTAAAAAAGCCAATCGGTCTGGCTCTGGCTGGTAACCTCTTGCACTTGCTAATGCTTTTTTGTAACATTTTTGTAAATCTTTATTAGACATGGAGGGTTGAAAAGATAGATACATAGAGAGGCTTGCAAAGACAGATACGTTATGTTGTATAGATAGATTTTAAAAGACAGATATAGATAGGGATGCAAAAATAGATAGATGGATCAATTGACGGACAGACAGACAGACAGATAATAGATGGATAGATAGACAGACAGATAGATTGAATGACGGACAGACAGATAGATAGACAGGTTGAATGACAGAGAAGTGTAGATAGACAGGTAGAATGACAGTCAGAGAGGTAGAAAGTAAGAAAGATAGACACACAGACAGGTAGGCAGTCTGACAGGTAGATAGACAAACACATAGATAGATACACAGACAGACACACTAGAAGATAGACGGAGATACACTGGTAGATAGACAGACAGGTAGAAATGTAGACAGTTTTTCAAAGATAGATAGACAGACAGACAGACAGAGCTAGATAGATAGATAGATAGATAGATTACAAGAATACTGAAAGTAAACCAGAAAGCTACATAGCAGTTCTAAATGATGATACCTATTAGCATGACATACAAGAGTGCAGTTATAAATGCACTTCATTGTCGGCATACTAAAATAATGATAACTTTATAAAGAACAGTTTCAAATGGAGACAATCTGGTATGCTGCGAAACAGCAGCAGTCAGCTATGCTGTGAAATACCAGCAGTTAGCTAAACAAAGGCCACTCTAAAAAAGAATTTACAACAACATGAAAAGGAGATAAGAACTGATAAAGGCGGAATGTGTACCGTGCTTACATTAAAAACAGCAAAAGCATCTTGTTATCAATTCAGGCTCGAAATACAAAGGCAAGACTAAAGTAATAATAATGTAGGGATGTGCTCCTTGTGAAAGAGCACAACGCAATCACTCAAAGTGAAGTTAGCCAGTTGCTGAAGTAGGCTGACCCACTGCCCCATGCTGTATGATGTAGTGGGCGGAAGCAAAATGTGAATAACAGAACAGCAGACCAATGGATAAAGACAGTGGACTAATAGCCCCTTTAAGTAAGCATGCTATGCATACAATTTTAGTAAACTCAAAAGGTCTTGGCTAACACCATACCTAAAAGGTTAATTAATTGAGCAAGGAAAGGTTAGCAGATCTCTGTGCCTATGGGTCTGTGAATTTACAAAGTCTATTTTAACCTTCATGTGAGTCTATAGAAAATTATGCAACTTCTCCTGATGTACAAAGTTTTGCTCTATGACATCTGTGTGAAAACCAAACTTGTGCAACAGTTAGGGTTGCATATTCCTTTTTTAGTGTTGTAAAGTACTTCTGCAGGAGATATACTACACATATACATGTAGGCCTCAATTAGGAGTGCCTAGGTTCATTCAATATGTGGGGGTAACTCTAACTACTGCACATAATTCTCCAAAGATACATTTCGTTAGGCCAAACTTACTGGTATTTACAGAGGGAGAAATGCCCTGTAAATACCATGAAATTCAGAAGTCAGTGCTATAAGCACTAAAATCTTCATATTTTGCCCCATTTTGTTTTGCAAAGCATAGAATAAATGCTAAATATTGCTGACAATAAATTCCAAACATCTCGATGTCAGATTTTATCAGGTGTGATAATTAGTGCATCGGGCAATGTGGTACTCGTAGTTGAGACCTTAGAGTTCTCCTCCATAATGCCATTATGCACAGAAAAACTCTGCAAAGTGAGACTTGCAAATATTCAGCATACACGCTCTAGCATATAACTATGATAAAAATATACAAAGAAGCATAAATAACACTGTGAGATATGTATTTTCTTCAACTGGGTTATTTCAGCATGAAAATTATGGGGTATATTTACAAGAACTGACGCACCGCTGTTTTGCCGCAGCGGTGTGCCCAAAGACTTGCTGCTGTGGTACGACAGATTCCAACGCCATGTTAGCGTCGTATTCGCAATATGGCACTCCATGGCATTAGGAAGAAGCCGGCATCATAAAAACTGTTGTTAAGAAATATGCTAATGCTGCAAAAGTAACGTTCAGCTAATTAGCGTCTAGAAAAATAGACACTAGCAGTCCTAGCATCACTTTTGTGCGCCTAGTGGGAAAAAAATTACAAAAACGCGGCTACATGAAAAAAAGGTACACTTACCTGAAAGCAGCAATGGAGCAGCCAGGAGGGAGCAGTGCCCAGGACAACAACCCCAGAAACCCCAGTACCAGCCAGGATGACCAGCCAGAGTCCCAGGGGAAGAGGAAATGCAAGTTGAGTGTTGAGGAGAATGAAATATTGATCACTAAGGTGACGGAGCACCAACACCAGCTCTTCGTCAGCTCCAAAATGTCATTGGGGAGGTAAAAGGGCATATGGCAGACCAGTGTCGACAAGGTGAACAGCGTTGCTGAAGCCAAGATGACAGTGAGCGACTGTAAAAAGTGCTGGCATGATTGCAAGCGCAGGACAAAGTAGAAACTGGCAACCAATCTCAAGGCAGCATTACAGACCGGAAGTGGTAGCCTGAGCCACAGGAGCAGCTAGTTCCCTTGGAGGAGCAGGTGTCAGCGGTCATCTCTGAGGAGTCAGTGGGAGGAGTTGCACGACAGGACAGTGCTGGCTATGACGGACCACAACAGGAACAGGGTAAGTTGAAACAAGGGGCAATGTGGGTAACTAGGTAATGTCATGCAGTGCAGGCAGCTATGTCCCAGCACTCTGTGCCACTGTCTGAATGCCAAAGGGTAGTATGCTGGCTCATCCATGGTTAAACATAACATACATGGAAGGCTCATGGGCATTTTGACAATATTTTGCCGTAGGGCAGCGCCACAAGCCTTCTAGCTGTGCTGCCCTACACCAACCGAAAAGGGCAGGAATACATAGTATCTACAAGATATGGCGGATTCCTCTCCTTTCTGCCAGGGTCGGCACACATACATCAGCCGACCGCCGAAGCAGGTACCCTTGCACCATGGTGCAAGTGTACCTGCATTGTTGCTAGCCAGCCAATTGTGCACCAGCACAGAGGAAAGCACAGGGATTATTATAAACACAGCGCATCCCTGCACTTTCGTAATGACACAGCTTGGCACATCAAGATGGTTTGTGGGGTTGCGCTGCACCAAATGTTTAGGAAATATGCCTTTCTGTCTCACCTGGACCCATGCACATTAACCTAGCCTGCAAATCCATAGAATGGAATGGGTTTCTCAGAGGAGAAACAACACACCTGAGGGATGGGGGATATTATGGCCATGGGAAGTATCTACACATAGGGACATTTCAAGAGCCCTGTCTATAGAAGCCTAGATTAAACTACATTGCACTCGGCTGACCTGGCATGCAGGGTCAGAGCACATAGGCTTCAGCTACCATGGTAGGGACTACCTGAACTCCTCTGATCTACTAAATCTGGCTAGGTTTGGCGGTGAATGCAAGTGATGTACTCCCGAGGATCCTGGGGCATATATACAATAAAAAGGCGCAGCGCATTGACGCAAACAACGCAGCTGTGCCGAGCGGCGTCATTTTAAAAATGCAGGGATATGCCGTATTTAGGAATAGGTGCCAACCCTGTGCTCACCCCTACACCGGTGCAAAAAGAACAGCCGTACGCCAACGCAGGCACCCTTGCACCATGGTGCAAGGGTGCCTGAGTTGCAGGGATGTTTGTATATATGCAGGAAGGCATACCTTCCTCCACATAACAATCATCTCTGCAATACAGGCACCGTTGCACCATGATGTAAGGGTGCCTGCATTGGAGCGCGGATGTTCTTTTTGCAACGTCGCAGGGGTGAGCACAGGGGTGGCACATATTCATTTAAATACAGCACATCCTTTCCTAAACATAAGCAGTCAATAATGGTGTTTTGCTCCTTCAATGTGTGCTGCAGAATGCAGCACACATAGAAAGAACAAAAAATGAGGAAAAGAAAAGTATTTCTCCTCATTGACCCACTCTAAAGTCTCTTTTTGAAAGGCATCAGTTTTTGGCGCTGCCTCAGATTTACGATTGCTTGTAATTCTTGGTCAGTGCCAAACAGCAATGAGTGTTGCATGACAACAGCTACAGCAACACACACTGCATGCCCCTTTGGTGCAGAAAACTGGGTCCAAGGGGATGATATTTACAAGGTGGCATTAAGATATGCAAGGTGGCTTAGCGCCGCCTTTTACACATGGAGTAAAGAATTTCACAAACGGAGCGTTGTAAGAAGTGACGCTCTGGTGGCATAATGCCCTTATAAATATGAAATATGTCCCAATGTGTGTCAAAACAAATGATGGTGTGTGGCCCTGGTGGGCTCCTGCTAGTGCAGTGCATAGTAGATTCTTGCTGTGCACGTCAAACTGCCACTCTGTCTGACTGGGGAAACTTTGCATTGCAAGGAGTTGAAAAGGGACATGTGTACTGCAAGGTACACTCACAAATGCACATGCACTGCAGTGTCTGACTGGGTCACACTTGGTTAGGGATGACAGGCAACAGCCATTGTGGTACTACATTCTACTTGTCATGTGGACTTGGGTGAAGAAGTCATATGTGCCAGAAGGGAATCTGGTCCAAAAATGTCTCACTGTGCAACATGTACAAGTCAGAGGATGTCATACAGGGAACTGTCAATGGATTGGGAGAAATACTAAGTCACCACAAAGGACATGAGACTGGGAAGATCAGAGGCTAAGGAGGATGGGCCTAGTTGTGATAGAAAACTGGGTAGGTGCATGTCACCATTCCCAGCATTACTACCATGTGGGGTGCCGCTTGACCCATATCACCCCATAACAACCTGCCATGTCAGTCCATTGGACATGGTCAAGAATAATGTAGGTGTCATAGGCACATGAGAGTCAATGTATGATCTGTGTCCCATCACTGTGTGGCAGTAAGTCAGCTGCCAGCACCTAATTGGGAAAATTCAAAGGAGGCATGTGCACATACAAGTGCATGGGTCTGATTAAAACGGTGTGACTCACTACAGATAACCAACTGTGGTCATGATGAAATGGGTTGAACGTTGTAATCTGACTAGTATGATAGGGCCATCCACTCAAAGTAGCACACAGCGGTAGTGAGAACAATGCTGAGATCCAGTAATCTGAAAGGGAAATGAGGAGCTGAAAGTGAAATGCATTGAACCTTGAACGTCAACTGGATTACTCATGTCAACATCAAAGAGAGATCAGCAATAGCATTTCTCTATCTCATTGCAGAGGTTGAACCCTCACCTCCTTGCCAGCAGGTTGCCCCGGACTTTAGCAATGATGGGGATGACAACCTGCAAACCATCGACCAGGACACCCTCCAAACCTCCTGGACTCCATTGGGACACCATCTATGTACACGTGGAGGGTCAACAGCATTGTTGGATCTCCAAATGCCCTGCCTACCAACGAACAGGCATCACCTGCCACCCCAACAAGAGCCCTGGACTCTGAGGACCCACTGATTACTTTCCAAAATACTGCAGTAGGAGTCCAGCGGGAGATGGTAGAGCAGGCCCGGGCAGGGATGGAGACCACCCTAGAGGTAGTCCGTAGTACCTCAGTCCCAATAGGGACAACATTGTGGCCATCAGATGCACCTACTCTCTGCTCTGTGGCCTTCAGTAGTTCCTGGCTGACATTGCTATTGTCATGAGGCAGAGGCATGAACAAATTCCCTGCCAAAGTGGCACCTGTGAGGTGGTCAACCAGGACTTCCACTTTGCTGCCATGGCTGCCTACCACCGCAACATTTCTGGTGTTTTGCAAAACCAGCAGATCCTCCTCGCTGCTCTGCTGCCACATGTGTTGGCATAGATAAATTCTGCTGCAGGCATAGGATCCACATCTTCTGTGTGCCTACCTCGGCTGCCGCACCTACAACATCCCCCTCACGGGAGACACCACATACATCAGAGGAGGAAGATGTGGATTGCACCTCTTGCCAACAAAAAAGTGTCTGGTAGCATTTATCGTAGCCACATGCCCAGTTTCTCCTTTGCCCTGTGGTTATGAACATGCCAGGGAAAATCAGCTGCCACTGTTCTCATTTTGCTTTCGCCCTGTTCACCTTCACCATTTGTGGACTGTCAATTTGGCCTATCCACCCTAATGACATTGTGGTCATCCTCCTCACTGAAGCACTCCTCCCCTCCACATGTCCCATGACGTTACCCCCATGGACATCTACGGGCTCAAAACATCTTTGGGGGTTATTGTCTTATGTACTTATATCCATGAAACGTTTGGCTTTTCACATACCTAAGGTTTAATTTCTTCTGTCCTGAAGATTGTTTCATGGTTTTTGTTCTACTAGGAGACCAAAACGTTGACCTTTTCCCCCACACCAACCTTTGCAATTTAGAGAAAAATACCATGTGTACTCTAGGCATAGAGTCTTTAGAATTAACTTGAGTAGTTGTTCTCAATAATGTAAGGTCTATTCTTGGAAACACTTATGGAAATGCTTTCAGACGTGTGACAAACGTATATGTGACCCTACAAGTAAATTGTATTCAATTGCTTGCTAATATTTGTGATTTTACTGTTGAAAAAACATAATTGAAAAAACTGCTAGTGATTTTGATTTATATATGCATTTGCTTTGAAAAACTGTACACTTACATTAATATATAAATATATCTGAATCCCAACATTGAGTAAGCTTCTTACTATTATATCTTATTTTGTTTTGTTTGGCTTTTGATTTGATTTCCTTATTGCATCTGTTTGTTGAAAGATTGATTGGAACAATTCCTTCATGAGTTTTTGTGTTGTTTGCATTTCGTACCCATTTCCTGAGGGAAGATTAGGTTGCCCTATTGTGTGTTACAGTAATTATGAGAGAGGGTAGAGGTGGATGGGGATAGGAAAAAACTGGAGAAGTGGGAGAGAAGCTAACATTGATCCCGTCAACTGTCACCCAAGAAGAATTTAGAAAGACCAGAGTTTCTCAGACTGTGCTTCAGTGCTCTTATTTTAGTGTTTGTAAACCAGCGCCCTGCCTTCTTCAAAGGGGCCTATTTAATGTTCTCTTGGATACATTTTTCTAAGAATATCCAGCTGATAAGGATTTAGTTTAAAAGGTATAACACAGTTTTTTTCTTTAATATGTTATTTTCCAACTTTTCCCAGATGGTGTTGTCTCTGTGGGTAATGTTTATAAGCATTAGTTCCTGATTGTGTTACATGCACACAGTTTCTAGTTTGGTCGATGACAAATGCCACAAAATTAGCATTGTCATGCACATGCTTGAATCCACCCTTGCACTAAAGTGGAAATACATTTTAGTACTTCAAAAAAAGCTGTGTAGAAAAGATGTTTTGCATCATTTTCTGGTAATGAGATACTTCATTCTCCCCTTGCAGTTACCATGAGTTTTATCCGTATTCCATTTGAGATATCCATATATTTTCAGAAAAATGATTATGGCTTTCAAGAGATAACAGATATATCAAAGTCAAAGACATGCTTTATTCGATCTAAAAAACACATAGATCATAAAAGCACATAGCACAATTTACAATAAGATATCATTAACAAAAAACATTTTAAAATTAATCAAATAAATATACATGTTTAAAAGGTATCTGGTCCCAAATTACTTCATAAGCCCTCTTGCTTTTATTGCTAACAATAAAAATGATGCTACTGAATAGCAGATAAAATTATCATGTAACATTTGCAAAAAATATAACGCTACTCAACATTGCCTAAGATTATATTTGCGCATGATTGGAGCTATACATTTTTCCGATAAAGTGCATAGTGTTTGCAGAAAAACAGGAAGTGCAAATCAGTTTGAGTCGAAACTCCATCACATTGACAAAAAGGCAAAGCTTGTTGCGAGTAAATGCCAGAAGGATAGCCCAGCATGCACGGTATTAGATTTAGTCTGAACCTCAACAGAACAAATAGATGCTGATGGTTTATTACAAACGAAAGATAAGAAGCTGTTCCGCAGGGATTAACAGGTATGTACAGGTAAGTTAAAACCATTCTTTTTTGGTTATTATTTGCAAATCTTACTTTTTCCATTTCACATAAAAATGTTGTTTTAATTAATTTTTTAGATATAAACCCACAGTTAGATGGGGTCTCAAAAAGATGTTGTAGACTTAAATTAGTAAAAATACGTTGAACATGCGAAATCCATGGCAACTTGTGAGCTTTATCAAGCGAAAGACAGTCCTTAATGATATTTTGAGTTAAGTGTAATGATTCCCTTTAGATTGAGTGCTCCAGCAAGATAGGTGCTAGACGGACCTGATCAATTATATATGGTACTTCTAGCTCGAGGTGGCAATTAAAGGAAGAACAACTTCTAGGAAGGGCTACCGATTTTTTTTTAAAAGACATACAGACAAATATATCTTCTGATATTTCAGAAAAATCACACATCTTGAACGCAAATATCTCAACATTACCATTAATCTTTCTGGTTTCAATAGATGTATTTTAGTAGAATTAGACAAGGAAATAGAATAGTTATTTAGAGACTGGTGTGCAATGCCCATTGGGCTACAAGGTCTTCAGCCCCTCCCCCCATGCCTTCTTCATCTTAGGTGGCTCACCCGCTGCAACTTCTGCTTGAGGGCATGCATTTAAACGCAATTTGGCAACTGCACAACAAACGCAAGGGTGTGCCCAGCAGGGGAACAAAGGATGGCGTGGGAGGAGAATTTCAGGAATCTATTTCTTTGCCAGAATTCCCACTGTCACCATATCCAAGCAGTCATAGCCTACAATTCATATTCATGACAACACTCATCATTTAAATGGTGAGCGTTGCCAGAAAGATTTCTCTTTAGTTTATTTTTTTCAAGGGAATGTCTCTGTTCGAGCAGGGAAGCAGCAACTTTAATGAGGGATACATTTTAATGCCCAGTAGTGTGTTTATTTCTTTGAATACCCCATGCTGATAAGTCTGCATTGTAGGGCAGTTAAAAAAGATGCGTACAATATCTATTTCATTGTAGTCTCGGCGAAAGCATTTGGCACCGGTCCTACATCCACATATAGGTAATAATTTCAGGGTGAATTACATGTCTTGTATTAGTTTGTGTAATTATGTATTCTTAAAGGTGATACATTCAAAGTTTTGTGGCTCTTAATTATGCATTGTTCTATATCATGGGTAGAATTTAATTCTTTAAACTTTAAGACCAGCTATCCACCAACCTTCCTAAGTTATAAGGGTGTTTCTCCCCAATAAATTGAAATACCTTACTTTGTATCCCTTTGTCCTTAACGGATGAGATACAGTCATTGTATTTATTAGGGTTTAGGTCTAATTCAGAGACTGGCATTCTTTTTTCAAAATCCCTTAGCTGTAAACTTAAAAAACATTTTGTGATACAACGAAGGTAGACAAGAGTGTAGTGAAAGAACTAAAAACAGAGGGACTTATTTATCAGAGGCTTGCGCTGTCGGAGCGTTTTTGATGCTTCAGTGGCTTTACCTGGCCTAATAAATATGGAGTAAGACAAAGCAGCCCAAGTCGCTGCCTTACTCTGCATCAAGGAGGCATTCCATGGGCGTTGCGGTGGGTTTTCCCACGAAACACCCATGGATTTTGACGCTGTCCCAGATTTAGTTACTCAAGTAAACCTGGGGCAGCGCCAAAACCTTATGCTTCTCCAGAGCAGGCGTTACGAGGAGAAATAGTTTTATTTCTCCTCGTTTTCTCGTTTTTTCAACTTTTCATACAGGCTGCTGCAGCACACATAGAAGAAGGAAAATGCCTCTCGGGATTATTTTTGCCCCTTCCTGCACAAAAGCAATCCTGCCTGCAATGGCACCATTGTGCAAGGATGCCTACGTTGGCACTAGGCAGCAAATTGAGCGCCAGTGCAGGGTGAAAGGACAGAAAAGCACTGTATTCCATAAATACTGTGCATTCCTGCCCGTTCACTTTGGCGTAGGGCAGCGCAGCAAGAAAACTTGCAACGCTGCCCTACGCCAATTCCTCATAAATGAGTCCCTTAGTATATATCTTTGAATTGAAAATTTGCATGCAGTGGCCAGCCACATTTTTCAATAAACTAGCAGTGGAGAGGTGTGGTGCAGTGGCCAGAGCAGCTGACTTCGGAGAACAGGGCTCACGGTTCGATCCCCGGCTGCGGCAGCTCAGCACCATGTGACTCTGGGCAATAGCTCACTTAATTTCCACGATGGCCCCCAGCGCCTTGAGACCTGTAAGGGTGAGTAGTTCGCGCTTTACAAATAGAGATTTTTTTACATTTAAGCGTAATCCTTTTGAAGTATGAAAGCAAAAAAACGCTTTTGACTGAGCTTCGATCCTTATATAAATCACCTATGGGCCGAACAGTTTTAAGTGGTCCCACCACCTGTGAAAAAGTAGCCCAGTAATAGTATAGCAAGAATGGAAGTGCCCACCCACATTTGTGCAGTGGAACATGCAAGAAAAAAAATTTATCTGCTTCATTTCTTGAATTGCCAAATTAATTGAAAATAAAGTGTCAATTTTTTTAAAGAAAATAGGTGAGACTAATAATGAAAGAGCTCTAAATAGAAACATACATTGAGGTAGAATAACCATCACGATTCATTCTGTACAAAATGTAAAATATACTTTAATAATTTGTGTGATTGCATGAATTTCACAATACACTAGTTATGCGATTTCTCGAAATTACGCCATCATACCAGTTTGCATAATTATCTGCCAGTCGTGGAAATTCTTTTACTGTGAATGACACAATTTGCTGTCCATTTTTACATTGAATTAACACAAAGTGCGCTATTCATGGCAAAGTTTATTGCGAAACCAGAGCAGAACGTGAGTGGCTGTTTTTATGGTGCTATTGTTTAAATGCAATCTTGCAGCAAAAATTGATGCAAGGATGCATTTCAAACTAAATTATGGTGCAAAATGACAGATTTACATTTCACGTAGTTATGCAAAAGTAAGTCACGTGAATTTCGTACACACCTAGGGCCTCATTTATGAGGTTTTGCCGTAGGGCAGCTCAGCAGGCCTTCCTGCTGCGCTTCCCTACGGCAAAAGAAAAGGGAAGGAATGCGCCGTATCTATAAGATAAGGCGCATTCCTGTCCTTTCCCCTGCGCGGCGCACTAACGGGCTGCCGTGCGCCAACGCAGGCACCTTTGCACCATGGTGCAAGGGTGCCTGCGTTGCGGGGATGATTACTTTTGTACAGCAAGGGAAACCTTTCGGTACAAAAATAATCACAAGAGGCTTCTTCCTCTTTCTATGTGTGCTGCAGAATGCAGCACACTTAGAAAAGGAAAAACGAGGAGAAATAAAGATATTTCTCCTCGTTGTGTCTCCCTTACGCCTCCCCTGGGGAGGCGTAAGCTTTTGGCGCTGCCTCAGATTTACGATTTCTCATAAATCTGGGGCAGTGTCAAAAGGCCATGGATGTTGCTGGGAACGCCCCCAGCAACACCCATTGCACGCCCCTTCAACGCAGAACACTACTGTAAAGGGACTGATATTAATCATGCAGCATTAAGCCAAAAAAAGTGGCTTAGTGCTAGCTGATAAATATCACGCAGGCTTCTGCGCCACGGAACGTCAAAAAAAGTGACGTTCCGGAGGCGCAAGGAGTCTCATAAATAAGGCCCCTAATCTTGATTACATTGCATGTCACCGGAATACCAAGTGGGTGTCTGTCCCATTTATATAGGAAAGTAGTTACCTTAGCCAGGAGATTTTCATAATTAAGTTGAAAGGTGACGTTGATATTAATAGAGAAATTAGCTCTCAAATAAGTACTCACAATAACAAAGCATTTAACAGACTTTGGTACTTGTTGACTAAATAATTTGAGTTTTATTAGTATTCAAAGAGTAGACAGATACAGCCCCAAATCTTCTTGTTTCCCTTTCGATAACTGGAAGGGCAATTATGGGATTAGATGTAAATATGGCAACGTCATCTGCATATGCTACTACTTTGTGTGAGTCACCATTCAAAATTATAGGAGGGATCGTTGTGCATTAGTTTAAATGCTGCAAGTAGGGTTCCAGATAGAAATAAAACAATTGTGGTGAGTGAGTACAATCTTCACGTGTGTCTCTCTCAATTAAGAAGTTCTCACTGAGTGACTCCCTACATACTACCCTGACTGTTTAGCCCTTATATAAAGCTTGCATTTTGCTAGTCATAATGCTACTAAATCCGATATACCTCAACATCTGCCAGAGAAATAAGCAGGAGACACTGCCAAATGTTTTACTTCATCTAGAAGGATCATTTCTCCCAATGATCCCAATGAGCTATTGATGTAGAGATCCTATAGGCAAATATTTTTGTGTGTATCTTGGAATTGCAGATTATCAAAGATATGGGTGAGTTACAGACCTTTGTTTTTTATTTCTTTTTCTTAAAGGACCGTAATGTGAGTTTCCTTCCAGGATGAAGAAATCTCACCCTTGCTTTTGGTGAGGTTTCTCTTTCTAATGCAAATCAGAGGAGCCTATCTATTTCAGCTGCTCAGCCAGGAGACACTTGACCATCAAGGCCTGATGGGAGTGGCTGGAAGCCTGAACTGTAGTACTGTGTCTTTTTATGATGAGCCGGCTTAGCCAGCTTGGAGAACAAGATTATCGGAAGGGAAGCAAGAGTCTAAACGCCAGTTTTCCTTGCTCGTGGTACCCTTTCTCCACTGCAGCAGAGAAACTGAAGTAGGCAGTGAGGAGAGGGAGCTGGAAGAGGAGGGAATGGGCATTGTGCAGCCAGCTGATTGCACTGGAGAAACCATTAGAGCCATTAGTTTTTGAATATGCAGGCCCAGCTTTACAACAGACATGCAAACCATATGTCATAGACCAGTTTCAGTGCTTAGGTTCGCACCACAATATAACAAATCACATCTCAAGTGACATAAGTTGATTTCATAGGTGACATCACATAGCAAATTAATATTAGCATCATCAGATAGACAAATATGTAGACAGTATGATTTCTTCGCTTGGTTATGTGTTATTTATTTCATCATGTTGTATCAGGTGGTCCTAATTGTTAATATAAATTGGTTGAGGTAATAAGCATTGCGTTTTGTGTGTGAATTAAGGTTTGGAGGGCAGTTGTGCAAGTTATAAATCGAGGAGCTAACAATAATTTTGGAAATTCAGGTGGTGTTCTAGTTTTAATTGCTGTTTTCAATTTAAATTTAATTAAAAATCTCCATGCTTGGAGGTGTAAATCTGGGAGTGCAGATTAACTACTTTCTTTGTAAATCGAGCCCAAAGTTTATAACTAAGTGGCATATGAAAGAAACAAGACGAAGTGGTTCACGATTCAAAGAAAGTAAAAAATATGCTAAAAATACTTCAATAACACCTGCGGAGATACTTCAGCTGGAAGAAATAGCTGATGAGCAATCTGTATAGGGAATAGAGTTACTCCACATTATCATATGATGAACAGTAACCCGAAGATAATGCACCATATGTTAATCTCCAGATTCCCATTGACTTTTGGCTGAAAATGACAACTGCCTTAATGATGCACTTCTGCTTGATTTAATACCTCTCAGTTTCTGCAGTGCTGAAAAGATAAATTGTAATATCTATTTATGTGCATTTTTTACTTAGTACATTATTTTTTGTAAGGTTGATAAGACAAAACCACTTGTTCAGGCATGTTAATTCAGGAATATATATATATGCTCTACCTATGGAAACTAGGTCCTAACTATAACTACGTACTGGCAACTGCCAGTGGGTAATAATATATATATATATATATACACAGGCAGTGATACACTTATAGAAATTGCAATAGCATATGCTTGTATTAAATGTGTTGTTGTTTTAGTATTGAATCTGTGCTTTTGGTTGGGAACGGATCAGCGGATCTATAAAATGAAGACAAATAAGAAAGACTCAGGGGCCGATTCCGATCTCGGCCGGTAGGGCTCCGAATCGGATTCGGCTTAACCGGATCCGATTCGGAGCCCTATTTCCCGACCGGTTCGTACGCGCGTCCGGGCGAGCGAGTACGATGCGAAATCGCCGACCGACTCGTCCGGGCGTCCCGACCGCTCCGACCGACTCGTTCCCGGGTCTAACCGCACCGACCGACTCGCTCGGACTCGACTCGCACCGCGCAATGGAGACGTTCCCCGGCCGGGTAAGTACGATGCGCGCCGCGAGCAGTCCGACCGAGCCGCGCACTCCGGCTCCAAAGAGCAGTCGGAGCCGTACTTTGGGGGTCCGTGTCAGACCTCCCTCTATGCGTAGCCGTGCGAGTCGCACACAGGGGGGACCCATGGGTCCCCCCTACCTGTGCGTGTATGGCGCGAGTCGCTTCGCCGCGTACACGCTGTAGGGGGCGCCCTTGTCCGCCTCGCACCCATTGAGTCAATGGGAGCCCGCGTACGCGTTGTACGACAGGCTCCCATTGACTTCAATGGGAGTCCGACCGAATCGAGTCCGATGGCATACGTGCGCATCATACTCGTTCGGTCGGGCTGCACGGGTCCGATTCGGTCGGAAATCTCTCCAGGTCCGGCTCGGTCGGAGAGATTTCTGGCCCGAATCGGAATCGGCCCCTAAGTGTATTGTATTTATAGACAGAATACATAAGTTACCTTACCTTCATTTTTTAATTTTTAGCTTTAAAGTATATATGATAACAATAGGGAACCCATTATTGCAGCACGTAAAATATATAAAGACATTTTGAAGGCCAGAAGGCAGAACTTAGAAATCAGGCATGGTCTGACTTATCAGTAGCTGGGAACTTGAGGGACGCAAGGCAATTTGGGGGGTCAACAATCGACCTTTATTTAAAGACGGGCCTCCCTCTAACATAGAATCTCTGAATTTGGCGGGGTCCTGGGTAGCACACTACATGCCAATATTTAATCCCCCTGGCCTACCTTGCTGCCATCAAGCACAATCAGTGTGTAGGAAGACACCAGGGCCAGATGGTGTTCCTGTAGACCTATCTAGAGATAACATTGAGCTCTGGGCTCCTTTGCTCAGTAATGCCTTTAGAGCTGCGATCACAGGTTCCATGCCCCACACATGGAAAGAAGCCGTTATAGTTGCAATCTTTAAAAAGGGCTACAGGAATGACCCCGTCTTTTACCATCCTATATTGCATTTGAACTCTACAGTAATGATATTGGGAAGGGTTCTTTTAGCAAGATTGGATAGTTGGGCCAATTCTAACAATATCCTTTCAGAGGTCCAATATGGCTTTAGACAAGGGTTTGGAATGGTTGAACGGTGTCTGAATCTTTCTTGATTATTGGTAAGTACAACAAGACCATAAAGGGCTTGTTACATCTTGCTTTCATGGACTTGTCAAATTCTTTCGAAAATGTTAACCGATCCAAACTATGGGCTATCTTGGGAAACTTGGGGGTGGAAGAACCCCTCATCATCCTCCTTTGCTGCCTGCATTGAGACATCTCGGCCGAGATACACTTTGGTATTAAGGGGTAATGTACACCATCTATTCAGTGTAATCAGGGAGTCCACCAGGGCTGTATTTTAACCCTGTTTTTTTCTTGTATATATTTATGGACTGGAAGGCCATTTGATACAGAAGAAACTGGACTTCCTGAGGGCAGGTACTCATTTCATCCCGACCCTCTTATATGCGGATGATGCTGTTCTCATAGTTAGGACAGCAACCAACCTACAGAGAGCGCTGGGCACCTTTGCCGAATTAATTTCTTCTCTAGGTCTGAAGATCAAACAGAGAAAGTCCTTTGTTATGGTCTGCTGGCCAAAGAGAACCAAATCCAAGACTTTTCTTGTAGAGGGTGCCCCTGTCGTTAGGGTAGAGAGTTGTATCTATTTGCGGATGCCAGTTGACTCACATCTGAACTGGGACTCTCTGTTAGTGCTGAGGGTACAACAAATAAATATATCAGCTGAAGCTATCTTTCGCTTCACTTCCAAATAGGTCATAGACCAGTGAGGGAAATGACAACCCTGTACACAGCAGAGTGTCATTCGATCGCCGCCTATGGTGCGGGAGTATGGGGGTACTGTGACTGCTCCAGACACCTAAGAGTTGAAAACTGCTTTTTGCGAAGAGTACTTATGGTGCCACAAGGCACGCCCACTTTCTTCTGCCATTCGCAACTGGACCTTAATTATCTGGAGGATGCCCTCTAGCTTGCCCCGTTGCTACTGTGGTTGAAAAGCTGGCAGACCCCTGAGCTAGGGCTCTCTAAATTTATCCTTTTGGATTGCTCAGCTCTGGATAATTCAGCCTCTATTCCTTGACTAGCGTACCTAAAGAGCTCTTTTAGTAGTCTGGGAGTACCAGAGTTTTTTAATAACTGAGACCGAACACCCCGCTCTGCCAGAGCTCAGGAAAAACAGCTTTTTAGGATGATGCGCAGCTTGGCTGCAGGTTCAAGGCACACCAGGTTTCTTCCTTGGTCGATTACCATGCTTTATCTGCTAGTCACGAGCTAGAATTGTACCTAACACACATAGAAATTGCCCATTTTAGGTTTTACTTGATCAAATTACATATGGGGTCTCTGCACTTTCTTTTAGCATTCTCACAGCAAGGTACATGGTCTGAAAATCTGCCACTCTACACATGTGATAATTTCTCAAGGCAAAGCACACTGCACTTTATGCTTTTTGTGCACTGTAAATCCGTGAGAACCCGATTCTTAGTGCCTATCTTGCATTCATTATGCCCTAACTCCTGTAAGATCTGTTTTAGTTTTTTACAGCACCTTGATTTGCCTGGGGTTTGCTATGCCATGATCATTTTTATTAGAGGGTCCTTAAGTATTAGGAAAAAATATGGTTGATCACCTTCGATAGAAATGTTTTATAATTGTTCTTAGGCATTTAAGTTATTTTATTGTATTCAATCTTTTATTAGTTCTAACAAATGTTTGCATTTTTTATATCGAGTAGCCCTTTGTTATGCAATTTGCTAATTTTATGAAATAAAGTGAATGTGTAAACTGTTTTTAGCTGATCTTTTATGACATTTTATGCCGAATAAAGTTTATGACTGACTGAATGTGAGAATAAATTGTATTTATAAACTTGTGAAAATGTATACTAGTAAATTGAACTTATGGGTCAAATTGTAGTACAATTTATAATAATCAAATGGTAAAATTCACTAAAAAACCAAAGCTTACATGGACATTATAGTTAGGAAACAGCATTAAAAAACTGTAGAAATTTACTGAAAAAAACAAAGGTTACAGGGACGTTATAATTCGGAAATTAAATTTAAAAAACCTTAGAAATTCACTGAAAAAGAACAAAGGTTTCAGGGACGTTATAGTTAGGTTCAGATTATACACTCACAAAACCATTGAAATTCAGCAGTTTTAGTCACCTGAGCTAAATGTAACTTATGCCCGCTGCAGTTCGGGCTGGACTGTTCCCATGAGGCACAGGGTCAGACTGATTTGCATATGGCCATGTCTGAACTGGGGTGGTGGAGTGAGCTAAAGAATGATGATGGATTAAACCCAGATCAGTTGACTGGGGGTGAGTGTTTGATTTGCTCTAGCGCTCCGTCCATCATCCCCTTTGGTATCGCTTTGTTCGCCCTAAGTTGGCAGGGTATGCCCAGACGTGGGTCCCTTGCTCACTTTGCCACTGGATTCAAGATAGCCTGGCTGATGAGGGTTATGAACCCGAAACCGGTCTCAGGATGCTTGTTTCCGGTCCAGGGAAGACATGGCTTGGCAGTTCGGGCTGGACTGTTCCCATGAGGCACATGGTCAGACTGATTTGCATATGGCCATGTCTGAACTGGGGTGGTGGAGTGAGCTAAAGAATGATGATGGATTAAACCCAGATCAGTTGACTGGGGGTGAGTGTTTGATTTGCTCTAGCGCTCCGTCCATCATCCCCTTTGGTATCGCATTGTTCGCCCTAAGTTGGCAGGGTATGCCCAGACGTGGGTCCCTTGCTCACTTTGCCACTGGATTCAAGATAGCCTGGCTGATGAGGGTTATGAACCCGAAACCGGTCCCAGGATGCTTGTTTCCGGTCCAGGGAAGACATGGCTTGGCAGTTCGGGCTGGACTGTTCCCATGAGGCACAGGGTCAGACTGATTTGCATATGGCCATGTCTGAACTGGGGTGGTGGAGTGAGCTAAAGAATGATGATGGATTAAACCCAGATCAGTTGACTGGGGGTGAGTGTTTGATTTGCTCTAGCGCTCCGTCCATCATCCCCTTTGGTATCGCTTTGTTCGCCCTAAGTTGGAAGGGTATGCCCAGACGTGGGTCCCTTGCTCACTTTGCCACTGGATTCAAGATAGCCTGGCTGATGAGGGTTATGAACCCGAAACCGGTCCCAGGATGCTTGTTTCCGGTCCAGGGAAGACATGGCTTGGCAGTTCGGGCCGGACTGTTCCCATGAGGCACAGGGTCAGACTGATTTGCATATGGCCATGTCTGAACTGGGGTGGTGGAGTGAGCTAAAGAATGATGATGGATTAAACCCAGATCAGTTGACTGGGGGTGAGTGTTTGATTTGCTCTAGCGCTCCGTCCATCATCCCCTTTGGTATCGCTTTGTTCGCCCTAAGTTGGCAGGGTATGCCCAGACGTGGGTCCCTTGCTCACTTTGCCACTGGATTCAAGATAGCCTGGCTGATGAGGGTTATGAACCCGAAACCGGTCCCAGGATGCTTGTTTCCGGTCCAGGGAAGACATGGCTTGGCAGTTCGGGCTGGACTGTTCCCATGAGGCACAGGGTCAGACTGATTTGCATATGGCCATGTCTGAACTGGGGTGGTGGAGTGAGCTAAAGAATGATGATGGATTAAACCCAGATCAGTTGACTGGGGGTGAGTGTTTGATTTGCTCTAGCGCTCCGTCCATCATCCCCTTTGGTATCGCTTTGTTCGCCCTAAGTTGGCAGGGTATGACCAGACGTGGGTCCCTTGCTCACTTTGCCACTGGATTCAAGATAGCCTGGCTGATGAGGGTTATGAACCCGAAACCGGTCCCAGGATGCTTGTGTCCGGTCCAGGGAAGACATGGCTTGGCAGTTCGGGCCTGACTGTTCCCATGAGGCACAGGGTCAGACTGATTTGCATATGGCCATGTCTGAACTGGGGGGGTGGAGTGAGCTAAAGAATGATGATGGATTAAACCCAGATCAGTTGACTGGGGGTGAGTGTTTGATTTGCTCTAGCGCTCCGTCCATCATCCCCTTTGGTATCGCTTTGTTCGCCCTAAGTTGGCAGGGTATGCCCAGACGTGGGTCCCTTGCTCACTTTGCCACTGGATTCAAGATAGCCTGGCTGATGAGGGTTATGAACCCGAAACCGGTCCCAGGATGCTTGTTTCCGGTCCAGGGAAGACATGGCTTGGCAGTTCGGGCTGGACTGTTCCCATGAGGCACAGGGTCAGACTGATTTGCATATGGCCATGTCTGAACTGGGGTGGTGGAGTGAGCTAAAGAATGATGATGGATTAAACCCAGATCAGTTGACTGGGGGTGAGTGTTTGATTTGCTCTAGCGCTCCGTCCATCATCCCCTTTGGTATCGCTTTGTTCGCCCTAAGTTGGCAGGGTATGCCCAGACGTGGGTCCCTTGCTCACTTTGCCACTGGATTCAAGATAGCCTGGCTGATGAGGGTTATGATCCCGAAACAGGTCCCAGGATGCTTGTTTCCGGTCCAGGGAAGACATGGCTTGGCAGTTCGGGCTGGACTGTTCCCATGAGGCACAGGGTCAGACTGATTTGCATATGGCCATGTCTGAACTGGGGTGGTGGAGTGAGCTAAAGAATGATGATGGATTAAACCCAGATCAGTTGACTGGGGGTGAGTGTTTGATTTGCTCTAGCGCTCCGTCCATCATCCCCTTTGGTATCGCTTTGTTCGCCCTAAGTTGGCAGGGTATGCCCAGACGTGGGTCCCTTGCTCACTTTGCCACTGGATTCAAGATAGCCTGGCTGATGAGGGCTATGAACCCGAAACCGGTCTCAGGATGCTTGTTTCCGGTCCAGGGAAGACATGGCTTGGCAGTTCGGGCTGGACTGTTCCCATGAGGCACAGGGTCAGACTGATTTGCATATGGCCATGTCTGAACTGGGGTGGTGGAGTGAGCTAAAGAATGATGATGGATTAAACCCAGATCAGTTGACTGGGGGTGAGTGTTTGATTTGCTCTAGCGCTCCGTCCATCATCCCCTTTGGTATCGCTTTGTTCGCCCTAAGTTGGCAGGGTATGCCCAGACGTGGGTCCCTTGCTCACTTTGCCACTGGATTCAAGATAGCCTGGCTGATGAGGGTTATGAACCCGAAACCGGTCCCAGGATGCTTGTTTCCGGTCCAGGGAAGACATGGCTTGGCAGTTTGGGCTGGACTGTTCCCATGAGGCACAGGGTCAGACTGATTTGCATATGGCCATGTCTGAACTGGGGTGGTGGAGTGAGCTAAAGAATGATGATGGATTAAACCCAGATCAGTTGACTGGGGGTGAGTGTTTGATTTGCTCTAGCACTCCGTCCATCATCCCCTTTGGTATCGCTTTGTTCGCCCTAAGTTGGCAGGGTATGCCCAAACGTGGGTCCCTTGCTCACTTTGCCACTGGATTCAAGATAGCCTGGCTGATGAGGGCTATGAACCCGAAACCGGTCTCAGGATGCTTGTTTCCGGTCCAGGGAAGACATGGCTTGGCAGTTCGGGCTGGACTGTTCCCATGAGGCACAGGGTCAGACTGATTTGCATATGGCCATGTCTGAACTGGGGTGGTGGAGTGAGCTAAAGAATGATGATGGATTAAACCCAGATCAGTTGACTGGGGGTGAGTGTTTGATTTGCTCTAGCGCTCCGTCCATCATCCCCTTTGGTATCGCTTTGTTCGCCCTAAGTTGGCAGGGTATGCCCAGACGTGGGTCCCTTGCTCACTTTGCCACTGGATTCAAGATAGCCTGGCTGATGAGGGTTATGAACCCGAAACCGGTCCCAGGATGCTTGTTTCCGGTCCAGGGAAGACATGGCTTGGCAGTTCGGGCTGGACTGTTCCCATGAGGCACAGGGTCAGACTGATTTGCATATGGCTATCACTGAACTGGGGTGGTGGAGTGAGCTAAAGAATGATGATGGATTAAACCCAGATCAGTTGACTGGGGGTGAGTGTTTGATTTGCTCTAGCGCTCCGTCCATCATCCCCTTTGGTATTGCTTTGTTCGCCCTAATTGGCAGGGTATGACCAGACGTGGGTCCCTTGCTCACTTTGCCACTGGATTCAAGATAGCCTGGCTGTTGAGGGTTATGAACCCGAAACCGGTCCCAGGATGCTTGTTTCCGGTCCAGGGAAGACATGGCTTGGCAGTTCGGGCTGGACTGTTCCCATGAGGCACAGGGTCAGACTGATTTGCATATGGCCATGTCTGAACTGGGAGTGGTGGAGTGAGCTAAAGAATGATGATGGATTAAACCCAGATCAGTTGACTGGGGGTGAGTGTTTGATTTGCTCTAGCGCTCCGTCCATCATCCCCTTTGGTATCGCTTTGTTCGCCCTAAGTTGGCAGGGTATGCCCAGACGTGGGTCCCTTGCTCACTTTGCCACTGGATTCAAGATAGCCTGGCTGATGAGGGTTATGAACCCGAAACCGGTCCCAGGATGCTTGTTTCCGGTCCAGGGAAGACATGGCTAGGCAGTTCGGGCCGGACTGTTCCCATGAGGCACAGGGTCAGACTGATTTGCATATGGCCATGTCTGAACTGGGGTGGTGGAGTGAGCTAAAGAATGATGATGGATTAAACCCAGATCAGTTGACTGGGGGTGAGTGTTTGATTTGCTCTAGCGCTCCGTCCATCATCCCCTTTGGTATCGCTATGATCTCACATACAACATCATTCATGACATGGTCAGTGACATCACTCATGACATCTCAAACGACATCACTGCAAACAGTCTGGTACAGATTAAACTCTCTCCATAGAGTAAACAGTGTTAACATTAACCACTTTTCTACTTATATCCACTTCATTTCTCAATGTACATTCAGTGACTGAAAGAGGTTTGATACAGGTAAAAACTAGGGCATTAATTATGTAACAGGGCTTCAGTATCTGGAGAAACTTGGCTTTCCCTGAAAAGTTATATACAGATTAAACACCATGTGCAGGATAGGATACCCTTACATCTGTGGTTCATAATCATCATGAACTCGGCTACCCATGAACTGTATGGTATAGGGTCAATGTTGCACATAACACAAGCTTTCCTTACCTATTGAAAGTTGTATGTATGATAGCAGTAATTATGCTTTATAATATTCTGACCTATTTTGCACTTACTTTCATAGCTCTAATTCTATACCCATTTATAGAGCAATTTGCACAAAAGAAGCTTGGATGATGTCATCAGTGATGTTATCAGTGGGGTAATTCGAGATGTCATCAGTGGTGTCATTAATGATGTCCTAGAACATGTCAAAAGTGATGTACTATGTGAGATCATAAGCAATGCATGGCGGGTGCAAGTTATAGTTAGCTCTGCTAACTATAACTGGTGAATCTCTGTGTTTTTTTTAGTGCAAAATGTTAATGTTGACACTGACTTATTCACCTAACTGTAATGGTACTTTAACCTTTGTTTTTTTCAGTGAATTTCTAAGGTTTTTTAAAAACAAAAACAGGTCTTTTTATCACACCTAACTATAACTTTATTTTAACCTTTGTTTTTTTCAGTGAATTTCTAGTTTTTTTAATGTAAAGTAATATTTTATTAACATACGTAAAGTCAACCACCCACCATGCACCGCCTTATTTTTAATGTAAAGTAATATTTTATTACCATACGTAAAGTCAACCCCCCGCCGTGCACAGCCATTGCCTTTGCACGTTGGGAGGGTTGGACACAGAGGCTTATGTTATTTAAAGGGAGGGTTTCTCTGCCCGTGCCAGTGTTGGCATGGAAACCGCTATGTCCCGGGTGTGGGCTCCCTGGAACATAGCTAGTGATCCGGCCCTGGAAGATGTGGACCGGGGCCATTAATGGCTCAAGAAGGGGGCCCAAAGGGCATATATATATATGCCGGGGGTTGTATAATGCTGTTTAGCTAAGCAATCAGCATGTATGTCCTGTGTCTTCTTAACAATTTAATCAAATGATGCAGCTTCTAATGTTTCATGGATGTATACTTTGATAGTTGTAATAACTGAATAAAGTGTATATATGTAGACAGGCAGTCGCCGAAACGCGTCTTTTTGTTCGTGTTTTATGTGCCAATAAACTTGGTCACACAGTCCCCCGTGAGTGCTGTACTTTGTACTATGGAGCAGTGATATATATATATATATGTATAATTGTATACATATATGTATATTCACTGGAAAAAACAAAGGTTACAGGGATGTTATAGTTAGGCTGACATTTCACTCATACAAAACCAGAGAAATTCAGCAGTTATAGTTAGCTAAGCTAACTATAACTCACGTCCCCGCAATGCACTGCTCTTGACCTCACATATTACATCACTCATGACATGGTCAGTGACTGCACTGATGACATCACTGATGAAATCTCAAATTACATCACTGATGATATCACTGATTATATCATCCAGTGACTATGAATGTTTTAAAAAAGTTTGAGTGTTAAATATATATACCTAGGTGTATTAGTGAATCAGTGGGTATATGAGTGCCTGTATGGATGATTCAGTGACTGACTGTATAAGTGAGTGATTAGGTTTCTCAGTGAATGTATGGGTGAGTGACAAGGTTAAGCGAATGTCTGTATCAGTCTGTTAGTTGGTGTCTAAGTGGCAGTATGGGTTGGTGAGTGGGTACATGAGTGACTGTATGGGTGATTGATTGGTTGTCTAAATACCTGTATGAGTGTCTGTGTGGGTGGGCGAGGGGGTGTGTGACTGCCTGCGTGGATGAATAAGTGGGTGAGTCAGTGGCTGTACGGGTTAGTGAGTGTATCTGTGAGGGGCTGTATGGGTGACTGAGTATGTGTTTGGGTGTGTTGGTGAGTGAATGGATGTGTCAGTGGTATATGGTTGAGTAACTGCATATGTGAAGGGCAGTATAGGTGAGTGTTGAAGTATATGAGTGACTGTATGTGTGAGTGAGTGATTGTGAGAATGGCCAAATGGGTGAGTGTGTGCTTATGTCAGTAACTATATAGGTGAGTGAGTATCTGTTAGTATCTGTATGAATACGTGAGTGGGTGTGTGTATAACTGTATAGGTGAGTAAGTTGCTGTGTAACTGACTCTATGGGTGAGTGACTAGATGTGTGAGTAGCTCTATGGGTGACTGACAGTGTGTGAGTGGCTGTACGGGTGCATGAGTGGATATATCAGTGGCTGTATTGGTCAGTAAGTTGGTTATGAGTGGCTGTATGGGTGAGTGTGTGCTTGTGTCAGTGACTGTATAGGTGAGTGAGTATGTGTTAGTATCTGTATGAATAAGTGAGTGGGTGTGTGTATAACTGTATAGGTGAGCAAGTGGCTGTGTTATTGACTTTATGGGTGAGTGAGTGGGTGTGTGAGTAGCTCTATGGGTGACTGACAGTGTGTGAGTGGCTGTATGGGTGTGTGAGTGGATATATCAGTGGCTGTATTAATGAGTGAGTTGGTGTATGAGTGTCTGACTGAGTGAATGTATGTGTAGACCTATATATCAGTGAGTAGATGTGTAATTATAGGTATGGGTGTGTCAATGGTTTTGAGAATGGTAGCATGGAAGCTGGAGTGGGTGTATGAAAGGTTATATTGGGGTGTGAGTGGGTGTGTCAGAGATTCTGTGGATGATGTCATCAGTGATGCCACTGACCATGTCATGAGTGATGTAATATGTGAGGTCATAAGCAGTGCATTGCAGGAGCGTGGGTAACTGCTAAATTTCCCTGGTTTTGTACGAGTGAAATATCAGCCTAACTATAACGTCCCTGTAACCTTTGTTTTTTTCAGTGAATTTCTAAGGTTTTTTAATTCTATTTCCTAGCTATAATACCCTTGTAACCTTTGGTTTTTTCAGTGAATTTCTAAGGTATTTTAAATGCTAATTCCTAAATATAACATCCCTTTAACCTTTGTTTTTTTCAGTGAAATTCTATGGTTTATAAAGTAGTAGTCACGTTTGCAGAGTGGTGGGAAAAGAGGGCGGGGTCCCTGACCAGCTCTCAAAAATTCTGCTGTTTAGGACTTACAGGAGGTACCAGGAAGGCTTCTTGGCCCCCAAGGACCCACAAGAGTAAAGTGGACTTCATCCCCCAACCAGTAGTGCACCAGGAGCCGCATTTGCAGAGTGGTGGAGAAAGGGGTGTGGCCTCCAAACACCTCTTAGCAATCATGCTGTGTGGGACTTACTGGAGGTAACAGGAGGGGTAGATGGCCCCCAAGGATGTCCTTGGAGGCCAACTACCCCTCCTGTTACCTCCAGTAAGTCCCACACAGCAGGATTGCTGAGAAGTTGTCATAGGCCACGCCACCTTTCTCCACCACTCAGAAAACGGACCTCCCGGCGCACTACTAGTTGGGGGATGAATCCCCTCAGCACTAGAGGGTCCTTGGGGGCCAACAAGCCCTCCTGTTACCTCCAGCAAGTTCCACACAGTGGGTTTGCTGAGGGGTTTTTGGTGGCCACGCCCCCTTTCTCCACCACTCTACAAACGCGCCTCCTGGTGCACTACTAGTTAGGGGATGAAGTCCCCTTGGCTCTTAAGGGTCCTTGGGGCCTACTAGCCCTCCTGTTACCTCCAGAAAGACCCACACAGCTGCATTGTTGAGAGGTCGTCAGAGGCCATGCCCCCTTTTCTCCACCGCTTTGCAAATACAGCTCCTGGCACACTACTGCTTTGGGAATGAAGTCCACTTTAACCCTGAGGCCCTCAGAAGGCAAGGGGACCTCATCGCCCCACCAGCAGTGTGCCAAGAGGCGCGTTTGAAGAGTGGTGGAGAAAGGGGGTGATGCCTCCGATCACCTCTCAGCAATCCCACTGTGTGGGGCGTACTGGAGGTAACAGGAGGTCTTGTTGGTCCCTATGGACCCTCAGCAGCCAAGAGGACTTCATCCCCCAACCAGGAGCATGCCAGGAGGCTCGTTTGTGGGCACCCCAGGACATTGCTGGAGCCAGCCTTGTGGGGTTGGGGTCCCCAGCGCCATGTAAAGCTCCTGGGGGAGGCTGCACGGCCCCCTCCTTTATTCAAATTTGCCCCAGGGAGGTGGTGGTCCCGGGGATCAGGGGTCCGCAACAGACCCCCTTAATAATTGTATTTGTGCCCCGGTGAGGTGGTGGCCCCGGGGCAGTCGCAGAGTCCGTAGGGCCTCACCTGCATTGTTTTTTTTTAAATAAGGTAAGTGCCCCGGGGAGGTGGCTGTCCCCGAGGCAGGGGGGTCCGCGAGCCCCCTCACATAATTTGAAATAGCCCCGGGGAGGTGGCGGTCCCTGGGTCTGCGGGTGGGCCCAGTGGGCCCACACACATTCATAATGAAAAGTGCCCCAGGGAGGTGGTGGTCCCCGGGGCTTTGATAAGCCCTAGGAGGGGGGCCATGCCCCCCTCCTATACATATTATATGCTCCCAGGACCTGGCCCATCCAGAGGTTATTTAAAAGCAAGCACAGGAGCCTGCACTTGCTTTTTTTTTTTAACTTTGCAGCGAATTTGAGAATATCGTGATTTTGTGGCAATTTTGTTTTTTTAAATGCTTTTATGCTGTGTCGGGGTCCAGGGGGACCCCAAGACCATGACTTGGGGGTCAGGGTATTCCTACCCTGCCCCTTTTTCTTTATTTTCACTTTTTTGGGTGGGGACACGGTGAAGGCGAGTCCCAAGATGGTTGCCAGCACTTCCTGGTTGAAGTGTTGGCAGTCAATGAGAGCAGTGCATTTCCCTGCACGAGCTCGTCCTTTTTCGCGAAGGCTTCGTGACCAGAGATAGCACTATAATTTTCAACTTGAATTTCTCAACAACTACTGAACGGATTTACACCAAATAAGCACAAGGCACTTCCTTGAACCAACATCTACCTTCCTGCCAATTTTGGTGTAAGTCCGTTCAGCGGTTCGGGCTGTAGGTGTGGCTAAATGTTCCTATAGGAATTGACTTTACAAATGCACCCTTATTTCGCACCCCAATTTCTCAGTCCCCACTGCACGAATCACCCCCAAACTTTCCACGGCACACAAAACCCACCTTGACACTTTTTTTTAAACATTTCATGAAGATTGGTCAAACGACGCCATATATATGTGTGTGTGTGTGTGTGTTTAAATATATGTATATACTGGGTTATATATATATATATATATCCACACAAATCATTTCGCTTGTGCCCAAGCCACTTTCCACAGTGGGCCGTGATGGGGTAGCGAGCCCCTAAATATCCATCAAACACGTATTCCGGTATTCCATAAATAACACAACACGGCCCAGTTGCATCCACCAGAGTGGTTTATTGAATGGCTAAATCAGGCTCAACGCATTTCGGAGCTCTTGGCTCCTTGTTCACGAGTCATTTTCTTACACATTGTTTTTCATTTTTGTAATGCACCACATGTGTTTGTATAAACATAAACAACAGACAAACCATAAGAAAACAGACTTTCTCCGAGGTTATTTTCAAAGCAATTGCATTTTGGCTTATATATTAATCAGAGTGTTGTGGAAAACATTTCGTTTTCATTCTACATACAGACGGGGAAATTAACAGCTGTTAGCCTACAGAATGTTCTCATTGTATGCCCGCATCAATTCAAAGGGGGCCTAACATTATTGATATTGTGTCCAACGAACAACAGTCTTAATCCCATGAACAATGTCCTTTCATGTTTTATAATATCTTGGATAGCTGAAGATAAAACCTCTTTTTAAAGCCAGTCTCCACATCATTAACGAATGGCATGGGGAGAACATCTCCACAATCATGTGTGATAAGCCCCCCCAAAAAAGCCTCTTACTAAAGGACAAATGCTCATGTTTGTGTGAAGTTCCCCTCACTGGACTAATACCATAAAGGGGCAATACATATAAATATATATCATCTCTCCCAATTGGGAAAGCTAACTTCTGTAATATCACTTGCTCCATTATCATATTCAATTTTAACTTTATCGACAAGCTTCCGCTGCCGCTAATGATGTTCCCACAATTCTGCCCAAGTGGGCCAATCCATTCTGGGTATAAACCCATATACAGACATATATCAAGACAGCTCAATTAGCAATCTGCCTATATTAAATACTCCTATAGGTATTATCATTAGCAAAAATAATCCTAACCGGATTTCAAGCTGTATCATCTAATGGAGGTGTTTGAATCACACCCTTCTGTCAGATAAATAAGCTCTCTTGCATCTCGTTGTTTCAAAACCTCCATCATCTGTAACAAATGTAAAAAATAAACAAATAAATATAAATGCATTAAAAAACACTTGTTTAAGATCAACTTCTCAAGGGTCATGAAGAAGCAATGCAAACATCAAATGAACTTTATAAGTTCAACAGTATTCAAACCAACTACCCAAGGTGAACTGCTAGCTCCTCATCCAGATTGTGGCCTGATAGAGAAAGGTTCTGATATTTAATGATCATTCTAGACTCCAAATGTCTCAGTTCTTGTTCCCTGTTTCCACCTCTCTCTCTCTCGAGGCCCTATTCTATCTAGGACACAAAAGGACAGTAAGCTGGTATTCTTATTATAAAAGGTCTTAAAATGTCTTGCTTTGGGGTACTTTGTGTCCTCTCTCGTGATTGCTCGTAAATGCTCTAGAATCCTCTTTTTCGCCTTATGCATCGTACTGCTGATGTAATATTTATCACATGGGCATTTCAACGCATAAATGGCGTTGTCAGAATTACATGTTAAGTGTTTCATTATACGAAATGGTCTCATTGAATAAAAAATATGAGAACACGTTTTAAGTGAGTTCTCAAATATCTTCCTCTTCTATTTCATTAAAGCATTCTGACATGTAGACTAAAACATGCACTTTCAACAGCGGCAGCACACTGCCAGTTAACCCCCTGGTGATCAGCAGTTTACTACATTGTTCGGATGAGCAACTAGAGTCTTAACATTCTGAATTTATGTAAACGTGTGGCACATCTGACCACCATCTTGATGAACTCAAAGTGGAAACTGAAAGCATTTTCTACTGAGGATACTGCAGTAAAGGAGGAGATTAGGGAGCTTCATAACTAATAAGTCTCCCAAGATGGCAACCAGAGAGAAAAGAGCTCAAATGTAGCACAGATGTCATCTAAATGTAGCCCAAGTATAGCCCAATGTCAGAAGTGTGTAAAACACGAACACATATTGGGCTTCTTTATAAAAGTGCATGAAAGGGTTAACACATACTAACCATTCAGGAATGGAGTGACAAAATAAAAAAATGAAGGATATGCTTTTATTTGCTGCTTTCCGCACTACCAGAGAATAGTTGAAAATGCAAAGTTGAAAATGCTGTCATTAATTGTGTGAGAGTGGTGTGCCATTGTTATGCTTAGATTTACATTTCTTCACTGTATTGTAGCTATCTGATAAGGCCAAACAATACAATTTGATCAACAAACTTAATTTTCAAGTATGTGAATTACATTTAATTTGGAGAAAAAAATTATTGAAAAGGTATATGTGTATATGAGAATGTTATAAGAGAGTATCAAATATTTTTAAGAAAATATTGGAACTATATGAGGCAATGTATGAGTGTTTTTGTGAGTGGCTTTGAATGTTTAATAACAGGTGAGTAAGACGCTTTATGAGTGTATGAGAATGTGACAGTTTGTCTGATTTGCAGACTTGGTGTGTGAGAAGTTGGTTCACATTCTGTTGCTTTGAATTAGTATGTTGTACATTTGCTGCCTACTATATGATGTAATTGGTAGTAAAAAAACTGTAGATTACGAGTTAAACATTTAGTTAGCAAGGCATTAGAAGATGTGGAAATATTTACATGTGTCTATGTGATGTGCTGTTCTCAAAGAGTGTTTATGTTTGAATTCTGTTACACTGCTTTTTCAGACAGCCACAGAAACACATATACCTTCAGTCACTTACCCAGAAACTACTTGCGCATGCAGCAGATTCAAACATAGTTATAGTCACATCTATATTGCTTTCTTTTCCATAAAAAGCAATGAGGTGTTTGTTTATAGCTACTTACATAAATATTTAGAGAGTCATAGAGATGCTAAAAGACAGTCAGCCCGGCATTGCATCAGGCACTAGGCACTTTCTCGGGGACTCCAACCCCCATCCTGCACTGCGGCAGGCACCGCCAAACGACCTCTGACCCACACCAGGAGGCACTTAACAGCTGCTTGGGGCTCCTGCGGTGCAGGAGCCCATCATTGCACCAGGCCCCAGGCACTTTCTCGGGGACTCCAACCCCCATCCTGCACTGCGACAGGCACTGCCAAATGATCTCTGACCCGCACTAGGAGGCGCTTAAAAGCTGCTTGGGGCTCCTGCAGCGAGAGATCCCGTCAGTGCACCAGGCACTTTCTCGGGGACTCCAACCCCCATCCTGCACTGCTGCAGGCACCGCCAAACGACCTCTGACCCGTGCCAGGAGGCGCTTAAAAGCTGCTCGGGGCTCCCGCAGCGCAGGAGTCCATCATTGCACCAGGCACTTTCTCTGGGACTCCAACCCCCATCCTGCACTGCGGCAGCCACCGCCAAACGACCTCTGACCCACGCCAGGAGGCGCTTAAAAGCTGCTCGGGGCTCCCGCGGCGTGGGCACCCATCATTGCACCAGGCACTTTCTCGGGGACTCCAACCCCCATCCTGCACTGTGGCAGGCATTGCCAAACGACCTCTGACCCGCGCCAGGAGGCGCTTAAAAGCTGCTCGGGGCTCCAGCGGCACAGGATGGGTGCAGGCACGCCCGGGCGCAGCCCAGGCCAAGGGCGAGCCCGTCCAAGCCCGTCGGAGCCCGGAGAAGGCTGGGCTGGGCCTACCATCTTGGTTTTTCTCGCTTGTATTTCAGGATAGAGGTGCCAAGATTTAACCTGGTGAAGCCGTGTGAAGGTAAAAAGCTTTAACCTCCCCTGGCTACAAGGCAAATTTCAGTATGGGGAAAAGGAAACCTATGCCTGTTGTAAAAACTACTGATACTACTTTAGATGGTTTCCTTCAAAAGGTGGTAGGGGCTATTAATAAGGAAATAGAACTGGCTGAGCGAAGACTCTCACTAGCCCCACTCCCTGATCCATCTGCTCCCGTCAGTTCTGACTCTCATATAGCCACGGCTGAAATTGACTCTAAACAGAGGTTACAAGCCCCACTCTCGCCCACTGTTATAATCCTGAGTCAGGGTGATTTATGTACCACACATGAAGGAGTTGAGCCTATCCCTCGCCCAACTGCGGTAAAGACTGGGTCACAGATTGCAGCAGGAGGAAAGAGGAAGCGTACTGAACTGGCAGGGGCTGACCATAGACTGAAGGGCCACTCACCAAGGGTTAAGAGAACTAAACAAATCCACTCCTTAGGAAATGCATGTAGATCTCGTGTTGGTGGAGGAAGAACTACCGCACAGGATGAAACAGACACATCTACTGAAAGATTTAGAACAGTAGTACAAGAGGTCTTGGCACCCATTTTAGCCCGTTTAGTTTGTATAGAAGACAAACTTGCCCGTTTATTGCATGTTTCAGGGAAAATAACGGCAATTGAAAAACAAAATGATATGGCCACCCGACCAAGCAGCATAGATGAGAGGGTAGATGCTCCCTTCAGCGCCCCTCTGAGTGGGTTGGCCCCTACAAGAGGACCACCTATTATAAGCAATCGGGCCCCCTCTCAAGAGCTCCCCCTTATTAATGCCAACAATAATTTAACGGTTCCGACACTATGGGAATTTGTGGTGCAAGGTAATTCGATCGGGGATAACCGAAATTTGGGACATGGGGTCTCAAATGGATCAAGATCTGGCCCTTTAAGTGGGGGGACACTGCCAGAAGGAAATACAAACTCAAATGGCACAGTGCATTGTCCCCAACGTGGGCGGGTTGCAAATAACATCTTAAACCTACCCCCTGATTGCACACCGTACACATTGATCTTGACAGGGGTCCCCCATCTCCCCCCTGGTCAACAAGAAAGTTGTCAGAGTCTTATCAATACATCATCACATTGGTGCTCTAGGAAAATTCCATTTTCAGATAAACTGGCCTGAACATATCATTATGGCAAGGCAGGTGGGCTGGTTGGGTCACACGGCCAAACGTGTGGAAGGGGATTGTGTTGTGCTTAATTTTAGCAATACTAGGTGTGCGCATCTTGCTCTGAAGTATCTCAGAGATTCACCTAGTGAATCGATAAAGGCTTGTCCATTGGGATTTTTCTATCCTCCCAACCAGGGGACTATCATGAGACAACAGCCCCTATGGCTAGGCCCAAATAGATTCCCCCCTCCCAGTCCTCTCCAATTATCCATCCTAACTGCTTTGATGCTCTCTCTGGTTTGACTGAAATCGACTGACTACCCGTGCGATCTGGTAGCTCAGTCGATATGAGAGGATCAAGTTCTCAATGTTTCATTCTAGAGAGAGCCACAGATGCTGATGATACTGGTAGTAGGCAGCCTGCGGAGCCATCTGGCACCATTTTGCACAACTCTATCAGCTATCGCAAGAATATAGATACATTTGAAAAGCGCTCCTGGCCGCCTACTTCAATACCCAATAATGACTCTGGAGGGGAGGGGTCTGGCCTGGCAACTCCTGTCACTATGCCTGCCATTAACCTTAAATCCGTGGGCTCAGCAAATCAGGGATACACCACCCTTCCATTTAAAATTATTTCCTGGAACATTGCAGGTATTCACCCGAAATTGTCCAACGAGATTTGGCTAGAGTATATCAGGTGTTTTGACATCATCTGCCTCCAGGAAACGTGGCATAAAGATGACATTGTGTTGGACGGCTACCGATCCTTCACCGTCCATGCAACACAGTCACCGGCAGGGAGGGCAAAAGGAGGGCTGGTGCTGTTAATTTCAGTTAAATATGGGTCCTTACAAGCCCTTGGCGTTAACTCCTCACCCTGGTACCAACTAATTCTGATCTCCAACCTGATTGGGGTTAAGTTACTAGTGGTGAATTGGTACTATAACATCTTTGACCAAAATAGCTGCCATGTTATAGAAGCCCTACAAGCGGAAATCAATAATATTTCAGGGAAGTGGCAGCCATTATGTATCCTTTGGGTGGAGGATTTCAACTGCACCACCTGTACGTATAGGACCAAACGAGTCTGTGGGTTGCTGGAAATAGAGGGTCAGCCTCAGCTGCACTTTATTCATACACCACAGGGCGAGGCCCTAAATTCCATTATTATCAAAAAAAAACCTGGGCTTTATCAATAACTCGGCTACTAGCCCCGTACCACAGTGCCCTACTTATGTTGGAGGAGGCAGGGAAAGTTTTATTGATTTTATGTTCATCTCGAAGAAGCACTTGCTGCTTATTGGCAACTTTGAGGTAGAACCAAACAATGCCAGTGACCATAATCCCCTCACCGTTTCCATCTGTACAATAGCCCAGGCAGGGAAAGGTGATGGTTGCCTCATTCACAATAACCGCAACAAAGGGGTAAGATTAAACTGGGGTAAAATAAACCCCAGCCAATTTGAGGAAAAAACTATTGCAGCAAATTTAGACTTTATTATGAAATGCCTCTAATACGACGCTCCCCAAGACGAGGTCGTTCATGATTTTCAACTGGTTTGTGCAGATGTAGCCAAAAGACTAACCAGACCTGTCCAGATGAAGGGAACACCGGGAGACACGGTGGTTCAACACCAAGTGTTCCAAAGCCCAAAAGAACCTTAAATTGGCCCTTCATGCCAACCCTCGTGACAGAACGCAAATTAAAAGCGCAAGACAGGCATATAAAAGTATCATTAATCAAAGGAAAGAAGAACTGAGGAGATTAGCTTGGGAAGATCTGGAGAGAGCCAGTGCCCTCAAAGACACTAAAAGTTTTTGGGACATCATTAATCGCCCTCTATTTATGGACGAGGTTAGGCATGTGGATTCTCTGATTTTGGGGGACGCTTAGGAATCCCATTTCTCGGCCATATTAAACCCAAATTGTGTCCAGTTAGAAGAGGAAAAATGAGGATCTGTTGTTAGACCTAATCGTCGCCTCCCAATTACGTGCATCCCTCTCAGTAGCCGAGGTTGAGGAGGCTTTAACAAAGGGAATCTGTATGAAAGCCCCAGGCCCCGATGGGGTCCCACTAGATCTGTTTAAAAGTAACCCCAATGTTTGGGCACCCCTATTGACCAATGTTTTTAAAGCAGTGGTGATTGGTCCCATCCAAGCAACCTGGAAGGAAGCCATCGTGGTTCCTGTGTTTAAAAAGGGAAATAGGAGTGACCCTGCCTGCTACAGGCCAATTTCCCTGACACTACGGTAAAGGTTTTGGGGAGGGTCGTACTTGCACTACTTGAGACCTGGGTGACTAACACAGGGATCATGTCAAAAACGCAATATGGCTTCAGGAGGGGGATGGGCACCACAGAGCAGTGTCTCAACGTATCCCTGATTATGGGCAAGTACATGAATGCCAGGAGGGGTTCTATCCACCTGACCTTCATAGACCTGTCCAGTGCTTTTGATACCGTCAATCGGGAGAAATTGTGGGCTTTAATGGGGAAAATGGGTGTTAAGGAATCTCTGATCTCCCTTTTGCGTAGGCTTCATGCTTCCACCACTGTTGCCATTAGATACGGCCCCCAGGGGGAAAAGACTAGGCCTATTGTCTCTACAGAAGGTAGACGGCAGGGGGTGCATTTTAGCTCCTTTTCTTTTTTATTTTACACTAATGGCCTAGAGGCTTTTTTAATAGAGAAGGAAATCGATTTTCTCTGAATTGGAGGCAATCCGGTCCCGCTACTATCGTATGCGGACGACACTGTGCTAATGGCTCTGACAGCAAACAGCCTCCAAAAATCACTTAATGCTTTTATAAATTTTATGTCGGCGCTCGATTTAAAAGTCAATTTTATCAAATCGTATATTATGGTGTGAGGCCCCAAATCGACTAAAACTAGAAAGTTTGTTGTAAGGGGTAAGACTATTGACAAGCTGACCAATTTTACATACTTGGGGAACATTTGTAATAACAGTATGAATTGGGATCCTCTTGTCACTGCAAGGGTGCAACATACTAGCCGGGTTGTGGAGGGTTTATTCCGCTTCGCCTGTAAGCTAGGTCACAAGCCGGTGACAGAACTGGTTACCCTATACAAAGCCAAATGCCTATCTGTCACAATCTATGGGGCAGGAACTCTTGGGGTTACCACAAAAGCCGCCATCTACAGGTCTTGGAAAACAAATTCATAAAAAGGCTATTGATGACCCCAAACAGTGCCCCCACATTCTTCTGCCATCGTGAGCTGGGGTTGGAATTTTTAGAGGATCGGATACATATTGCCCCTCTGCTCCTATGGGCAAAAATTTGGCTGTCTGAGGAATTAATGTTCACAAGGGACGTCATTTAGGACTGTATATTAAATAGGATTGTCAGGATGTATAATTAAATAGTGCATTGTCAGTCCCCTGGCTCCGATTCGTGAGAGATAAACTTCATCAGATAGGTCTGGGGCACTACTATGACAACCCTGCTAGTATCCACACAAATGCAAAAGTCATTATAAAAGAGGCGCATTATTTTGGGGCAACCGAGCGCCGCTCTCAAGTTGAAGTGACAGGCCTCTCACGTCTGTTCCCTGCACAACAGCAATTTTATCTGACTTTTACCACAAATGCACAGACCCGATTTCTTTTAACCAGACTTCGTTTACGCACTTTGCCCTTGTTAGTGGCATTCCCCAAACAATCAGGATGGGTCGATAAACTCACACTTTGCCCGTGTAGTAATTTGGCAGCTCAGAGCACTCTGCACTTTATGTTGTTCTGCCCCCTATATAAAGAGCAGAGGGGAAAATTTCTAGTCCCACTTTTGAGTAACCTTGGGCGTAGTGGGCGTTGTGGGCATAGCGGGGCTACGCGGAGGTCCACGGAGTTGCAAACAAACTCCGTGGAGCTCCGCTACGCCGCCCGCCTCCACCCCCCTATTAATTAGCAAGTTAACAGTCATTAAAAATAAATTTAAAACCACTTACCTCTTTACTGCGGCGTCCCCGGGCTGCCCTCCTCCTCTTCCTCGCCGTACCGGTAATGCTTAAGAAAACTGCGCATGGGGGAGGTCGAACAGTGAGTATCTGCAACAGAGGATGGTCTGAATGAGGTCGCTGGGAAGACACTCAATGTGGAAAAAATCCTGGCCCTCATTCAGGCTAAGAATGAGGACTTAGAGGCCCGGTCCCGGCGAAAAAACATTAGACTCATGGGACTACCAGAGACAACAAATGTGGGCAAGATGGAGACTTTTATTGAAAATCTCATTAAGGACATTTTCGGCGCTGAGCATCTGTCTTACATGCTCATCATTGAGCATGCCCATCGCTCTCTTGCAGCAAGACCTGCCCCGGGCACCCCTCCCCGTCCAATTATTGCGAAACTGTTAAATTACAGAGACTACGACACTATTTTATGGCTGGCCAGAGATAAGGGCAACATTGTGCACCAAGGCAATTCACTTGCATTTTTTCCGGATTTTCCGGTCACTATTCAGGCTGCAAGAAGGGAGTTTGGTGCAGTGAAAAAGTTCTTGCAGACAGAGGGGGTCCCATATGCGATGTTGTATCCCGCTCGGTTGCGGATTGGCCCAAATGGGAACTCCAAGATCTTCACCAACCCCCAAAGCGGCCCTGGAGCATGCCAAACAATTGAAGTGGAGTCGGCGTGAGTCCCATACTACACAGGACGATGAAGAGCAGTGAGGGGGTGGAGCGGACTTCTGTTGACTTTTCGTCTCACACTGTTTAAATGCATGCATCCTCGTCATTGCATAACGTTATGTTTTATATTTGCTCTCTTACAGGACGGACTTATTGAGCCTCCCCCGTAGATGTGTGCTTATTCTGCAATATATGCTAGTGTGGTTGTGTGTTTCTATTTTGGCACAGGTACTAGACCTGCTCAGCCACCTCCTACTTTTTAGGAGGCTAGTAGAACTCTGACGTCCCCCCAGATGGGAGAACCCCATATGCAAATTTCTGTTTTTTGCCTTTGTTGGGGGAGGGTTAGACAGCGATGGGATGGCTTTAGCAAGTTGGGGGTGCTGAAATGGGTGGGGGGTAGGTGGGTGGGGACCGACGGCACTATTCTACTTCAGAGTAATTGAATCTAACTTGTCTTACGGTATGGTGGGCACATGCTTTTGGCACCTTTTCATTGTTATCATATTGTTAAGCAGACTAAATGAGTGGTAAAGTGAGGTTCCTAACTTGGAATGTACGGGGTCTGAACAATCCCAAGAAAATTCGATCGGTATTGGCCTATCTGGATAGGATGGACATTCAAATAGCCTTTTTACAAGAGACGCACCTTACTAAAGTCTCGGAAAAAAACATGGGAGCGCGCTGGGCGGGGGTCCGAATAGCGTCCTCTTACTCCACTTACTCACGGGGAGTGATGATCCTAGTCAAAAGGGGGATTCCATTTACAGCTGTTCGTGCTGAAACGGATGAGAAAGGTAGTGTGGCGCTGGTTCAGGGCAAGCTGGGTGGTTGCAAATGTACTCTTGGTTAATGTATACGGACCAAATATTGATGATCTGTCCTTCTTTGTGGATGTATGGCGCTGCATCTCGGGGTTTCCTCCTGTGGAGATACTCTGGGGTGGCGACTTTAATGTTTGCTTGGATGTTACCATGGATTGTTTAGGTAGTGGGACAGTTCGACCCAAGCAATCTTCAGAGGTTCTACTTGGGCTATTGGATGCAGGGAGCCTACAGGACATCTGGTGCATGCAACATCCTGGGGTACGGGAGAGTTCTTTTGTCTCCTCTGTGCATGGGACGTGGTCGCACCTGGATTACTGGCTTGTCACTGAGGTCGCTTGCACATGGGCGGTTCAGGTTAGCCATGAAGCTCGAACACTCTCTGATCACTCTCCGGTGGTCCTTGAGCTGCAGGTTCCCACATGCGAAAGGCCGCCGTTCGTATGGCGTCTACAACAGGCTTCCTTGACTGACCCAGTTTTTAAACATACCATAGGGGAGGCAATCCGTAACTACTTCAGGGAGAATGAGGGTACCGTTGAGAGTGCTGGAGTCTTGTGGGAGGCCTTTAACGTGACCGTCCGGGGTGCCTGCATAGGTGCTCAAGCCGGGGTACTGAGGGATCTCCGGCGCAGAATCCGCAAATTAGCCACGGAGATTTCCACTCTGGAGCGGGAATATGAAAAGAACCCTTCCCCAGAGACGTTATCTGCTATACGGGACCTTGTGACTGAGCACAATGACACTGTCGATCAGGAGCTATTGCACAAGTCCAGATGGAGCACGGCTCCCTATTACGGGGAGGGGGGCAGACCAAGCCGCTCTCTAGCACAAAAGTTGGCGGCTCCCAGAAGTCAGGAGTATATCACTGAGATGCTAGATGACGAGGGGGTAACTCATTATACCACGCCTGAAATAAGTGAGGCAGTACTAAGTTTCTATACCAGACTTTACGAAAACAGGCCTACAGTGCAGACGGAGGAAATACACTCCTATCTTGACAATATTGCACTCGGGTGGCTGTCTTCAGGACAGAGGGAATATCTTACGCAGCCCTTTGACGTAGAGGATGTAAAACGTGCCATAATATCACTTCCCACGTGCAAAGCTGTGGGCCTGGACGGACTCCCCAGCGAGTTTTACAAGGCCTATTTTGAGGATTTGGCCCCCAGGCTCCTAGAGGTATATGCGGAGGCGTATGAAACGGGGCGCCTTCCACCCTCGTTAAAGGAGGCCCTCCTGGTGATGCTTTTGAAGCCTGACAAGGCTGCTAATCGGTGCGACTCCTATTGGCCTCTGTCAATTATAAATATTGATGCCAAGGTCTTGGCAAAGATGATTGCTAATAGGCTCCAGCCTCTTGTCCCCCTACTGGGCCTCCCAGACCTGTCGGGTTTTGTGCCCGCCAGGTAAACCATGCACAACCTTCGCACGGTCTTTGCCACCCTGCACTACTTGGACACAGACTTCCAGGCGGTGGCAGTGCTGCTTGACGCAGCTAAGGCATTCGATTCCCTTCAATGGGAATATATGTTCACTGTGTTGACTAGAATGGGTGTTCCTCAGTTTTTCCTTCAATGGATCAGTGTGCTGTATACTGAACCCGTGGCAAGAGTACGCGTTAACGGCAGGGTGTCTCTGGCGTTTCCCAACAGCAGGGGCATGCGGCAGGAGTGCCCCCTGTCACCGATGCTCTTTGCATTGGCACTCGAGCCATTGGCATGTAAGTTGCGACAGAGGCATGCATCTGCTGCATTGCGCTTCCGGCAGAGACCACTTGTGGTCTCATTGTATGCCGATGACATGCTGTTGTATGTCCGCGAGCCTGCCACTTATCTACCGGAACTGCTCCGAGAGTATGTTAAATTTGAGGGATATTCTGGCCTAGGGATTAACTGGGCAAAGTCGACGGTGTTCCCGCTGATGGCCGGCACTCGGGAGGTAGAGCTGGACTTCCCGCTGACTTGGACTCAAGACCCGGTGAAATACTTGGGAATATGGTTGCATAGGGACCCCGAGCAGGTCATCTCTATGAACTATGGCCGAGTTATTGCACGGATCACTGACCAGGCGGAGCGGTGGACCCAGTTGCCCCTGTCGCTGGCTGATCGGATTGCGGTGATAAAAATATCCATATTGCCCAAACTCCTCTATTTGTTCATTAATATCCCTGTCAGGCTGAATACCTCATTGTTTCGGACGATCCAGTCGGCGTTGCTGACATTTGTATGGGGAGGTAAAAAGCCCAGATGCAGTTGGGGGGTTCTTGTACAACCGTTTGACCTTGGGGGTTTCGAGGCTCCTGACATGAGGCTATACTACCTGTGCGCGCAGGCGCAGTTTGCGCATTATTGGTTTTTTCCGCAGCAGTTTCTGCCCCACTTGGCGCTTGAGTCAGATGCGGTGCTCCCGTTGCCACTAGTGGCAGCAGCACTCTCGGGTGATGGAGGGGGCCGCAGGACGGAAATTAACCCTGTCCAATGCACTGCGTGGGCCTGGAAGGCCCTCGCAAAAAGGGCACAACTAGACTACCTATATGCCCCGTCGCTACCAATAGCTGCACACCCGGACATTTCTGTGGCACGGGAGCAACCTGCTCTGCGGGCGCTGAAGGCTGTTGGGATCATGCAGATGGGAGACCTGTACACACAGGGCAAATTTCGCTCTCTACAGGAGGTGCAGGGGGGTCGGAACCACGGCTTGATGTTGGGGTTTACATATGTGAGAGTGCGGCAAGCAGTTAGAGCCATTTACCCTGACTATCCAACTGAACCAACAACGTTGCTGGCACTGCAGGCGGTGCTGGCCGGGAAAGAGCGAAGGGGCCTGATCACTAAGCTATATAACGCGTCATTACGTGAGAAAGAGACCACCCCTCTTATCTCAAATGGAACTCTGCACTGGGGTCCACACTATCGCCTGAGCAATGGAAGTTTTGCTGTGAGATAACGGGTCGCCTGACGGCGAATTGTAATCTCTGCATAATCCATTTTAAGTTTCTGCACCAGTTATATTATACCCCAATGCAACTGCGGAGATGCTTGGGGTTCAACGACTAAACAAAGAAATGTTATCCACCCCGGGCGGGGTGGGGGGGGTTATTTCTTTGGGGGCTTGTTCATTGTTCTATGTTTTTTACAAGATGCAATAATAGGAACAGATAATTGCTTGTATCATTATATGCTCTGGTGGTATCGCGGGTCCCAGGTCTGGGGCTCTGTGTATTGTTAACGCAAGCTACTCAATAAAAAAATGTACAAAATAAAAAACGCATGCGCGCACGCCCGCGCATGCACATTTCTCGCAAGAAATGCGCGGGCGCGCACGCATGCGCAGTTTTCTTAAGCATTACTGGTACGGTGAGGAAGAGGAGGAGGGCAGCCTGGGGACGCCGCAGTAAAGAGGTAAGTGGTTTTAAGTTTATTTTTAATGACTGTTAACTTACTTATTAATATGCGGGGGCTGGCCAACTCCGCTCCACTGCAGAGTGTGAGGAGATTTGCCTTCTCCGCGTTCTCCTTGGAACGCGGAGAAGGCAAATGTCCGCACACTCCAAGGGCGGAGCGGAGGTCTCCGCCCTGGGTTACTTTTGAGGGAAATCCAGCCTGGTACCTATATTGAAGGTTTTAATTTCTTGCACTCTTTGGATCCTTTTGTTATTTGCACTGCAGTGTCTAATTATGTTAAAGTTGCAATGGCCATTAGAAAACGCTATAAGTCACAATAGATGATCAGGCACGTTGCAGCTTTTTAAATAACAATTTTTTATATATTCATGAAACTTTATGATTGGCGACGTAGTCTGTCGTACCGGGTATTTGGTACTAGGGATTATATCCCTTTCTTAATTGTATGAATGCTATGAAATGCTTGTTTTTTTTATTTTATCTATACTGTTGCACAAATATGCCAGAAAAATTTCAAAGTGGAATGTATGTTTGTCAAACTTTTATGGTCCTTGGAACCGAATAAAGTTATTTTGACTGACTGACTGACAGTCACATACCGGCACATTTACTTAAATGTCTCATGGCACTGCTACAGGTGTACTCCTACAATTTCTCAGATATGTTGGCAATACTGACACAACCTTCTCATTCATGTAGAGAAATACTGTTTCAAACATGGATGATGCTTGATACTACATGTCCTGTATGCGCACTTTCACTTGTAGCTTGATTTGCCATGTAAAAGCTGTTTGTCACGTCTTAAATCCTAGTTTTAGTATGCACAAGTCACATGTGAGAGATGATGTAGGTGTGCTATAAAGCACGCTGGTTTGTGCTTAAAAGATGAGAGATGTTCTTTTCAGTTCAGTAAGTTAATTAGAGTATGCCATTACTAAAGCAATTGACATTCATGTTCAGAAAAACATAAAGCCTCTGTTTCAGCTATTGAGACAGCTATAGAAGCACGTATAAATTCAGTCACTCACAGGAAACCATTAATACATGTAACAGACTCAAAGGTAGTTGCAGTCACACCTACATAGCTCTGTATTGCCGAACACAGGCACTGAAGTATTTCTGCAGCCACTTACATACACATTGAGACAGTAATAGAGGTATTATAGCAGACAGTTACATACCAGCACATTTACTTAAACATCTCATGGCACTGATAGAGGTGTACTCCTATGCTCTCTGAGATATGTAGGCAAGTACTGACACAATCTTCTCAACAATATACAGAAATAGTCCTTCTTCAAACATGGGTGATGGCTACTAGTGCAGACCCTGTCTGTGCTCTCTCACTGAAAACTTCACTTGGGATGTTATAGGTGTTTCTGAAGTGACAAATCCACTCAAAAACGTAAACACCCAGGCCCTAACCCACTCAGACACTCATGCACCCACTTAGACATATACTCAAACAGTCAGAGACTCAAACAGACAGTGATGCACCCACTCACACTCCCAGTAGTACACATATGCAGGTAGTCCCAGACCCACTCAGACACACACACATGCAATCACACACCCATTGAGACATTCACGCACTCAGACACACACCCACTGAGGCACTCTTGCAATCACTCACACACTCATTTTCAAAGGTTACAGGTAGGAAATACAATTTATAAAACCTTAGAAATTCACTGAAAAAAACGAAGGTTACAGGGACATTACAGTAAGGAAATAAAATTAAAACATTCTTAGAAAGGTTACAGGGACGTTATATTTAGGCTCACATTTCACTCGTAGAAAACCAGTGAAATTCAGCAGTTATAGATACCTGTGCTAACTATAACTTACATTCCCACAATGCATTGCTTATGACCTCACATGTTACGCCTCTCATGACATGGTCAGTGACATCACTGTGACTTGAACCCAGTATGTTCTGTTATGTGAATTTACATTGATTTGTATTGTAAAGCACGGGGTATCTAGGTGCTGGAGCAGATGTGAAAGTTGTCTGCAGGTCCGTTCGTTTAGGAGCCAGGTCTTCAGCTTACAACGGAATTAGAAGCAAGGAGGAGGCCCTTAGGTGTAGAGGGAGGTTGTTCCATGTTTTGGGTGCGAGGTATGACAAGGCTAATCCTCCTGTTCTGCTTTAGTGGATGCGTAGTGTGTGTGTGAAAGAGAGGGAGAGGGAGTCAAATCATAGGTGTCTGGTGGGCTGGTGGAAAGGGAGGCAGGAGTTGAGGTATGTTATGCAATGACTTTTATGCATGACTGAGGAGTTTGAATTGGCAGCATTAGGGTATCAGCAGCCAGTAGAGATCTCTAAGGTGAGATGTGATGTGGGTGCACTGGGGGATGTCCAGGATGACTCTGGTGGAGGCGTTCTTGATGGTTTGACGGCAGTAGAGGAGGTTGTTGGGGATTCCAGCATAGAGTGCATTTCCATAGTCATGTCTGCTGGTGATTAGGGCTTGAGTGATGATGCTTCTGGTTCTCTTGGAAATCCATCTGAAGATTTTTTTAAGAATGTGTAGCATGAGGGAGCAGGTGGAGTTCACTGCGTTCAACTGAGTGACCACGCTAAATTTGTCATCTAATATGATTCTAAGGTTCCATGCGTAGTTGGAATGTGATGGGGTTGGACAGAGCTCTGATGCTCACCAAGATAAGTCCCATGGGGAGCTTTTGTTCCTGAAGATCAGCACTATTGTCTTATCTGTGTTGAGTTTCACACAGTTGGTTTTCATACATTCCACTATATGGATCATGTATTTGATGAAGTTGGATTTGTTCATGGGGGATTTGTCTGACATGGATGAGGATAAGAAGGGATGAGATGGGTATCATTGGCATAGGCTATAATTGAGATGCCGTGGGATCTGATGATGATCGCAAGGGGTGTAATGTAAATGTGGAACAGAATGGGGTTGAGGGATGATTCTTTGGAGAATCTGCAGATCAAGTCCTTGGGCTTTGATGTGTAGGAGGGGAGTCTGACTCACTGAGTTCTTCTTGTGAGGAAGAAGCATATTCATTCAAGGGCTATGCTTTAGATGCCTATGTCATGTAATCTTTAGATGAGGATGGATTGTGACACGGTTTCGAAAGCTGGTGATAGGTCCAGCAGTATGAGGGTGGTGGATTCTCCTCAGTTTAGGAGGGTGTAGATCTCATCTGTGGCGGCAATGAGTGCTGTCTCTATGCTGTGATTGCTGCAGAATCTGGATTGGGAGTAGTCGAGAAGGTTGTGGAGTTCCAGGTGGTTGATGAGTTGCTGGTTGATAGCTTTGTCTGTCACCTTTGCTAGGTATGGTAGTAGGCAGATGGTTCTGAAGTTGCTGAGTTGTTGGGGTCAGCCAATGTTTGTTTTAGGAGGGCTGTGACTGTGGAATGCTTCTGCTCCTCTGGGAAGGTAGCAGACCCGGTGGAGGAGTTGATGATATGAGAAACTTGCTGATCACTGCTCCTCCTAGGTTGTGGATGTGGCATGGACATGTGTCTGTGGGTGCCTCTGAGTCGGCGATATTCAGGTTTGAGGTGGTGTCTTCATCAGTGAGTGTTATTCACTTAGGTGCCTGTCTGAGTGGTAGGTGTGTAGCCTGTTGATGGTGTCCTCTGTGCTCAGTTGCTTTTCGAGTTATGGTAGATTTTCTCAATTTAGGTGTTGAAATTATTTTAAAGGTGGTGAATTCCTTGACAATGGCAACTAACTCTTTGCCACTGTTGGAACTGGACTTGATCCTATCCATGAAGGCTCTACTCTTGGTAGTTCTCAGGATGTGGTGGTAGTGACTGAGGACAGCATTGTAGGTTAATCTTGCGTGGGCATCATGGCTGGATCTCCACTACCTTTTCAGCTGTTTGCAGAATCTTTGGAGTCTCAAAGTTCTTCCATGTACCAGAAGCCCAGTTGTTGGTTCTGCAATGTTTGTGAGTTTTGATGGATGAGAGAGTGTTGGCGCAGTTGGAGACCATTGGTTGAAGTTAGTGATGTCCTTGGGTAGCTTGTTGGTGGTGTCGGGTTGGTTTTCTTCAAAAGTGTAGCCCCAGTCTGTTTCCGTTATTCATTTGCCGGCTGATTAGGTTGGTGTTGATGGGGGCTTTGGCTTGTGTCATGGAAATGGTGAAATGAACAATGTAGTGGTTGGTCCATGTGAGAGGGGAGGTGGAGCTGTAGCTGATGCAGTTGTCGGAGGCAAAGATCGCTTCTAATATGCGTTAGACCTGGCATCCTTGTTGTGGTCTTCCCCTAACCTTTTGCCTTCAGACCTCATGCTTTTTGCTCACTTAGGGGCATATTTACAAGAAAGTGGCGAAGTGTGTTGTTAAGCCAAGAAGGCTAACGACACGCTTCGTCACTTTAGAAACGCAGGGCTGCACCATATTTACTAGAATATGGTGCAGCCCTGAGTTTCCCCCTGCGCTGGCCCTAAATTAAGCTGCCTAGCGCCAACACAGGCACCCTTGCACCATATGCAAGGGTGCCTGTGTTGAGGGGAAGATTGTTTATGTGCCGGAAGGTGCCCCTTCCTGCACATAAACAATCTTTAAATGCTGTTTTGTAACTTCTATGTGTGCTGCTTAATGCAGCACACATAGAAGTTGCATAACAGAATTTTTTTTTAAATGATTATTTATGTGTAGGAAGGGGGACCTTCCTGCACATAAACAATCATTGGTGTTTTGCTGTTTCCATGTGTGCTGCCCAAGGCAGCACACATGGAAACAGCAAAAACGAGGAGAAATAAAGCATTTCTCCTCATTTCGCCTGTTTAAGACCAGGTTTTCCCTGGTCTTAATTTTGGCGCTGCCTGCTATTTACGCTGGCCTTGTAAATAGGGGGCAGCCTCAAAATCAATGGGTGCTGCGATGGAACGCCCACCACAACACCCATTGCCCGCCCCTTTCATGCTAAGTGTAGCGTGAAAGGGGGTCTTATTTACAAGGCAGCATTAAGCCACGTTAACTGGCTTAATGCTGCCTTGTAAATAAGGCAAAGCTCCTATCGTCATCACAATGTCACTAAAAGTGACGTTGTCATGGCGATAGGGGCTTGTAAATATGCCCCTAAGTTCTTGCTGGCCTTAGGACGCTGCACGCTTTACCACTGCTAATCAGTGCAAAAGTGCTTGTGCTCTCTCCTTAAAACATGTTGAATTGGCTTGTACTCAATTGGCATATCAAATTTACCTGTAAGTCCCTAGTAAGGTGCACTACCAGTGCCCAGGGCCTGTAAATTAATTGCTACTAGTGGGCCTGCAGCACTTATTGTGCCACCTAGATAAGTAGCACTTTAAACATGTCTTAGGCCTGCCATTACAGCCTGTGTGTGTGCAGGTTTAAACTGCCATTTCAAACTAGCAAAATAAACCTCTTGCCAGGCCCTTTTCAATACATATAACTCACCCCTGAGGTAGGCCCTGAACAGCCCAGAGGGAACGATACAATGTATTTAAAACATAAAACATGTACTTTTAAGTTGTATTTCACTACTACAAGGCATTCCTCTCCCATAGGATAACATTGCATTTACCTTATTACGTTTTATTCGTGTAATTTCCAAATGGGAACAGGTGACCCTTTCATGTTTGGTGTCTCTGGAATCGCAATTTAAAATCCTAACTGATAATGAAGTCAGATTTTAAACACAATTCAAAAAATGCCACAGTTAGAAAGTTCCAAAATATGTGGAGCGTCATATCGCTTCAACTCTCCGTCGCACAGTTAGAAAGTTGGCATTTTCTTAGCCATTTGGTGCCTGCAGCCTGTCTCTGGGTCACAAGACTGGGTGTCATGACTGGGCGTAGTTGCCAGTTAGACTTTATGTATTCCTCCTAGTCAGCCACAGACAATGGGGAGCTTAGACGTGACTGGATGGGCCATCCTTGGCAAGATGGGAGGGAGGAGCTGGACCCAGCCCCACTTACACTTGAATAGGGTGTGGCCTGTCTCCACAGAAAGGGCTGCATACCCCCTGTAGTTAGCCTGAAGCCAGGACCAGAAAGATAGGGCATTAGTGCACTTCAAAGGCATGCCTCTAGAAGCTTCTCCACAATTCAAAGGCACAACTTGGTATAAATACTCGGCCTCAGGCATGCACCACCACTTTAGTACACTTCTGGACCTGTGGGTATTCCACCATGAAGAAGGGCTTCACATGCTTTGGAAAGGACTGCTACTCTGCTGGACTGCTGCTCTAAAGGAACTGCTGCCCTGCTGTGCTGACATGTTGTCTGCTGCCCACTTGCCTGGGTGAGAAGGACTGGACTGACTCCTAGGGTTAGTTGGCTGGCCTCCTGATCTGAAGACTCTGAGACATGACAGGCTTCCAAAAACCTTGTACCTGCATATGGACTCTGCCATCTGTGAGTGTACCCTGCCAAGTGGTGCCACCCTAGTACTGGACCCTTGGAAGTGGGCTTAAGGTGCTCTGCCAGCCCCTGCAGATCCAATGGAACCAATGCATCTCTTCTGCTGCATGGCGCAAACCAGAGCAGAATTTAAGCATCACAGCTGCGGCGTGGACTGGAACTGTCGCAAAGACCTGCATTGCATCACAGCTCATCTGAACTACCACCGCACGACGCATCCTTGGTGCAGGCCCTCACATCCCTCATCGACGACAGCTTGACAACGATGCTGAACTCTGCATTGCACCCTCAGAGCTCCTTGGAACTGACGCATAACCTGACTGCACTGCATAACCTTTCTTGAAGCCGGTTGCCAGACATCGCATCACAAGACCCATCGATGGGATCTTCGATGACGACACAGAGACTTGCATTGCAACGTCTCCGCATCTCCGAACAAACGCATTCCTTCAGCTGTGCAACGCATCTTCAATGCAGATCCTCGCAACACTCCACAAACAAAGATTTAAGGCACTTTGTTCAGTGAGTCTAACTGGGTCCCTGTAGCTGGCTAGCGCTCCATCGCTGCCAGCTGAACTTGTGTGTTTGTCACGGTCTGGCTTGACAGATATCCACAGTTGGCGATTTTTGCTTTTTGGTGCTATTTTCACTGAAATGTTTAAAATTTCATATCTCCAGTCCTACCGATTGGATCGCTGTCATTTTGGTCTTGTATTTATTGAAGAAAATTCTATTTTCCTAACTTGGTGTGGGATCATTTTTGTGTGGTGTTTTCACTGTATTGTTGTTTGAACTGTTGCACAAATACTTTACACATTGCCTCTAAGTTAAGCCAGACCTGCTCTGTGCCAAGATACCAGAGGACTGAGCACAGGTTAATTTAGGGTTGGCTTGTGCCTCACCATGACAAAGATTCTGGTCGCTACTTGACCAGGGCTCACACCCAAGTTACCCCACAACCAATTTCTCACAAAGTGTGTCCTGGGATGTGGGTAGGGTCTGTGACAAGCTGGGAAATTCTAATTTTGTTTGGAATCTCTATGAGGTCAGTGGATCAGTGGTCGAAGGGGTCTTCCAGGTAAAAGAGTTGAAGTCACCTATAAGAAGGAAGTTCTTTGAGTTGATGGTGAGGGGGCGATAAAGTCTAAGATGAAGTTACAAAAGTTGCCTTGCGGGCCAGGTGCTCTGTAGGTTAGGGTACCCTTCACAGTGGTGTTGTTAGCTTGCAGCTTGAAGTGCAAGTGTTCCATGAAAGGGGTGTCCAGGTCAGTGGTGGTAATGCAATTGAGGGTGTCCTTGTAGATAATGGCAAGACCTCTCCCGTGTTGCTGGAGGCGGTCCTGGTGTGCTATTTTGTATCCTGCTGGGACGGCCACAGCGATGTCGGGAGCTGAGGTGAAATTCAGACAGGTTTTTGTTAAGAAGAGGAGGTCCAGTGTGCTGCTCTCGAGGAGGTGCCAGATTTCAATGGCGTGTATTTAGGAGCATACATGTGAGGGTGTGCTGAGGTCAGGTGGGGTCCTGGGTGAGATGAGGTTTTGAGCTCGTGACATGGCAGTCTGAGTGAGGGGGGTGTGTGATGCTGAGTTGCTGCAGGTTAAGTGGGAGTGGGAGCAAGACAAAGGTCTTGCCCTCTTATGTGGTGCGGAGCAGCAGCAGTGGGTGGAGGCATGTCCAGTGTTGAGTGCATGGAGAGTCACTGCAGAGAAGCCGCTGATGGTAACCTGACCAGGGGTTGTGATGCTGGATGCGTTTCAGGTGCGGGTGGACACAGATGGGCTTGCCTTTGGTACACCTTCAGAACATCAGCTGCAAACCCATTGCGCGCTGTCGTGCAACACCTTCCATTAAGTAGGTCCTGGGAGGAGCACTCAGAGGAGGAGAGCAGGGTTAAGGAGAAAATACAGGAAGAAAATGAGGGAGGAAGACTTTGGAAAGCAGATAAGGAGTGAGGGTAGCGGGAGGAAGAATAGCACAGAAGGGTGTTGGGGGAGGGAGTAGGGATGGGGGAAAGCTGTAGGAACAAAGAAAATAGGTACAAAGAAAAATGGTACAAGAAAAGAGTCACATGCCAAGAGCGTGGGTGAGAAAAATGGCAAAGTAACGGAAACAAGAGATGGAAAAGAGGCAAAGCGATGGAAACAAAAAAGAGGCAAAGTGATGGAAATGAGTGAGAAAAAAGAGGCAAAGCAAAGTCAAAAGGTCAATAAGGTCACATAGCAACCACCATTAAGTAGGTCCAGTTAGGGAAGAGGACAGCAGGGGGAAGGAGGTCGAGCTAAGGAGAAAACGAGGGAGTAAGATGCGGGAGAGCAGGTAAGGAGCGGAGGAAACAGGGTAGGGTGTGGGGAGGGGGGCTGGGGGAAAGCTGGAGGAACAAAGAAAAGAGGCCGAAATAAAAGGGTCATAAGAAAAAGGGCACAAGGCAAGAGCGTGAGCAAGAAAAAAGGCACAATAATGGAAGCAAGTGATGGAAAAGAGGCAAAGCAATAGAAACGAAAAAGAGACAAAGCAATGGGAATGAGTGAGAGGCAAAGCACAGTCAAAAGGGTGTGAGAAAGAGGTCAAGGAGTGTAAATGAGTGAGAGAGGGAGGCAAAGTAAGGAAATGATTGAGAGAAAGAGGCAAGCAGAGTCAGTGAGTGAGAGTGAGAGTCAAAGCAAGGGCAAAGAAAAAGAGAAAAGGAGAGAGAGAAGAGTGCACCAAGGCATTGAGAGCGGCTGCAGAGAGGCCGGGTCTCAGGGCCTTAGACTGGTCGGAGGACCAGTCTGAGGTACGTGGGGAGCTTGGTCCTAGGTTTCACTTTTGTTTCCCCACAGGCATTCCTCCTGCCAAATCAGGACAAAGCAAGTGCGACAGCACCCAGCATTTCTGCGACAAGCATGTTAGTCAATATTATTGCCTGAAAACTTTTATTTCCGCTGTGCAGGGGAAGGAAAACCATTGGGAAATTATAATTCTGGCCCGAGTATTCCCATGCCCCCTACACTGTGCAACTTGTAATTGAGACACGTGTCCACCCATCCTATGGGAGTACCGCCACAGAAGTATCTGTTGTGTCACTGATTTTCTAAAATTGAGTAGATCAGGCTCTACTGCTTAGTATAATAATGTCATTTTGGATGATGACCCACTGCTAAACCACCTCCCTAATGCAGTTAGGATCCTGGACTACCTAATCTCCTCACCAACAGACTATGGCTAGCTCCACTCCTATTCCTATAAACACTCATAAATCAGATAGAGGGCACAGCATCAGAAATGGTTGATCTATTGCATTATTATTTCTTTAATATTATTATTATTATTATTATTACATTAGTTGAAGTGGGTGGATGTTGTATTCTTCAATCCAGGAAATATACAAAAGACCCATGGACAATAAAACTACTGGAAAGTGGTTGGGAAAGAAGATGTGTTTTATTCAGAGCTAGAGTTGAAGTGTGACACAGATGTCTGCTATGTTACTTTTGAAATAGAGCAAGAGTTAAACATTCTAATGTGGATTCAACTGAAGGGCTGATTCATAGGGTTTTAGAAGTAGAATGCATAAGGAGAAGCCTAGTTGGACTATTATGAAGCCATTTCTCTGCTAATTGGAATTTGTTTCTTGGAGAACACCACTGTGTTCTTCTGATCTCATTTCCAATCGTGGTGAATAGCAAGAAATGTGTCAATGCCAGAGCACAATTTCATCAATACAGTGAATTTAGTGATCTTGTTTTATTTTTTTTGTTCATTATTTACAGAATTCCCTAGACACTACTGTTGCACACTCAACTTCGGTTATTCATTGAACTGGCAAAAAACACAACAGAACTGCATGAAAACAACAGTAGTCACTCAATAATATCTGCAAGAGCAAGCCTCAGTGCTTGGGTGCTCCTGGACAGAGACATTGTTGTAGGTTACTAGAATGCCACCAATTGAGCCCTAAACCTTCCTTGTGCATTCTCTACAGGGCGACTCTACCATGCTATTGCATAGCACTAAGCTATTTCTTCCATGCGTAACACTCTGGCTATTTTCAGTGTATTGCACCCAGGTTTCACCTAGCCAACACCTGTGTGTAATTTGATATTCCTAGATGTTTAACCTACCTTACAAATAAATGATGTCATCATGATGCCATCAGATGTACTCATAGCAACCCTGCTCCTATTAATGCTTTATTGATCTTAGTGGGTCCCACAGACATGCACTAAAAGTGATATTTCCTGGTACAGAATCAGACTCTACTGATATTTGCAAAAACAGACTAATTTTTACCATAAACAATCTGCAAGTATTCCAATTTTTCCTAAGTGGCAAGCTTGGCAGATAGGGTGGAAACTTTTGCAATAGCTTTTAGTATTCAGTATTTGCAACTATAGATAGTGTGTGCTACAAAGTTATGCAGCCATAGTTTCAGGAGTTGTGAGGAAAGGTATTATTCCACTTGGAAAGAATGGTCCTCAAACCCAAAGTTAAGCCACACACTTTTCCATCAGTGGAAGATCTGCTGGTTTAGAGCGTGGAATACACAAAGAAGTGTATCAATGTCATAAATTGCAGTGCATACTTCTACAGGTATTTGTGAAACTCAGGTAGGAACAACATCACAAAATTAATGGACGTGAGCATTTGACTAACAAGGTTGTCACTTTATGAATAAGCTCCTTCAAGTCTGTTACATTAAGCTAAAATTACAGTCTTACAAGACTAGTCATGGTTAAAACTCTAAGGCAAAGCATTATTAATAGAATCCTTACAGTATCAGAAGTACATTGGCAGCAGTTTTATTTTCAAGTTGTTGTATGGTCCCCAAGGCAATGCAGTGGTCAAGGTACCAATCGCCAGACCTCTCTACTTTAAAAACTCCTTCCACTACTCCAAACTGAGCATTTGGAGGAGTTGAGAAGAGCCCTGACATGGCATTCCTGAACTTCTGCAAAATGTACACTGATCTCCCTAAAAGAATTAATAAAAAGCTACAGAACGAGGCAGCCAGACTGTGCATAAATCTCACAAATATGCCCACATGGAATTTACCCTGAAAGTCCTTCACTCACCTTCAGAAGAAGCCAAAATCCAATCAATGTTCTCTACATTTGCAACAAAGTCTGCTGGAACTTAGGCAACTAATATCTGCAGAAACTGGGCTTGCAATACACACCAACCAGAAGCCTGCAATTATTACCCTCTAATCTGATGAAGCAGCAATTATTTCAGAGGAGGAAACACACAGGCAGATCCTTAGATGTACAGAGTCTCAGACTGAGTAACACCGCAACCCCAACAACTAATATGATTCCAGTCAATTACGATTGAGGAGAATCATGTTAGAGGTTGACGTTGGGGTGTTTGTTACTATTGAGGATGGGCGAGAACATGGCATCCTGCTGAGTGAGCAGGGCAGTGCCTGTCTATAGAGCGTAGAGGAGTTATTGATGCAGGACACCTTGACCTCTTAGGCATCAGCCAGGAAAGCTGAGGCAACATAGCAAGAGATACGACCCCAACTTCTTCTATATTGTTTTTTTACATTGCGCTTAACTCTTATGTGTTGGCCCGCGAGGATGGTGCCGGGTGGGCTGTGAGTTGCAGCGGGGTGTGCAGCGGCTCAACAGAGCTCCCTCTGGGGCAACATCAGCAGCATCTGCAGTATCATCACAGTGCGTGTGGTCTGCCAGGTGCCTGGCCCAGTCTGTGAAGAATTGGGGGGATGTTAAGAGCCTGAGGGTGGCACCTCACAAGGAGTGCCCATTTTGTGGTTCCCGAGGAGGGAGTCAGAAGAGTGCCCCAGAGGAGACGTCAAAGGGCCAGACCAGATGGAGATGATCATAGACCATGCTCAAGGTCAGGAGGAGTCATACAATTTTGGACTGTGTGGTAGGACTAGGGAGGATCACCTTCTTTGTACTGTTTGATCTTTTCATCACCAATATCAGGACCTGACTGTGAAAAAGTTGGGGTAATAAGGTAAAGACAGTTGTAAACATGCAAATAAGGTGAACAGATATAGTTTGAGGTCAAGAAAAGTGCCTGTTTCCTCAAGAGAGTTTTATACGTGTGACTAGGACACTGCTATTAGCATTAACGAAGCAGAAACCAGTGAACTCTGAAATCCTATTTTAAAGAAACCTGAGGGTAGGAATAATATTTCTGTTCAGATACATAAGGGCCCTGATAATAAGGTTTCCAAGGTTAACAAAGGCAGGAAACTTAATAGGGCAAATCCTACAGTGAGAGTAACACCGTCGCTCAGGACTTACTTTAAAGTCAAAACAGAGTCTAAAATGGAGAAGCAGGGACAAGAGAAGGGAGTGGAGAAGTCAACAGAGGGATGAACGAGGCATGAGATGGGGAACAAAGATCTAGATGATGTAAGGTGCTGCAAGGATTCGGGATGAGGCATTACTTTGGACATTGCTAGTAGATTCAAACCCCTTTTCTGCCTTGTCACGGACTCTCAAGGGCTGGATTAGTTCTCTTCGACAAGTGGTATGTCAGATCGCATTAGTCCGGTAAAGGGGAGGAATGGAGCGGAGCAGAACCCCATCAGAGAGAATGTAGAAACAAACATTCACAATTACATTTAAATCTCTCAGTAGAAATTAAAAAAGGTTTTTGAGATTTCAGAGATAAATAAAAACGAGATACAGACCACACGCGCAGGTTTTAAGTCAAAATTGGGCCGCTTAGCACCACGCACAGAGGTAGTAGAGAAGGCAGTTGAGAAACTTTATACAGCCTATGCAGAAAAATAATAACGAAATTCATCTTTTGCTTCAAAAGAATAAAGAGACTCTAGGCAGGGTGGAGTGGATTAAGAGCAACGCAAGGAGGAACAACTTAAGAATCCTGAATGTGGCTGAAGGGGCTGAAGAAGATGACATTAAATCCTTTGTAATAAATTTGTTGAACGGTGTTGTGTTACTGGCAGACTCCCCAATACATTTTATGCAGGAGATTCAAAGAGTTTGGTATGATCCTTTTAAATCCTCCTCCAATCAGAAGAAACCAAGGAAAATCATAGTGAATTTTTAACATATTCTATAAAAGACCAGGGGGCAAATTAGCAAGGGCGTTATCGCCGCTTTAGCGGCACTTTTTGCCGCTAAAGCAGTGATATTTTTATCGCCCTATTAGCAAGCTGTCGCTAACAGCTGTTAGCGACAGCTTAATGGCAATAGCGGGCGTTTTGTTAGCGCTTTGCATGTCAGCGATAATTATCGCTAATGACATGCAAAGTAGGCGTTCCCAACTAAAAGCAACTGCAAACAGTCGCAAACACAACTTCCCCCTATTATCAATGCCCGCGAAGCGATAAAAAAAGTCACGCTAACCGCGATTATCGCTGGAATTTAACACCTGCTAAAAACTTGACTTAACCATCTTGTCAATGGGAGGTGGATTGTAAGGTTAAGTCCTCACCTGCCTATTAGCAAGCTTTTCATTAGCGCAGTGAATTTATCGCTGCATTTCTCACGCTATTGCTGGGTTTCGCCGCTATTGCTGGATTTTTTATCGCCTTGGAGATAGGCGTTGATAATAACGCGTTATCTCCGCGATGAAATCCAGCGATAGCCGGCGATAAAAAAAACAGCGCTAAGCGCGCTTTGCGATAATTATCGCAAATCCTTGGTAATATGCCCCCAGATTTTATGTGCTGCATTAAAGTCAAAGCGATACAAAAGGGGATGATGGACGGAACGTTTGAGCCAATCAAACACTCACCCCCAGTCAACTGATCTGGGTTTAATCCATCATCATTCTTTAGCTCACTCCACCACCCCAGTTCAGACATGGCCATATGCAAATCAGTCTGACCCTGTGCCTCATGGGAACAGTCCAGCCCGAACTGCCAAGTCATGTCTTCCCTGGACCGGAAACAAGCATCCTAGGACCGGTTTCTGGCATTTCAGCCGTCATCAGCCAGGCTTGCTTGAATCCAGTGGCAAAGTGAGCAAGGGACCCACGTCTGGGCATACCCCCGCCAACTTAGGGCGACCAAAGCGATACAAAAGGGGATGATGGACGGAACGTTTGAGCCAATCAAACACTCACCCCCAGTCAACTGATCTGGGTTTAATCCATCATCATTCTTTAGCTCACTCCACCACCCCAGTTCAGACATGGCCATATGCAAATCAGTCTGACCCTGTGCCTCATGGGAACAGTCCAGCCCGAACTGCCAAGCCATGTCTTCCCTGGACCGGAAACAAGCATCCTAGGACCGGTTTCTGGCATTTCAGCCGTCATCAGCCAGGCTTGCTTGAATCCAGTGGCAAAGTGAGCAAGGGACCCACGTCTGGGCATACCCCCGCCAACTTAGGGCGACCAAAGCGATACAAAGGGGATGATGGACGGAACGTTTGAGCCAATCAAACACTCACCCCCAGTCAACTGATCTGGGTTTAATCCATCATCATTCTTTAGCTCACTCCACCACCCCAGTTCAGACATGGCCATATGCAAATCAGTCTGACCCTGTGCCTCATGGGAACAGTCCAGCCCGAACTGCCAAGCCATGTCTTCCCTGGACCGGAAACAAGCATCCTAGGACCGGTTTCTGGCATTTCAGCCGTCAACAGCCAGGCTTGCTTGAATCCAGTGGCAAAGTGAGCAAGGGACCCACGTCTGGGCATACCCCCGCCAACTTAGGGCGACCAAAGCGATACAAAAGGGGATGATGGACGGAACGTTTGAGCCAATCAAACACTCACCCCAGTCAACTGATCTGGGTTTAATCCATCATCATTCTTTAGCTCACTCCACCACCCCAGTTCAGACATGGCCATATGCAAATCAGTCTGACCCTGTGCCTCATGGGAACAGTCCAGCCCGAACTGCCAAGCCATGTCTTCCCTGGACCGGAAACAAGCATCCTAGGACCGGTTTCTGGCATTTCAGCCGTCATCAGCCAGGCTTGCTTGAATCCAGTGGCAAAGTGAGCAAGGGACCCACGTCTGGGCATACCCCCGCCAACTTAGGGCGACCAAAGCGATACAAAGGGGATGATGGACGGAACGTTTGAGCCAATCAAACACTCACCCCCAGTCAACTGATCTGGGTTTAATCCATCATCATTCTTTAGCTCACTCCACCACCCCAGTTCAGACATGGCCATATGCAAATCAGTCTGACCCTGTGCCTCATGGGAACAGTCCAGCCCGAACTGCCAAGCCATGTCTTCCCTGGACCGGAAACAAGCATCCTAGGACCGGTTTCTGGCATTTCAGCCGTCATCAGCCAGGCTTGCTTGAATCCAGTGGCAAAGTGAGCAAGGGACCCACGTCTGGGCATACCCCGCCAACTTAGGGCGACCAAAGCGATACAAAAGGGGATGATGGACTGAACGTTTGAGCCAATCAAACACTCACCCCCAGTCAACTGATCTGGGTTTAATCCATCATCATTCTTTAGCTCACTCCACCACCCCAGTTCAGACATGGCCATATGCAAATCAGTCTGACCCTGTGCCTCATGGGAACAGTCCAGCCCGAACTGCCAAGCCATGTCTTCCCTGGACCGGAAACAAGCATCCTAGGACCGGTTTCTGGCATTTCAGCCGTCATCAGCCAGGCTTGCTTGAATCCAGTGGCAAAGTGAGCAAGGGACCCACGTCTGGGCATACCCCCGCCAACTTAGGGCGACCAAAGCGATACAAAAGGGGATGATGGACGGAACGTTTGAGCCAATCAAACACTCACCCCCAGTCAACTGATCTGGGTTTAATCCATCATCATTCTTTAGCTAACTCCACCACCCCTGTTCAGACATGGCCATATGCAAATCAGTCTGACCCTGTGCCTCATGGGAACAGTCCAGCCCGAACTGCCAAGCCATGTCTTCCCTGGACCAGAAACAAGCATCCTAGGACCGGTTTCTGGCATTTCAGCCGTCATCAGCCAGGCTTGCTTGAATCCAGTGGCAAAGTGAGCAAGGGACCCACGTCTGGGCATACCCCCGCCAACTTAGGGCGACCAAAGCGATACAAAAGGGGATGATGGACGGAACGTTTGAGCCAATCAAACACTCACCCCCAGTCAACTGATCTGGGTTTAATCCATCATCATTCTTTAGCTCACTCCACCACCCCAGTTCAGACATGGCCATATGCAAATCAGTCTGACCCTGTGCCTCATGGGAACAGTCCAGCCCGAACTGCCAAGCCATGTCTTCCCTGGACCGGAAACAAGCATCCTAGGACCGGTTTCTGGCATTTCAGCCGTCATCAGCCAGGCTTGCTTGAATCCAGTGGCAAAGTGAGCAAGGGACCCACGTCTGGGCATACCCCCGCCAACTTAGGGCGACCAAAGCGATACAAAGGGGATGATGGACGGAACGCTTGAGCCAATCAAACACTCACCCCCAGTCAACTGATCTGGGTTTAATCCATCATCATTCTTTAGCTCACTCCACCACCCCAGTTCAGACATGGCCATATGCAAATCAGTCTGACCCTGTGCCTCATGGGAACAGTCCAGCCCGAACTGCCAAGCCATGTCTTCCCTGGACCGGAAACAAGCATCCTAGGACCGGTTTCTGGCATTTCAGCCGTCATCAGCCAGGCTTGCTTGAATCCAGTGGCAAAGTGAGCAAGGGACCCACGTCTGGGCATACCCCGCCAACTTAGGGCGACCAAAGCGATACAAAAGGGGATGATGGACGGAACGTTTGAGCCAATCAAACACTCACCCCCAGTCAACTGATCTGGGTTTAATCCATCATCATTCTTTAGCTCACTCCACCACCCCAGTTCAGACATGGCCATATGCAAATCAGTCTGACCCTGTGCCTCATGGGAACAGTCCAGCCCGAACTGCCAAGCCATGTCTTCCCTGGACCGGAAACAAGCATCCTAGGACCGGTTTCTGGCATTTCAGCCGTCATCAGCCAGGCTTGCTTGAATCCAGTGGCAAAGTGAGCAAGGGACCCACGTCTGGGCATACCCCGCCAACTTAGGGCGACCAAAGCGATACAAAAGGGGATGATGGACGGAACGTTTGAGCCAATCAAACACTCACCCCCAGTCAACTGATCTGGGTTTAATCCATCATCATTCTTTAGCTCACTCCACCACCCCAGTTCAGACATGGCCATATGCAAATCAGTCTGACCCTGTGCCTCATGGGAACAGTCCAGCCCGAACTGCCAAGCCATGTCTTCCCTGGACCGGAAACAAGCATCCTAGGACCGGTTTCTGGCATTTCAGCCGTCATCAGCCAGGCTTGCTTGAATCCAGTGGCAAAGTGAGCAAGGGACCCACGTCTGGGCATACCCCGCCAACTTAGGGCGACCAAAGCGATACAAAGGGGATGATGGACGGAACGTTTGAGCCAATCAAACACTCACCCCCAGTCAACTGATCTGGGTTTAATCCATCATCATTCTTTAGCTCACTCCACCACCCCAGTTCAGACATGGCCATATGCATATGACTGGGGGTGAGTGTTTGATTGGCTCAAACGTTCCGTCCATCATCCCCTTTGTATCGCTTTGTTCGCCCTAAGTTGGCGGGGTATGCCCAGACGTGGGTCCCTTGCTCACTTTGCCACTGGATTCAAGCAAGCCTGGCTGATGACGGCTGGAATGCCAGAAACCGGTCCTAGGATGCTTGTTTCCGGTCCAGGAAGACATGGCTTGGCAGTTCGTGCTGGACTGTTCCCATGAGGCACAGGGTCAGACTGATTTGCATATGGCCATGTCTGAACTGGGGTGGTGGAGTGAGCTAAAGAATGATGATGGATTAAACCCAGATCAGTTGACTGGGGGTGAGTGTTTGATTGGCTCAAACGTTCCGTCCATCACCCTCCCCTTTTGTATCGCTTTGTTCGCCCTAAGTTGGCGGGGTATGCCCAGACGTGGGTCCCTTGCTCACTTTGCCACTGGATTCAAGCAAGCCTGGCTGATGACGGCTGGAATGCCAGAAACCGGTCCTAGGATGCTTGTTTCTGGTCCAGGGAAGACATGGCTTGGCAGTTCGTGCTGGACTGTTCCCATGAGGCACAGGGTCAGACTGATTTGCATATGGCCATGTCTGAACTGGGGTGGTGGAGTGAGCTAAAGAATGATGATGGATTAAACCCAGATCAGTTGACTGGGGGTGAGTGTTTGATTGGCTCAAACGTTCCGTCCATCATCCCCTTTGTATCGCTTTGTTCGCCCTAAGTTGGCGGGGGTATGCCCAGACGTGGGTCCCTTGCTCACTTTGCCACTGGATTCAAGCAAGCCTGGCTGATGACGGCTGGAATGCCAGAAACCGGTCCTAGGATGCTTGTTTCCGGTCCAGGGAAGACATGGCTTGGCAGTTCGTGCTGGACTGTTCCCATGAGGCACAGGGTCAGACTGATTTGCATATGGCCATGTCTGAACTGGGGTGGTGGAGTGAGCTAAAGAATGATGATGGATTAAACCCAGATCAGTTGACTGGGGGTGAGTGTTTGATTGGCTCAAACGTTCCGTCCATCATCCCCTTTGTATCGCTTTGGTCGCCCTAAGTTGGCGGGGGTATGCCCAGACGTGGGTCCCTTGCTCACTTTGCCACTGGATTCAAGCAAGCCTGGCTGATGACGGCTGGAATGCCAGAAACCAGTCCTAGGATGCTTGTTTCCGGTCCAGGGAAGACATGGCTTGGCAGTTCGTGCTGGACTGTTCCCATGAGGCACAGGGTCAGACTGATTTGCATATGGCCATGTCTGAACTGGGGTGGTGGAGTGAGCTAAAGAATGATGATGGATTAAACCCAGATCAGTTGACTGGGGGTGAGTGTTTGATTGGCTCAAACGTTCCGTCCATCATCCCCTTTGTATCGCTTTGTTCGCCCTAAGTTGGCGGGGGTATGCCCAGATGTGGGTCCCTTGCTCACTTTGCCACTGGATTCAAGCAAGCCTGGCTGATGACGGCTGGAATGCCAGAAACCGGTCCTAGGATGCTTGTTTCCGGTCCAGGGAAGACATGGCTTGGCAGTTCGTGCTGGACTGTTCCCATGAGGCACAGGGTCAGACTGATTTGCATATGGCCATGTCTGAACTGGGGTGGTGGAGTGAGCTAAAGAATGATGATGGATTAAACCCAGATCAGTTGACTGGGGGTGAGTGTTTGATTGGCTCAAACGTTCCGTCCATCATCCCCTTTTGTATCGCATTAAAGTCAAAGGGGCATATTGACAAGGACTTATCGCCGAGTTATCGCCACCTTAATGCATCAAAAGTGGAGATAGATTTAATGCCCCATTCACAAGCGGGTGCAAACTGCAGACATCGCCAGTATTCCCGCGATAACTGCTGCAAAATTTATCTCCACGGGTGACACCACCAACTAACCCTAATGAGATGCAGAGTAGGCGTTCCCGTGCAAAAACTCACGAAAACACCACAACACCACTTTCACAACAAACTGCCAGATCTGTGATGCGAACCAAAAACAGGCGATAAGCCGCGGTAGCAGCAGGGAATTAACACCTGCCTTCTGCTGGTATTAAGCAAGACGACTACCTGCAGTACGAAAGGGAGCCCAGCCCAGAGCCACATCGGAAGACCCACAGATGCCATGGAGCCAATGATCATGCAGCTCGGAGACCCAAGAGGGCCACAACACCCACCGCCACCACTCCCAGGCCCCCCCCCTCGCCCCCCGGACATACCCATACCGTGCACGACACAAGAGCCACAAAAAGCGCAGGATGTCGCACAATGACAAAAAGAAACACACATGTGTGGTCAGAAGAACCAGAAACAGTCACTCATCATTGAAGTAACAACCAAAAACTTTATTGAAATACAACACAAAACACCAATGCGGAAGACTCCTGTCTGGTCCGTCCGGGACAATCTTGATGTCACAGCCTGGAAAATAAAGCACAAAATCAGAACGTGTGTCATGCGCACATCAAAGGAGCGAGACACAGAGAAACAGAGAATTAAAGAAAGGCAGAGAGAGAAAGAGAGAGAGAAAGAAAGAAAGGGAGAGAGAGGGAGAGAGAAGGAAAGGAAGGGAGAGAGAGAGAGAGAGAGAAGGAAAGGAAGAGAGAGAGAGAGAGAGAAGGAAAGGAAGGGAGAGAGAGAGAAGGAAAGGAAGGGAGAGAGAGAGAGAGAAGGAAGGAAAGGGAGAGAGAGAGAGAGAGAGAGAAGGAAAGGAAGGGAGAGAGAGAGAGAGAGAAGGAAAGGAAGGGAGAAAGAGAGAGAGAGAGGGAGGGACACTGCCACCCCCGCGCACCCAGGCACCACTGCTCACCTGCTGCCACCGGTGTGTCTCCAACCATGAGCCGGTATACACTGTAAGCCACCAGGTCTGCAATCTGTAATCGAGGCCAGAGTCAATCATGGCAGAGTCCATCTCACTGCACACGGCAACAATGTCTGTCCGTCCCTGCGCACACATGCAGCCGCACCCTACCCCCTCCCGCCGGCCAGCGCTGCCTGTCCGCCCTTGCGCACCCAGGCCCCACTGCTCACCTGCTGCCAACGGTGTGTCCACCAGTGGGCACACCACGTGCCCGTGCAAGCTCCAGGCCCCAGTCCCGCCACCATGGCATGCTCCACATCATGCAGACCCGCACCGCGGCTCAGCAGGTCCCACACATGACGCTGAGTCCTGAGGCATCAATGGCAGAGACCACATCAGTGCACACGTCATCATCACAGGCTGCACACCCGCTCAGCAATTTCGGTGCCACTAATCCTGTGCAACCCCAGTCAGCGCCAAGTGGTGGTAGGCCCGTGACGGCCGCAAGGCTTCGGGTGCCACTAACCCTATGCAACCCCAGTCAGCGCCACGTGGTGGTAGGCCCATGACGGCCGCATGGCTTCGGGTGCGACTAACCCTGTGCGCAACAACTCATGGGCCCTTTATGATTGAGAATCGTGGAACGTTCGTCATCCAGTCACCTCCGGCAGTGGGGAATGTGACGTTGTCTGCCCCTTATATTGGCGGGGTCACATGGCCTGTGACGCCTGTGCCCGATGGGTGTGGTGTGTGTGCAAACCTGCCCTCAGGGAGTGGCCGTGACATGCTGACAACTAGACCAGTGACCTGCAGACCACTAGCGTGTAAACCTGCGACATGTAGCTATGTGGCCCCCCCTCGGAGCGTAAGCAGAGTGGTCTGGCCTGGCGTACGCTGGACCATCGCAGGGCGTGCAACAATGACTTGGGGGCTCTGGGCGTGGTTCAGTCCATGTCCGGACAAGCAAGTGACTAATGTGTGTGTCCCTGTTGTAGTGTCTACGGCACCCGGAACGCAATCGGCAATGTAGCACACTGTGACTGGAATCCCACTAGATGAGCATCATTGACGTTAGGGGGAGTACTGACCCTACATTCATCCACACATTCATACTTGAATGATGAAAGACATGACACAGCAGTGCGTTTCTGAATGTTTAATGCACATCCAGTGGAGTTTTGCAGCTGGAGCAGTACAGGGCCATGCCAACCCCACTTCACAATATGGGCCCGTGGAGAGCCAGCCAGAGTCCATAGGGGAATGACAAGTACAGCGGAAGAGGAAGAGTACAGTCCGCAGTCTGGTCGCCGTGTCATTGGTCACAAAACAGGATATGGCAGTCCATGTCGCGGTCCAAAGTGAGTGCAGCAGAGTGTATCGGGGGTCAGTGGAAGGTCATGGGGCCATGTGCGGCACCAAGCAGCAACAGGCCAGGTGGCGGAAATGAATGCTAGTGCCTCCTTCTGATCTCAATCCCATCCACGTCCTCATCCTCGGATGTGTGCTCTGCCTCACCTGTGGGTGGTGCAGTTCCGACTGCGGCACTGTGTGCCACTGACACATCAGGGGCCGGAGGTGGATTGTCGGCCGCACTGTGTGGCAGTGACACATCAGGTACCGGAGTGGAAATGTCTGCCGCACTGTGGGGCACTGACTCACCAGGGGGCGGAGATGTGGATGGTGTAGGAGCAGCAGCATTCATCTGCACCACACCTTGTGGCAGCAAGGCCATGATGAGGATCTGCAGGGCAAGGTAGATCCCAGCTACATTTTGCTGATGTGCAGCGGTGGCTGCCATCCTTTCCGCCTCCATCCGCACCATGTCCTCCATGAGCCTCCGCATGTGTGCCAGCTCACGGCTGAGATCGCTGGAGCCACTCTGAGCGGACAGGTGTTCTTGTCTCCGAGTCATGACTCCAGCGATGTCAGCCAGGGTTCGTTGGAGACCATGGAGCGGCCTGTGGGTGTCTGTTAGGGACTGGAGGTGGTCCCTGCTGGGACTTAGACACCCATGGATGGCATCAAGTTTGGTAGCCATGAGGTCAAACCCCACCCGCACCTGCTCAGCCATCTCCCTCTGGCCCTCCAACACACTGCGTTGGAAGGCCATGTGTTGTTCGTGGGGGTCCTGGGAGACAACCGGGGTTGTGGGTGCCTCCTGCTGGGTGGTTTGTGGAGTGGGTGGGGTCTCCTCGATGCAGCTGGGCTGCCCTGATCCTGGAGGTGATTGGCGGATGAGTTCAATGATGTCTTGGAGGGCTTCGGTGTCTATGCTGGGGGTGTCCTCCTCATCATCAGTGAAGAGTGGCTGGGACTGCTCTGCAGGAGGTGTTGACGGTGCCTCTGCAATGTGAAGGGGAGATGCTGTATTACAATGTGTCCACATGTATGTAGCCGCATGGTACATGTTCACATTCAGACAGCATGGCAATGTACATTGTGACAGTCTGTAGATCAGGGCCATGATCCAGAGTCATTGTGGGTGTGCACTGTGCTCTGCTTGATTGTGCATGTGTGCCATTGTGACCATCTCCCCCGTCCCCCAGTACCTGGTGGTTACTCACCCTGTTGCTGTTGTGTTGTGTCATGTCGAGCAGTGTCCGCTCCCCGACTCCTGCCACGGTCTCCACACTGATGACTGTCGACACCAGCTCCTCCATGTCATCCAGCTCCAGCTGTGGTGCTGGGCTCCCACCTCCAGTCTGCATTGCTGCCTTCTGGCTGCCTGCGAGTTTCTCCTTGGTTTTGCACTTGATGTCAATCCATCGCCTCTTGACCTCATCCATTGACCTCTTGTGCTCTCCGACGGCATTCACCTTGTCCACGATGGACCGCCATATTCCATTTTTGGTGCCCAATGACACGTTGGAGGTGACGAACAGTTCTTGATGGTGTTCCATCACCTCCGTGACCAGGATCCTATTCTCCTGTGGACCGAACCGCCTCTTCCTCTTCTTCTTGTCCTTGCCCTTCCCTGTCCCCGAGGTCCCAGGCTGGTCGTCCGGGGTGCTTGTGGGGTTCCGCTCGTCCTCTGCGCCTGCTCCGGCAGCCTCCATGGTGCTTCGGTGTTGGTTATTTTGTGCTTGTGTGTTTTTTCTACTTTTGTAGTGATTTTCCCGGCTGCCGTGTGTGTATTGCAGGCCTGGCGCTGCTTATCGCTGATTTCCTCATCGCAGTTTGGCCCATCACACATTTTTTTGCGTTGGGGTTTGTGTTTTTATCTCCGTCGCGGTGGTTGTATCGCAGACATTTGCCGCGTTTTCGGCAAACTATCGCATGGTACCGCCGTGTTGTGAATTCCACATTAACACGGGGTTATTTTCCCGCGATAGACTGCGATGTGTAAAGTTGCGTTAACATTTTTTGGAGATGTTTAGCGCACGTTCTTGTGAATATACCCCAAAGTCTCTGCAGGTGAAAGATATCACCTTTCAAATACGATCAGACATATCTAGTCTAACACAGGGCAAGCAAACAATTAAAGGTTCCAGCATTGTTCAAAGTTATGTATAAAAATGAGATGCATAATTTCTGGAAACCAGAAGATATTGATCAGTTTATCCTGGAAATAAAGAAAAATAAGAGGAATTGAGAGACTATGATTCAAAGTTAATACTACTCTGCAGACAGGCTCAACAATTGCCAATAGGTCAATGTCAATGTTGCATTGGGGAGGGTTCACCAGGCTGGACACGGCCGGGTGGGTGATTAGGGAGGGTTTTCTAGGATAGGCATGCACCGGGTAGGGAGCGTATGTAAAAAAAAAAAAAGAAAAGGTACTCAAACACTGTTTAATATTCACTCACCAAAGAGAGTTTTAGATTTCCGAGAAGGATGAATTAAAGATGATCAGATTAAGAAATAGGGTATGCCATCCTTTGTCATTTTTATTTTGGAATTTTAATGGTTTAAGAATAGGGGAAAACAACGTTTAGTTATGCAGTAGCTTAAGGATCAGAATGCCTCGATAATGTTTTTGCAAGAAACACATCTCCTAAAATCAGAATGTGAGTCGCCGTTTAGAAAGCAGAGTTGGCTTTCGCAGACAATTTGTACTTCTCAGACATGCTGTATGAAAGGAGTGGCTATATTGGTAATGCAGAAGACTGGGGTGGAAGTTTTGGAATCAATGGTGGACATAAAGGGGAGGTGAGTGATAGCAAAGATCCAAGTGCAACACAAGAAGTTCATGTGTGTCGGATATTGTGGCACCAATATTGACAATTCAGTGCCCCTAAGGGAGATTTTTTTAAATCATCTGGATTGTAACTATTCGATTATCATGGGAAGATATTTTAATAGTTTAATGGGTAGTATACTTGATAGATCATCTAAAGTTACCCATACTGGCCACCAAAAATCACTTTCCTATTTGTCATTTATGTGATATTTGGAGGCATGAAGAAGGGGGCACAAGGGAATATATTTACCATTGTATCTCTGTGCAACAGACGGTAAAAAATCTGGGCATCATGATGGACGATACTCTCTCGATGAGAGCCCAAGTCCAATGTGTAGTAGGCACTTGCTTTGGCCTCTTGCGTATGCTGAGGAAATTTCTTCCACTTCTGCCACTTGATTGTAGGAAGACCATGGTCCAGGCACTGGTCACTTCCAGACTAGACTATGTGAATGTCCTGTACCTGGGCCTCCCTGAATGCCTGCTCAGTCATTTGCAGGTGGCCCAAAATGCAGCCGCCAGAGCGGTTCTTATGCTTAAGCCCAGGACCCACATATCCCCACACCTCTAGGCCCTACACTGGCTACCAGTAAAAAAGAGGATCAGGTTTAAACCTCTGGTGCTATTCTTCAAGGCCCTTCATGGGAGTGGCGCGGGCTACCTCAGAAAGAGAGTAATCCAATACGTGCCACCAAGAACCTTGAGATCATCCTCTGTGAGCCTGGCTTCCGTTCCCAGAATATACCGTGCCCGGTCGGGGGGTAGTTCCTTAAGGTTCCTGGGAGCACAGGCCTGGAACCTGCTTCCTTTGTCTCTTAGAACTGTGACCGAGCAAGCCATTTTTAAGAAACTGCTTAAAACCTGGGGGCATATTAGCAAGGGCACTATCGCCGCTTTAGCGGCACTTTTTGCCGCTAAAGCGGCGATATTTTTATCGCCCTATCAGCAAACTGTCTCTAACAGCAGTTAGCGACGGTTTTCGGGCAATAGCGCCCGTTTTTTTACCGCTTTGCATGTCAGCGATATTTATCGCTAATGACATGCAAAGTGGGCGTTCCTCACTAAAAATACACGCAGACAGTCGCAAACACAACTTCACACTATTAGCAAGGCCCGCGAGCGATAAAAAAATGTGCGTTAACCCCGATTAGCGCTGGATTTTAACACCTGCTAGAAACCTGACTTAGCCATTATAGTCTATGGGAGGTGGATTCTACGGTTAAGTCCCCACCTGCCTATTAGCGAGTTTTTCCTTAGCGATGGGAATTTATCGCAAGGAATTCTCGCGCTAATGCTAGGAATCGCCGCTATCGCTGGATTCAGTATCGCATTGGAGATAAAACGTTGCTAATAACGCGTTATCTCCGCAAACGAATCCAGCGATAAAAAAAACCACGCTAAGCGTGGTTTGCGTTAATTAACGCACGCTGTTGGTAATAGGCCCCCTGGTTATTCTGTCATTGATTTTGCCATCTTCAAGAAGCAATTTTAAACCTGGTTTCGCGCTGCGAGGGGCGTCAGTTGGGTTGATGGGGAGGCTTGTTTAGCGCCGGGACACTCTAGTTGAGTAGCTGTGCGCTATATAAATGTCTTCATTCATTCATGTTGCGATGTACTTGGAGCTGAGACTAATCTCATTTGAGGCAAAACTGAGGTGGACCCTGGATAAAAAGAACTTTTAGAGGAGTATATAATCCAGGAAATAAAAAAGTGTACTAAGTCCTTCTTTGATTTGAATTTAGGCTCTGCAGCCATACAGGCAATGTGAGATATTTACAAAGCTTACTTGAGAGGGCAAATAATTGGTCTAAATTCTCACCTTTCTAATAGAAGGAGGTCTATAGTTTAAGATCTGAAGAGAAAGATTTCTGAAATCCAGAATGACTTGAATGCGATAGACGTTGGTGATGCGGGGAGGTTACAACTGTTGCTCACTCTTCAAACTATGTAAGATGATTTTAAACAGTATGTAGAGACTCAAATGCTGAAAAGTGCGACGCCAGTAAGGTTTGCCATTATGAATATGGGAAGCAATGCGGTAAAATTTTGCCATGGAAAACCAGGACAGATCAAAATAGAAACCATATTATGGAAATTGTAGATAGTTCCACTCCCAAGAGATCAGAAGCGCTTTTCATGCATTTTTTACAAACCTGCATAGAGAGGAGTATATCCCTGATACTGTTAGTTTAAAAGGATGGCTGACAGAGAAACATATAAGTAAATTAAATTTGGAACAACAGTCAGCATTGTGCCAGGAAATTAATGAAGGGGAGATAAGTACAATATTATAGTAGAGTAAAAAAAGGAAGGTCCCAGGCTCTGATGGCATCTCAAGAGAATTATGCACTAAATCAAAGGAGTAAATAAATCCAATCTGGCAGATATTGTCCATCGGGGAATGACAAGTACAGCGGAAGAGGAAGAGTACAGTCCGCAGTCTGGTCGCCGTGTCATTGGTCACCAAACAGGATATGGCAGTCCATGTCGCGGTCCAAGGTGAGTGCAGCAGAGTGTATCGGGGGTCAGTGGAAGGTCATGGGGCCATGTGCGGCACCAAGCAGCAACAGGCCAGGTGGCGGAAATGAATGCTAGTGCCTCCTTCTGATCTCAATCCCATCCACGTCCTCGTCCTCGGATGTGTGCTCTGCCTCACCTGTGGGTGGTGCAGTTCCGACTGCGGCACTATGTGCCACTGACACATCAGGGGCCGGAGGTGGATTGTCGGCCGCACTGTGTGGCAGTGACACATCAGGTGCCGGAGTGGAAATGTCTGCTGCACTGTGGGGCACTGACTCACCAGGGGGCGGAGATGTGGATGGTGTAGGAGCAGCAGCATTCATCTGCGCCACGCCTTGTGGCAGCAATGCCATGATGAGGATCTGCAGGGCAAGGTAGATCCCAGCTACATTTTGCTGATGTGCAGCGGTGGCTGCCATCCTTTCCGCCTCCATCTGCACCATGTCCTCCATGAGCCTCCGCATGTGTGACAGCTCACGGCTGAGATCGCTGGAGCCACTCTGAGCGGACAGGTGTTCTTGTCTCCGAGTCATGACTCCAGCGATGTCAGCCAGGGTTCGTTGGAGACCATGGAGCGGCCTGTGGGTGTCTGTTAGGGACTGGAGGTGGTCCCTGATGGGACTTAGACACCCATGGATGGCGTCAAGTTTGGTAGCCATGAGGTCAAACCCCACCCGCACCTGCTCAGCCATCTCCCTCTGGCCCTCCAACACACGGCGTTGGAAGGCCATGTGTTGTTCGTGGGGGTCCTGGGAGACAGCCGGGGTTGTGGGTGCCTCCTGCTGGGTGGTTTGTGGAGTGGGTGGGGTCTCCTTGATGCAGCTGGGCTGCCCTGATCCTGGAGGTGATTGGCGGATGAGTTCAATTATGTCTTGGAGGGCTTCGGTGTCTATGCTGGGGGTGTCCTCCTCGTTATCAGTGAAGAGTGGCTGGGACTGCTCTGCAGGAGGTGTTGACGGTGCCTCTGCAATGTGAAGGGGAGATGCTGTATTACAATGTGTCCACATGTATGTAGCCGCATGGTACATGTTCACATTCAGACAGCATGGCAATGTACATTGTGACAGTCTGTAGATCAGGGCCATGATCCAGAGTCATTGTGGGTGTGCACTGTGCTCTGCTTGATTGTGCATGTGTGCCATTGTGACCATCTCCCCCGTCCCCCAGTACCTGGTGGTTACTCACCCTGTTGCTGTTGTGTTGTGTCATGTCGAGCAGTGTCCGCTCCCCGACTCCTGCCACGGTCTCCACACTGATGACTGTCGACACCAGCTCCTCCATGTCATCCAGCTCCAGCTGTGGTGCTGGGCTCCCACCTCCAGTCTGCATTGCTGCCTTCTGGCTGCCTGCAAGTAGTTTCTCCTTGGTTTTGCACTTGATGTCAATCCATCGCCTCTTTACCTCATCCATTGACCTCTTGTGCTCTCCGACGGCATTCACCTTGTCCACGATGGACCGCCATATTCCATTTTTGGTGCCCAATGACACGTTGGAGGTGACGAACAGTTCTTGATGGTGTTCCATCACCTCCGTGACCAGGATCCTATTCTCCTGTGGACCAAACCGCCTCTTCCTCTTCTTCTTGTCCTTGCCCTTCCCTGTCTCCGAGGTCCCTGGCTGGTCGTCCGGGGTGCTTGTGGGGTTCCGCTCGTCCTCTGCGCCTGCTCCGGCTGCCTCCATGGTGCTTCGGTGTTGGTTATTTTGTGTTTGTGTATTTTTTCTACTTTTGTAGTGATTTTCCCGGCTGCCGTGTGTGTATTGCAGGCCTGGCGCTGCTTATCGCTGATTTCCTCATCGCAGTTTGGCCCATCACACGTTTTTTTGCGTTGGGGTTTGTGTTTTTATCTCCGTCGCGGTGGTTGTATCGCGGACATTGGCCGCGTTTCGGCAAACTATCGCATGGTACCGCCGTGTTGTGAATTCCACATTAACACGGGGTTATTTTCCCGCAATAGACTGCGATATGTAAAGTTGCGTTAACATTTTTGGAGATGTTTAGCGCACGTTCTTGTGAATATACCCCAAAGTCTCTGCAGGTGAAAGATATCACCTTTCAAATACGATCAGACATATCTAGTCTAACACAGGGCAAGCAAACAATTAAAGGTTCCAGCATTGCTCAAAGTTATGTATAAAAATGAGATGCATAATTTCTGGAAACCAGAAGATATTGATCAGTTTAACCTGCAAATAAAGAAAAATAAGAGGAATTGAGAGACTATGATTCAAAGTTAATACTACTCTGCAGACAGGCTCAACAATTGCCAATAGGTCAATGTCAATGTTGCATTGGGGAGGGTTCACCAGGCTGGACACGGCCGGGTGGGTGATTAGGGAGGGTTTTCTAGGATAGGCATGCACCAGGTACTGAGCGTATGTAAAAAAAAAAAAAGAAAAGGTACTCAAACACTGTTTAATATTCACTCACCAAAGAGAGTTTTAGATTTCCAAGAAGGATGAATTAAAGATGATCAGATTAAGAAATAGGGTATGCCATCCTTTGTCATTTTTATTTTGGAATTTTAATGGTTTAAGAATAGGGGAAAACAATGTTTAGTTATGCAGTAGCTTAAGGATCAGAATGCCTCGATAATGTTTTTGCAAGAAACACATCTCCTAAAATCAGAATGTGAGTCGCCGTTTAGAAAGCAGAGTTGGCTTTCGCAGACAATTTGTACTTCTCAGACATGCTGTATGAAAGGAGTGGCTATATTGGTAATGCAGAAGACTGGGGTGGAAGTTTTGGAGTCCATGGTGGACATAAAGGGGAGGTGAGTGATAACAAAGATCCAAGTGCAACACAAGAAGTTCATGTGTGTCGGATATTGTGGCACCAATATTGACAATTCAGTGCCCCTAAGGGAGATTTTTTTAAATCATCTGGATTGTAACTATTCGATTATCATGGGAAGATATTTTAATAGTTTAATGGGTAGTATACTTGATAGATCATCTAAAGTTACCCATACTGGCCACTAAAAATCACTTTCCTATTTGTCATTTATGTGATATTTGGAGGCATGAAGAAGGGGGCACAAGGGAATATATTTACCATTGTATCTCTGTGCAACAGACGGTAAAAAATCTGGGCATCATGATGGACGATACTCTCTCGATGAGAGCCCAAGTCCAATGTGTAGTAGGCACTTGCTTTGGCTTCTTGCTTATGCTGAGGAAATTTCTTCCACTTTTGCCACTTGATTGTAGGAAGACCATGGTCCAGGCACTGGTCACTTCCAGACTAGACTATGTGAATGTCCTGTACCTGGGCCTCCCTGAATGCCTCCTCAGTCATTTGCAGGTGGCCCAAAATGCAGCCGCCAGAGCGGTTCTTATGCTTAAGCCCAGGACCCACATATCCCCACACCTCTAGGCCCTACACTGGCTACCAGTAAAAAAGAGGATCAGGTTTAAACCTCTGGTGCTATTCTTCAAGGCCCTTCATGGGAGTGGCGCGGGCTACCTCAGAAAGAGAGTAACCCAATACGTGCCACCAAGAACCTTGAGATCATCCTCTGTGAGCCTGGCTTCCGTTCCCAGAATATACCGTGCCCGGTCGGGGGGTAGTTCCTTCAGGTTCCTGGGAGCACAGGCCTGGAACCTGCTTCCTTTGTCTCTTAGAACTGTGACCGAGCAAGCCATTTTTAAGAAACTGCTTAAAACCTGGTTATTCTGTCATTGATTTTGCCATCTTCAAGAAGCAATTTTAAACCTGGTTTCGCGCTGCGAGGGGCGTCAGTTGGGTTGATGGAGAGGCTTGTTTAGCGCCGGGACACTCTAGTTGAGTAACTGTGCGCTATATAAATGTCTTCATTCATTCATGTTGCGATGTACTTGGAGCTGAGACTAATCTCATTTGAGGCAAAACTGAGGTGGACCCTGGATAAAAAGAACTTTTAGAGGAGTATATAATCCAGGAAATAAAAAAGTGTACTAAGTCCTTCTTTGATTTGAATTTAGGCTCTGCAGCCATACAGGCAATGTGAGATATTTACAAAGCTTACTTGAGAGGGCAAATAATTGGTCTAAATTCTCACCTTTCTAATAGAAGGAGGTCTATAGTTTAAGATCTGAAGAGAAAGATTTCTGAAATCCAGAATGACTTGAATGCGATAGACGTTGGTGATGCGGGGAGGTTACAACTGTTGCTCACTCTTCAAACTATGTAAGATGATTTTAAACAGTATGTAGAGACTCAAATGCTGAAAAAGTGGGACGCTAGTAAGGTTTGCCATTATGAATATGGGAAGCAATGCGGTAAAATATTGCCATGGAAAACCAGGACAGATCAAAATAGAAACCATATTATGGAAATTGTAGATAGTTCCACTCCCAAGAGAACCGAAGCGCTTTTCATGCATTTTTTACAAACCTGCATAGAGAGGAGTATATTCTTGATACTGTTAGTTTAAAAGGATGGCTGACAGAGAAACATATAAGTAAATTAAATTTGGAACAACAGTCAGCATTGTGCCAGGAAATTAATGAAGGGGAGATAAGTACAATATTATAGTAGAGTAAAAAAAGGAAGGTCCCAGGCCCTGATGGCATCTCAAGAGAATTATGCACTAAATCAAAGGAGTAAATAAATCCAATCTGGCAGATATTGTTTAACAAAATCCTGAAGGGGCTATCTAGATACCTGTTTTGTGTCAGGATGCGATCATTACTTTAATTTGAAAACCAAATTAACCTCGTAACAAATGTGAGTGCTATCACCCAATATCTTTATTAAATTGTGATTACAAAGTGTTTACTACTATTCCTGCTAGAAGATTGGCTCAGCAGATAGAAGTTCTTTTAAGGAAAATCAAAAGGTGTTTACCCCAGGGAAATATATTCATGTATTAACACATACCCTGAAAGGGTTGATAGATCTGGCTATTGGTCATTCTTCCCCTTTAGCGGTTATTTTGGTGGATGCGGCCAAGGCCTTTGAACAAGTCCGTTGGGCACATTTAGGAGAGGTGTTAAAGCATCTGGAGATGGGCCATACTTTTTGTAAAGTAATTCAATCAATTTAAAGCTTGCCCAACACTAGGTTCTTGGTTAACAATCACTTGACGGAGCAAGTGAAAATAATGAGAGGGACAAGACAAGGGTGTCCTCTCTCCTGTTTATTTATATATGGAGCCCTTTCCTCAAAGTCTTAATTTAAATAATAATATTGCTCCCTTTGTAAGCATTTTCAGAAGTAAAAATCTCTGCATGCAGATGATCTTATTATTTACACTGCTGACCCCAGTCAAACCGTTACACATTTGCAGCAGGTGAAATCCACATTTGGGAACCTTTCAGGGTATCAAGTGAACAGGATAAAACAGAAATAATGACCTGGAATTGTGATTGGGAAGGCAGTGAAAAGAAAGAGGCTATCAGGTATTTGAGCATACCTGTGGTGAAATATTTGGAGAAGATAGCTGAAATTAATTTGAAAAGCTGGTTCAGAGCCAGCTTAGTAAATGGAAAAACATATCATTGACAATATATGGATGAGTGAACATGGTTAAAATGATGATCCTAACTAAGTCTATGTTTCTCTTTGACAATATGCCCCTGACATTTTGCATAAAGGCATTGAAGAAGATACAGGGAGAAATTAGCAGTTTTGTGTTGGACTTAAAAGGAGTTAGAATATCGTTAAAAACAAACTTTGGAGAAAGTTAATAAATGGGGCAATTGGTAAATTGCTTGGTTGTATGAGGAAAGATTTGACTGATCTATTTTTTTTTTATAAGTTTGGATTGCCCACATTCTTCAAGAAAGTTAGGTTAAAGATCCCCGCAGGTAGCTGCATGGCTGTGGTTTGAGAGTAGGACAGCATTAGGTATTCCCTATTACATTTTGTTTGCCCCAATTTGGGATTCTCATGGGACTCTAGAGTGTTTTATGGATAAACTGTGTAATGCCATAAAGTGAGATATGATAGGGAGATGGGGAGATCTATGGCCTGAAAACAAACCAATTTCTTGGGAATAATGGAAGGAAAGCACTGATGGTCCCTCCTCAAAGTTTAATTATATCCAAGTCACTTCATGGTTGAATTCCAAGAACTGGGCTACAGATGAATTAACCAGAATGGAAAAAGAACTACAAATTACCAGAACCCCAAAAAATAAGTTAAAATTTGTCACTGGTATTTATTTATTTTTTTAAACTTTATTTATCATTATTCCAACATATACAGTAAATGTTATCTTAGCAGTTGTTCCTGATGAAATATATTAACAGTCCCACGCACATAGTGCTGTCATAAACCGTGACACACAAAAATAAAAGGAAATCCACAAGGTTACAATATACGACCAACACGAGTTAAATTATCTCTTGACACATCATCCCATAACAAGCAATCTCCCACCATCCGATTTACATGATATCGTGAAAATAATACTGACCCCGTGCAGGCTGTTCAACCCACGCCGGTCGGGACTATACCAGCAGGCGTTTGGGTAGAGGCACCAGGGCCCAAGTTCTGCAAATATGTCTTGAGCGGGCTCCAGATATCTTTTGGTCGCGCCTTGGGTGGAAGCAATGTGGCATATAATTCACAATTTGTGTTGCAAAAAGTAAGACTGGGAAGCCATGCACTCTTTGTAGGAGTTAATTTGTTGCCCCATAGAAACGCTATCTCTCGTTTAGCTAACAGCAGCGCGAGAGCAATGAATTTCCGTAATTTCTTAGGCATGTTATGGACATATCCTAAAAGCGCAACCTCCGGGGAGGGGGCTATTTCCAGCTGTGTCATTTGCGATATTGTTTCAAAGACGGCTACCCAAAACTCCGCAATCTTGGGGCAGGACCATGTTAAATGGGGAAGTCGGCGTAGGGGCTGTTGCATTTCCTACAGTTATGCGGCCTGGAGGGGTCAATCACGTGAAATTTAGCAGGGGTCATGTATGCCCTCCATAAGTATTTGAAGTGTATCAACTTATGCCTGCTGTTAAGGGAGATGCCTCTGGTTTGTGCACAGCAGTAAGCCCATTGGTCGTCAAGGATAGGATGCCCTAAGTCCGTCTCCCAGGCTGCCCGGATCCTAGTGTCGTCGCACAGGATCAGATTTATGCAAGCCTTATATAATTTCGATATCAATCGAGTCCCATCAGGGTTTGTAATGACGAGAGACATCGGTCCAAAGGACTGCGGCTCAAGCGGGTATTCCGATATCTTGGCACGTAGAGCCCTGTGTACCCTGGTAAAAATAAACTGGTCCATAAAGGTCAGGCAAGACACCCTGTCTCTACCAGCATTGTCACAGACATGCCCATCCTGGAACAAGTCGCCAAACCTTACCATGGAATGGGATTTGAGTACTCGCAGAACCAGGTTCTCTTCTGTGATAGGGAGCAATGGGTTGTGTGCTATAGGGATGTCAGAGGAATACAGGGAGCCAGGTCTTGTGATCCGCGAGAGCTTGCACCACGCCTCGCTCGTGGTAGATACAGTTTGGATATCCCTAGGGTCACGAGGAAAGCCCTGGGGCAGAAGGGCGGAAAGCAAAGTCGGAAGTGCCAAATGAGACTCAGGTCTTCCATAGGGAATGCGTGCATCTGGGTGGTACCAAGAGTAGGCAAAGCTGGCCTGCGCAACCAGATAATACAATTTGAAGTCCTGGGCCCCCAGTCCCCCCCTTTCGTATGGCAGAGTCATGGTGTCCCAGCGGATCCTGGGTCGCTTGCCCCCCCAAGCGAGCCGGATGAGGTGTGATCAGAGGGTCTTGAAGAAGCTGTCCGGGAGCGGGATAGGAATATTGTGAAACATGTATAAAAACTTTGGGAGAACTACCATCTTCATGAGTGCAATTCTGCCGGACATAGAGAGTGAAGTTTTAACCAGCGTTCTATCTGCCTCTCAAGGTTATGTATAGCTAAACCGTAATTTAGCCGTAGCATCTGATCCATTTCTCTATGTATTTGTATACCTAAATACCTGGCAGAGTCGTGACACCATGTCAGCGGGAATTCGCATTCCCATTCAATGGTGCCAGTGGTCAAAGGGAACAGGACGGACTTACTCCAGTTAACACCCAGTCCAGAGTGTCCACCAAAACGAAGAATCTCTCGGATCAGTGGATCTAGATTGGTTTGGGGGCAGCAGACATACAAAACTATGTTGTCAGCATAGAGTGACAGGAGGAGGGGGCCCGTTTTGAACTGTATACCTCTGTGGAGATGCTTCTCCTGAAAGTGGCGGACTAAGGGGTCTAATGCCAATATAAAAAGTAAAGGAGACAACGGGCATCCTTGCCTCCTGCCACGTGTGAGTGTAAAAGGGGGAGATAAAGTACCATTCATGCGGATTCTGGCAGTGGGAGAGGCATACAGCAACGCCGTAAGGTCTATGAAACCCTTGGGAATGCCTAGTTTCCTCATTACGGCCCATCTAAAAGGCCATTCCAGCGAGTCAAACGCCTTTTCGGAGTCCAACAGGACCGCCGCAGCCCGGAGCTCTGGAGTGAGTCTATGTAGTACTGCAAACAATGTACGCAAATTCAGCGCGGTGGACCTATGGGGAACGAAACCAGACTGCACTGGCGATATGATGCAATCCAAGAGTAACGCAAGCCTCAACGCAATCATTTTGACCAGGATTTTGTAGTCCAAATTTAGAAGCGATAGCGGCCTATAAGAGCTGCAGCTCAATGGATCTTTGCCAGGCTTAGGTAGTAAAACAATTACAGCTTTGCGCAGTGTTGGGGGCAATGATTTATTTTCCAGGGCTTCGCTGTATACCTCGAGAAGATAAGGTGCCAGTATATCTTTATAATGTTTATAAAAAACGCCGGTAAAGCCATCTAGTCCAGGTGCTGTAGTGCCATTTAAGGCATCAATGGCGCTGATAATTTCCTCCTTAGAAAATGGCTCCGCTAAGAACTTTTGCATATAATCCTCATGCCATACCATAGCAATCTCATCTAAATAGGCCCTGCAGTCGCCCTCGTCCTGCTGCACGCACGTAGTGTATAAAGTTGTGTAATATCGACAAAACTCATCCCTGATCGCTGCTGTGTCTGTGTAAAGCTGTCCGTCCTCCGAACGAATGGTTGCAATGCAAGCCTTCCCCACACTAGGCCGCAACAACTGAGCAAGCGTACGACCCGGCCTGTCCCCCTCACCATATCGCCTAGCAGTTGCATATTTCCCCAGGAAGTTCGTTTCGCTCTCCGCCGTCTCCCGGAATTCTGCCAGTAGCAACAGGCGACTGGCCTGCTTAATCGGGTCTGCGTGTACAAGTAGGTCCGCGTCTAATGCTTTCAGCCGGTCCTCTAAGCGAGCCAGTGTGCCCCTCAATGACTTCAAAACCCCAGAATGCTTCGCAATACATTCCCCCCTTATGTAGGCTTTAAATGCCTCCCAAACAGTCGCCCATGTGCTGACAGAGCCCACATTGAGATCAAAGTAAATCATTATGGACTCTCGGATTTCAGCCGAGAATACCGCATCGTTTACGGCTTGCCCCGGGAACCTCCACTGTCGCTCAACTCCCTCTGGCCTGGGGATCCGGATATGCATGCAGACCGGTGAGTGGTCAGAATACGTTCTAGGCAGATGGGTCATATTGCGAAACCAACGAACCATGGTGCTGGAGACAAACCAAAAGTCCAGCCGAGTCCAAGTGTCATGGGGGGCTGAGTAATGCATGTAAGCAGAGTCGCCAGGGCTGCGCATGCGCCATATGTCGACAAGATCAAGGGAGTCACAGATGTCCCTAAGTACCCTGTTGGCTCGGGGTTTCATGGCAGGGGAAGCCGCTGTACTGTCTAAGGCGGGTTGTAGAAGTAGGTTAAAATCTCCCACTAAGCAAACATAATCAGCACCCAAGGGGTGCGACAAGGCATGCAGAGAGTGAAAGAAATCAGGGTCATCAACATTTGGTGCATAAATGCACATTAAAGCAAGGTTGTACCCCATCAACCTCCCCGTCACCAATGTGTATCGACCCGCTCTATCAGTGATCACTTTATACAATTGGAAGGCAGACGTTTGTGTATAAGTATGGCAGTTCCCCTGGAGTACGTGCTATAGTTCGCAAAGTAGTGGTGCGCACCCCAACCACAGGCAAATGTTGTAGGAGAGGCGGGGGACACGTTTCCTGCAGAAAAACCACATCTGCTTTATGGCGCTGCAAATAATTCAATACATGTTTACCTTTCCTAGTGTTGTTCAAACCCCGCACATTCCACGTAACAAAATTGACATCAGAAATGGTGGAAAGCCTACCCGCCATCATCACAAGTAGCCATAGCTATAAAGGGCATGAATGTGTCGACAAGTGCACGCGGAACATCATAACAGAACAGTCGAGACAGGAACAAGTGAGGCCATTGACTCAAATAGAACCCTACCCCCCACCCACCCATCCCCTCCATCGAAAATAAGGGGAAAATCCACAATCCCATAATGGTATCAAGCAAACCTCAATTTTACCAAATGAAAACATCACATAAAGTGTGCAATCGCACAGGGGGAGAGGCAACGCCTCGCCTTGTCCCCGGAAACCTTAAAACATGTATCGTAAATAGAGTACAGTAAGGTCAGAGCCCAGAGTCCACAATCATGAAACATTGTGAATAGGAAAACCTGGAAGGATAAAACATAAAGCCAAATACACTTTGATACTTATCAACGTCACTCCGTCGAAGTCCTTCAGCTCGCTGAAAACAGTTCCTTACGGGAGCCAGAGTTTGGCATCTGTGGCGATCGCTCCGGCGTGGGCGATTTCCTCGGCAGGCCAACGCTGGAGCGGAGTCGAAGAAATTCTTGGGCCTCCTCTGGAGTGTCAAAAATCTTGGACCTGCTGTGAAATTCCTAGGGCAACTTCAAACTGTATTCAATATCAATCATAACATAAACAAGAAGAGAAGCTGACACTTAAGTAGAAAAATACAAATATATTGTTTTATTTAGTTATTTTGTTATATGATTGATAAAAATAGATAAAGATCATAATTCTAAATAAACCACATACATGCCACATTCATCCATCTACTCATACAACCTATTCACTCATATACTAAATACGTTCACAACAGCAGAATTTTGAATATCAAATTATACTGGACATATTGATATACATAAATTTTCAACAATTTTTAGTAGATGTCTCAGTATTGCACAGAAAAATCAATATTCCAATATGGCTTCAAAGAACAAAAAACAGCAGAACATTATTTCTGTGTCATGTAGCGATTCCAGTTCTCGGGTGGTTTCATATCATCAGTTCAGTTCAAATGAATTTAGAATTATGATCTTTATCTATTTTTATCAATCATATAACAAAATAACTAAATAAAACAATATATTTGTATTTTTCTACTTAAGTGTCAGCTTCTCTTCTTGTTTATGTAATGATTGATATTTTGATATTGAATACAGTTTGAAGTTGCCCTAGGAATTTCACAGCATGTATTTACCTGCCCAGAGGAACTTCTCACCATTAGCAGGGGGCTCCTTATCTTTACAGTTAAAAATCTTGGACCTGCCATCGACGTCAACTTTCAGAGGCGCTGGATATAGCATTCCGTATTTGAGGCCGGCCTTTCGTAACATGGCTTTAACCGTTGCAAACTTTCGACGGGCCTCCTGAACCACTGCTGTGAAGTCCGGATACAAAGAAATGGAAGAGCCCTGCCAGTCCAGCGATCCACGCTCTCATGCCAGTCGCAGCGCAGTGTCTCTGTCTCTAAAATTTAGGAGGCGTGCCAAGATGGGGTGAGGTGGATATCCAGGGTTGGGCCGTGGACCGAGGGTTCTGTGCGCCCTTTCAACAACAAAGGTGGCAGTGAAGGACTCCCGTCCAAACAAGTCAGCTAGAAGGCCCTCGACGAATGCATCCAACCGACCCGTGTTCGTTGACTCTGGCACGCTCATGATGCGGACGTTGTTGCGTCTTCCCCTGGCTTCAAGGTCTTCGTTCTTCATGGCAACATTCTTTAGGAGACCCTCCATCCGCTCCAGCTGTTTCGTCGCTTGGGCCGCGCCATATTCCAGGTCAGAGACCCTGCCCTCCACCGTATCCAGTCGTTTATCGTGCTGGTCCAATCGGGCCGCCATTTTGTCAAGGCGTTTGTCGAGGGTGTCGAAGCGGGAGTCCAGTGCACGGAAGCCCGCCTTGAGTTCTGCCATGAGCGCCTCACTTCCCTGTACAGCAGCCTGAGGCAGGGGAACAGCCTGATCACCACCTTCAGCCATCGTAGTGTGTGTTGAGTCCGCACCCCCACCTGTCTTTTCAAAGGTGAGTTTCCGTTGCTTCGGATCCCCCTTGCCCATGGCCTTGGAGTGGGGCCGCCGGAGGGAGCGTCACGGCAGCGCGGCGCAAAGCGATCTGGACGGCTCGCACTTGACTAATCCAGTTGCCGACTGGGAGGGTGAAGAAGAAAACGAAGTAAGGTAGTCTCCCCGATGCACCCCACGCCGATCTTAAACGTGGCCCCCGCGAGGCTCACTGGTCGGCGTGCACTAGGTTCTCCAGGCCGCTCCCACTGTTCCAACAAGAGCCGCTGCTGTCAGGGTAGCGTGTGGGGAAGAGGCCAGTCCAAACTCACACTCCTCCAGAAGCGCAGCTAGGCCCACCGCAGTCACGGTACCACCCAGTGCCTCCGAATTGCTACGCCCGCAATGCGCTCACTGGAGGGTGCTGTGGTGTGCCAAGACGTGAGCGAATGGCCCAAGACCGCCGGAGAGAGAAGCGCTATTCAAATGGGCCACTGGCTGCCACCGCGGCTCCAATGAGGGTGTCAGTGCACCGCCGGCCTTGCAAAAATCAAATGCGGACTTACCCACTGCATTTGGGGTGCCCGCGCCAAGGTGGAGCATCGGTAGGAGTTCACAGCCGCCGGTGGCCCCATACAGCTCATGCACGAGCCCCGCAGTCCCTCGCCGCAGTCCGCCGGGGGCACCCGCCGGCACAGAGGGGCGGCGCCAGTAGCACGGCACGGCAAACCGGCCGCAATCGAGGCCGTGGCTCAATCCCGGAGGGCAGGCCCCTACACGCACATTCCAGGAGAAGCGGCCCCGGGCCTCCAATCATCATAAAATGGACACCGCTGCATTCAGGCCGGCCCGGAGAATGCTGTCGCTGCCATGCCATGCCCTGCCGCGTAGCAGTTTGTGGGCACCAGGATGGTCATCGTCTCCGGGAAGTTTGGCGGAGCTCCGAGACTACGCGGCCATCTTGGTCTGCGGTCCGGCCACGCCCCCAAAATTTGTCACTGGTATTTGGCTACTGAACTGAATGAGAAGATGAAACCCATGTATAAGATCTGGACAAAAGATTTCACGTCAGTCGAGATGATAAGTATCGTTGAAACTAATGTATGCCACAGTTAAATCGGCTACACTACGAAGGAATCATCTGTTTCATATCCACAGGTACTACTGGACTCTAGCAAAATTAGTAAAGTTTAAGAAGAATCAGGGGGCAGAATGTAAGAGGTGTGGTTTTCAGAAAGCAAATAATCAGCATATGTTTTAGAATAATCTTTGATTCTGATATAAAGGAAAGCCCATTTCTGTTTTTCTGGCACCAGATGGAATGGCTCAGGAGATAATAAGCTCAGTGTGGAGAATTGGAAACTACTTTTTTACTTGCATTTGCTGGCCAGAACCGAGCCTGCGGAAGACAAAGAAACCCTATTCTTCGAACCACCACTGCACCCGTCACCTATGGCACGAATCCAAGTGGCCCACTGGTCCCAGCAAGGTCCCCCAGTGCTCCAGAGTCCGAGTCCACCGTGGGTTGACCCCTCCAGGACTCCCCGACGACGCCTGCAGCCTCTGCCGTGAGACCCCCCCAACCGTGAGTGGCCCGGTAAGGTGAAATCCAACCTCAAAAGGCACCCCTGCATCCAACCACCCTGGAGAAGAGGACCTGAGGTGCACCTACATCCCCAAGCCTTCCAGATTACCCGCCCAGCTGTTGGTTCCTCCCGGAAGACTTCCTGGACCGAGCCTACAGCTAAAAACCAAAACCGGCAATCTCCATAGGATTGCATAGGGCTCCTGACCTCTCATAAGCACTCTGCACTCGGCTGCGCTGCGGACGGTGTCGTCTTGGTGCTGATCTGGGACCCCCTTTGCCCTGACCTTAACCCTAGGAGCTTGGCTCCGAAGACCGAGTGGCCTGCCCGTGAGCAACCCCCCAACCGAGGTGCCCCCTAGCCCCATTGGCTAACATTGGCATCCTGCACTCTGCACCCAACTTCCCAAGTGCCACTGGTGGTGCAAATTGAGTGCCTACCTGGACCTTGGGGAACCTTGGTCCTAAACTCCAATTCTCACCTTTGTGTACTTACCTCCAAAACCAATAACCATTTTTCTCCCATAGGATCTCATGTTATAAGATTTTGGGACTAAAATTGTTTTAAGTGTGGACTTGCTAATGTATGGAGAAAAGTGAATTTCATAGCACAGTGTGAGAAGTTGGCCTGGTATATGCTGTCCATTAATTAAAGTGGGCACCTTGCACCAGTCCAAACAACCCTTATGGTGATTTCAGAGGTCAAAGATAACCTTAGAAAGCTATCCAAGTGGTAGCTGTGGAGAGCAGCCTTCAGGCTTAGTCTTGAAGGAATGTTAAGCAGCTTGTTTTACCAGAATACAACCTTATAGTATTGGTTAAATGAAAGGAGAACCACACAGTAGTTATAAAACTATGTATTTATTAATATAACACTCTCAAGTACGACACAGTATCTCCTACACAGAGATAATCACAAAGCACACAATACTGTAGCACAGAAACAATAGTAAATAGCACTAATTCACAGTGGGCTCCAGGGGGAGACCAAACCTTATGCTAAAATAGTGGTATAAGAGCCACGACTCGAGTCAAGATAGTGTCTAGAGAACGTAGAATTGCTGGGTCCCCAGGGAACCACCCAAGGTGAGTAAGTAGGAACCCCACAGAGGACGGGTGCAATGTGGGAACACGACCGCGTGCTCCTTACGATTCTATGGGAGAGTCGCGGTTGAAGTTTTAGAGTTTAAGGACCCTTCCCAGTGGACTTCGAAGAAACCCCGTGGAAGTTAGGAGGTTGGAGAGCCACCCCACCTGTGGGTACCGTAGTACCAGAGTTACCTGTCCCAGGGGAGCCGGGTGCATAGGTCTGCAGTGGCGTCAGAAACCACAGTCGAACCCAATGGAGGACTTCGAAGAAGAGCCGCTGCTGGAAGGAAGAAAAGTGTCCGTTGGAATCCAAAGGTGGATTCTTGTCGAAGAGTACCTGTAAGCAGAGGGGACAGAGTCTGGGTCACTCAGGAGTGACCAGGGGCTCGGTAGACGAATGCCCACCGATGTCGGGTGCTTCAGGTGCGTTGAGGGGATTCTTGACTCTGCAGCCACGTGGACCAGGAGACGTCGAGGATAATCAGGAGCTGGATACGAGCTGTCCCACAAAGGATGTCGAGTGCTGAGGGGTCGGTGTCCAGCGGGAGCACCAACAAGCCTTGGCAACGGCAACCCACACAGAAGGTCAAAGAACGTTACGGTTCAGACCAGCAAAGTCCAGGAGACTCACCAAAGCAAGGGGAGTCAGGGCAGGCCTGGAGCAACTAGAGGAGCCCAAGAAAATCAAAGTTGACCCTCAAGTGGACTCACAGGCCGGAGCCACATGAGTCACGAGAGGACCTCAAGCGATTCCACCAAACAGCAGTCCACGGAGCACTCAGTGCAAGGAGGCCAGAGTTCTTGGTAGGAAACGGTGCCAGAAGTTGGAGCTACTCGGAGCCCAATGCACTTGCTCAGGAAACGCCAACAAGCTTATGCACTTGCAAATAAACGCAGTGCACAGGGGTACAAGTATTGCAGCCCCCATGAGGGATTCTGGCCTCAAACTTAGAAAGAGGGCAGCTTGGACCTCGTGGGATGTAGGAACTGACCTCCTGTGTTGATGGAGCCTTCGGATTCCATAGGAGCTCAGGAGCAGCAGACGGTCATTCCTGATGTGGTGCCTGTGGATGCAGGGGAGTGACTCCTTCACTCCAAGGGAGATATCTTTGGTTGTCCTTGATGCTCCACAGGTCCTGCATGGAGCCTGTATTGAGCACGGGCACAGATGATGCTTCAGACTCAGAAGGAGACGAAGTCGGGTCCAAACGAAGTCCAGTGAAGTCATGGGCGTCCAGACGGTTGAAGTTCAGTGGTTTCTGGTTCATAATCTTGTCCACATCGAATCTAGGATCCTACAGCCAGGTAAGCCCTTTTGTACCCATGGGAGAGAGTTGGACAGATTCAGGGGACCCTCCTAGGGAAGGGTCTGGACAGTGGGGAGGTTACTCCCATGTCCTTTATCCAGTTTCGTGCCAGAGCAGGAGCCAACGGCTCCCAGGACTGGTTTGAACTGGACTATGCTCAGGGACACCAAATGTGCCCCTCATGCAGACTTTGTATCGCTGGCAAGCACACCCACCCAGCCCTAATACACTAAATCCTGTCTGGGAGGTGGTCGCACCTCCCTGTGACAGGATGCCTATTGTTCTGCCTTCCCCTGCTCGAGCTTGGCTCAGCAGCAGGAGGGCAGAAATGTGTCTCTGGTCGGCAGCAACCATTTTGTGCTGCCCGGGACTAGAAGGCTGGTACCGGGAACACGAGGGACCCAACAAAGCTTGCTTCTGAGGGGTGGAATCATACCTCCCACACTGGTTACCGGTGTGGGGGTATGATTCCACAATGTTTGACACCAAACACGATAGAGTTTGTTTCAGACGTTGTAGAGTTGGTCATCATGCAGTCGCATAATTCCACTCTATATGTCGTAAATGGCTGCTTTACTAACAACCCGGGAGAATGGACTCCGTAGGCTTCAGGGGTGTCCTACTGATGCAGTGGCACCCTCTCACTTAGAACCAAGTACCCTGCCTTCAGGATTGGTTAGGCCTGCTATAGGGGTGAGTTATAGGTTTTAAGTGTAGTGACCCTTAGATATAGTAAACCTATATCTTCAGTAAGTGGGGCATGCACCTACTTACACAAGCTGCAATGGCAGGCCTGTAGTTCTATTTTGCATGGCCTCTCATGGGTGGCATAATACATGCTTCAGCCCATGGGAGGCCTCTGGGGTACCTATGCCCTGGGTACATGGGTACCATATACTAGGGACTGACAAGGGTACCCCAGTATCCAATCTTGAGTGTACCTCAGTACATAACATAACAGTTTAGGGAGAAAGGAGATAGACGGGGTCCTGATTATCAGGATCCCAGTCAGACTAGTCAAAAACAGTACCACATTTAGCAAAAAGTGGGGGTAACCATAAGAAGCAGATCCTACTTTCCTACACAACCCCCTCCAAACATAAGGAGATGAGACTAACCTTGCGCAGTTGAGTCTTCATTTTCTAAGTGGAAATATTGGGAGAGTCCATCTGCATTGGCATGGTTAATCCCAGGTCTATGTTCCACTGTATAGTCCATCCCCTGTAGGGAAATGGACCACCTCAAAGGTTTGGGGTTTTCACCCTTCATCTGTTTTAGCCATAGGAGTGGCTTATGGTCTGTCTGAACAATGAAGTGAGTGCCAAACAGGTATGGCCTCAGCTTCTTCAGGACCCAGACCACAGCAAAGGCTTCCCACTCTATAGCTGCCCAATGTTTCTCTCTGGGGGTCAACCTTCTGCTGATAAGAGCGTAAACATTGAGGACACCATCAAGACCATGAGCACAATACACTCCGGCTCCCCGTCAGACCCTTTCCCGCACCACATCTTCAACAAAGCCAGCAGCTCCATCGCACTCCACCTGTGCAACGTCATCAATCTCTCCTTCGAGACCGTGACCTTCCCAGAGAGCTGGAAACACGCAGAGATCAACGCCCTACTCAAAAACCCAAGGCGGACCCGAGAGACCTCAAGAACTTCCGGCCCATCTCCCTGCTTCCGTTCCCAGCCAAGGTCATCGAGAAGATCGTCAACAAACAGCTAACCCGATACCTCGAAGAAAACAGCATCCTGGACCCATCCCAATCGGGGTTCCGCAGCAACCACAGCACTGAGACTGCCCTCATCGCCGCCACCGACGACATCAGGATCCTGCTGGACAACGGTGAGACCGCAGCCCTCATCCTGCTGGACCTCTCCGCCGCCTTTGACACTGTCTGCCACCGCACTCTACGCGCACGCCTCCACGACGCAGGGATCCGAGACAAGGCCCTGGAATGGGCCACCTCCTTCCTCACCGGCAGAACCCAGAGAGTCCGCCTCCCACCATTCCGATCCGAAGCCTCCGAGATCATCTGCGGCGTGCCCCAGGGATCGTCCCTCAGCCCAACACTGTTCAACATCTACATGGCCCCGCTCGCACGCATCGCCAGACAGCACGACCTCAACATAATCTCCTACGCCGACGACACTCAACTGATCCTCTCCCTCACCAAGGACCCCCTCGCCGCCAAATCCAACCTCCATGAAGGAATGAAGGACGTCGCCGATTGGATGAAGATCAGCCGACTAAAACTGAACACGGAGAAGACAGAGGTCCTCATCCTCGGCTCCAACCCCTCAGCCTGGGACGACTCCTGGTGGCCAACGACGCTGGGAGCAGCCCCGACACCCACCGACCACGCACGCAACCTGGGAGTCATCCTCGACTCAACGCTCTCCATGGCCAGGCAAGTCAACGCAGTCTCATCCTCCTGCTTCAACACCCTCCGCATGCTTCGCAAGATCTACAGGTGGATCCCGACAGACACAAGAAGAACAGTCACCCAGGCCCTCGTCAGTAGCAGACTTGACTATGGGAACGCCCTCTACGCGGGAGCCCCGGCCAAGCTCATCAAGCGACTGCAACGCATACAAAACGCCTCCGCACGCCTGATCCTCGATGTACCACGCCACAGCCACATCACCCCCACCTGAGGAACCTGCACTGGCTCCCCGTCGACAGGAGAATCTCCTTCAAACTCCTCATCCACGCACACAAGACACTCCACAAGACTGGCCCAGCCTACCTCAACAGACGACTCCTCTTCTACGTCCCCAACCGCCAACTCCGTTCCGCCGACCTCTCCCTCGCCACCGTCCCTCGCATTCGAAGAACTACCACCGGCGGCAGATCCTTCTCCCACCTCGCCGCCAAGACCTGGAACACCCTTCCACTAAGCCTACGACAGACCCAAGACCTGCTGACCAGTAGCAGCACCCCCCCCCCCTTTTTTTCTCCCCAGCGCCTTGAGACCCTCGCGGGTAAGTAGCGCGCTTTACAAATTCTGTGATTGATTGATTGATTGATTGATTGATTGGTTGATCCTAACCCTCTGCATTAAGTTGTGATAACACAGCCCCTACCCCCAACTCAGATGTATCTGTTGGGACAATAAATTGCTTGGAGTAGTCAGGACTCTGCAGAATGAGAGCAGTGCACATGGCGTGCTTGAGATCATCAGATGCCTTCTGACAGCTAACTGTCCACTGAAACTTCTTGGGCATTCTTTTTGATGTAAGATCATTCAAGGGAGTCACTATAGACCCATTGTGAGAAGTTGGCCTGGTATATGCTGTCCACTAATTATAGTGGGCACCTTGCACCAGTCCAAACAACCCCTTATTGGAGATAGGTTAAAGACAACCTTTATTGAAAGCTATCCTAGTGGTAGCTATGGAGAGCAGCCTTCAGGCTAAGTCTTGAAGGAATGTAAAGCAGCTTGTTTTACCAGTCTATAATCTCTTGAGTGACCAAATGAAAGAGGACCACACCAGGTATATATTTAAAATATATGTATTTAGTCTTAAACACACCCCTCTAGTCTCTTTATGAGGCTAGAGTTCGAAGTACATAAGTTACAAGTCGAATATCAACAGTAATAGCACAAATACACGTTTGAGCCCTAGGGGCGTACCAAACCATATACCAATAAAGTGGTATAAGAACCACGACTGAGCTAGACACAAGGCCTAGAGCCTGTAGAAGTGCTTGGCCCTCAAGGAACCACCCAAGGTAGTGACACAGGGGACCCACGGGGGACGCGTGCAGTGTGAGAACACAGCCGCGAGCCGCCGTTGACTTCTATGGGGAATGTCGCGGTTGGAGTTTTAAAGAAAAAGGACACTTAGAGGAGGACTTGGAGCAAACCCCTTTAGAACTAGGTGGTTCTAGAGTCTATACCCACGGGAGCACCGGAGTACTCGAGTTACCTCACCCAGGGAAGCCGGGTGCATAGGTGTCTTTCGGGGTCGGGTTTCGTCGTCGTTTTCAATGGCGATCTGCTGCAAAGTGCTGCTGGCGACAATGTCGAAAGTGTTCGGGTGGATCCAAGGGTGGATCGAAGATCTGAAGAACCTGAAAGCAGAGGGGACAGAGTCTGGGTCACTAGCCAGTGACCAGGAAGGTGATGAGCAGATGCCCACCGATGTCGGGTGCTTCAGGTAGGTTGACAGTCGTCTTGACTCTTCAGCCACGAGGTCCAGGAGGCGTCGATGACAACCAGGAGCTGGATTCGAGCTGTCCCACAACATCTGTCGATTGCAGGGGTGTCAGCAACCGGATTGGACCCAACAAGCCTTGGCAACGGCAAGTCACGTGGAAATAGAAGAAGGACGGTGGTACAGACCAGCAAGGTCTGAGGGACTCACCCAGCAAGGGTAAGTCAGGGCACATCTGGAGCAACCAGGGAAGCCCAAGCAGAAGAAGAGTTGCCTTCGGGAGAGCCCACTAGCCAACGGACTAGCAACCGCAAAGGAGCCTCAAGTGGACGCACTTGGAGCTGGCTCACAGGACACTCGTGGAGTGGAGGCCTGTTATCTTCAGTGCAGTCGGTGCTGGAGGCGGGGGCTACTCGGAGCCCAAAGCACAACTTCGTGGGAGACCAAGAAGAGGTTGCACTTGCAAGTGTGCTTGGTGTCCAGGGGTCATGGTTCCACGTTACCCACGATAGCTACGGGCCTCAGCTTTGCTGGGGACTCAGGGCAGCCTCGATGAAGTCTGGAAATCCACCTCTGGTGATGCAAAGACTTCGGCATCCGGTGGGAGCTTCGGCGATGCAGACCGGACAATTGCTTCTTTGGTGCCTGCCAAGCAGGGGAGTCACTCCTTGACCCCAAGGGAGATTCTTCAGTCCTCTAGTCTTCAAGTAGAGCGTCGAAGGTCCAGTATTCAGTGTCAGAGTTTCGTCCAGGATAATCTAAAGTCCTAAGGACTGGGGTCCCATACTTATACTAAGTTAGGGGGTTGCACATACTCTGGGGACCCACCTATGGGAGGGTCAGTGAAGAGGGGTGGTTACACCCATTCCCTTTGTCCAGTTTCACGCCAGAGCAGGGGCAGGTAGCCCCTGCAACCGGTTTGAACTGGCATATGCACAGGGACACCAAATGTGCCCCCAGTGCAGGACTTCAAAGCACCAGAGGGTGCTCCCGCCCAGCCCCAATACACACTATCTTGTCTGGGGAGGTGGTTACACCTCCCTTCGACAGGAAACCTATTGTCCAGGCCTCCCCTGCCGGAGTTTCAGTCAGCAGCAGGAGGCCAGACCCGTGTCTGTGGCAGCGGCATCCATTTTGTGATGCCAGGGCTCTGGAAAGAAGTTACCGGGTAGCCCGGTGTGTACATGTCTCTCCCTCTAGAAGGGTGGAATGCTACCCCCGCCGCCAGGACTGGCGGGGGAGGTAGTATTCCAGGATGTTTGACACCAAACACAACATGTTTTGGTGCAGCCAGTCCAAAGTTAGCATTGTACCGCGAGGATATAATGCACTTAAGAGTATATGGTCAGGCTGTACCACAAACAGCATCAGAGGAGGGACTCTGAATGCTGCAGAGGGGCTCTGCTCATGCATGGGCACCCTCTCACATAAAAACCAAGCACTCTGCCTTCAGGATTGGTAAGGCCTGCCATAGGAGTGACTTATAGGTTTGTATGTGTGTGCAATGGTAGTGATATAGGTAGCCTATATCACAGTAAGGGGTGCATGCACCACCTTACCCAGGCTGCAGTAGCAGACCTGTGGTGTCATTTTGGCTGGCCTTCCGGGGGTGGCATAATACATGCTTCAGCCCCTGGCAGGCCTCTGGGGTACCTAGGCCCTGGGTACATAGTATACCATATACTAGGGACTTATAAGGGCACTCCAGATTCCAATCAAAGATGTACCTAAGGTACATGGAAACCATTTTATAGAGGAAGCAGATAGACTGGGGCCCTGAATAGCAGGATCCCAGTCCAACTAAGTCATAAACCAGCAAAACACCAGGAAAAAGGTGGGGGCAACCATACAGTCATATTCCACCTTCCTACATAACCCCCCCCCCCCAACGAAAGGAGATAAGGCTAACCTTGGCCAGTTGAGCCTTTATTGACTAAGTGGCCATATAAGGAAGCACCTGCACTAGCATGGTTGCCCCTGTCTTATGGTCCACTAAGCAATCCCTCACCCTAAGGGTATGAGAGGGTCTCCACCATGGGGAATTACTACCTGTGGTGTGCTTTGGTAAAGTACAAGGCTGGTGAGGTGTCTGAGTAGGGAAGTGAGGCCCTAGGAAGGTTGGTCTCAGCTTCCTCAGATCACTGGTCACCATGTATGCCTGTCTTTCCATGACTGAGTTGCACTTTGCTCTAAGGGTCAACCTTTGGCTGCCTACAGCTGGGGGTTGGGTCCCTTTGGATGGACCACTGGAGGGACATGGCAGGTTTGGGACCTTTTGGTCCCAGGTTTGCCCTTGCCTAACAGAGTCCTTCTGGGGGAGGTCCCTACACATAGGTATGGGGGATCCCTCAGTGTGTTGAGGAATTTTCACCTGGCTAGGGCTACTAGACTGGGTTCCCCTAATCTGCTGATGGGGGGGTTCCTCTGGACAGGGGTGAGTTAGCCCTGGGCTGACTGAGGCAGGGTAGAGAGGGGCAGGATACCTGCTCCAGACTGGGTACCACCTTGGAAGGGTCCTCTGCCATCAGGGGTGTGGCCAGGCCAGGCCTGACTACCTCTGGGGCAGTTCCTTCACTAGGGGTAGGGTCAGTTCCCTGAGGAGGCTGACCCTTACCTACTGTCTGGAGGGAAGAAGACTCTTCTTCAACCCTTGTGCTCTCTTTTGGGGGAGAGTGGGCCATTCTTCCAGGTTCCATCTCTCCAAAATTTCCCTGGGCTTGGGCTGTGGCCATCACAGCCCCACTAACCTTTACAGGGACGCCCAGCATTCTCAGATGGGTTTGGTGTTCAACTTCAGCCCAGGCTGAAATTTCCAGATCATTGCCCATCAGGCAATCTACAGGCAAGGTTGGGGACACTGCCACTCTTTTTGGGCCTGTGACCCCTTCCCAGCTGAGATTGACTATGGTCATGGGGTGATCTGTTCTGACACCATCAATGTTGGTTACCTGGTATTTAAACTCAGGTAAAAGCTGGTGAGGGGGGACTAGTTTCCCTGCCACCATGGTGACTAGCCCCTGTGTCCCTAAATGCCACAGCTTTCTGACCATTAATTATTGGCTCCAGTCTGTACCTGCCCAATGCATTGGGACCCATGGTAAAGGTGGCAAATCCTATACCACCATCAGAGTCAGAGGAGTCTGTTGAGGGGGTCCTGTCTAAACTAGGGCCCACCTCTGTTCCTCTTGCAAAAGCACCTAACTTTTGGGTGCACTACTCCCAACTGGAGGATTACTACTGGTAGTACCAGGAGGGGTGGTAGTAGTTGTTGGAGGAACATTTTCTTTATTGCCAATCCTGGGACAACTGGGATCAGATTTCCAGTGCCCAGGCTTTTACAGACATGGCAATAGGGTTTCTTTTCAGGAGAGGAAGGAGTTTGGGACCCACCCCCAGAAGAGGACATTTGGGGCCCTGTAGTGAACTTATCCTTGGATTTATCCCCACCTTTCTCTTGGGACTTGGTAGAATCTTTCTTCTGGTCACCACCCTGATTCTTAGGCCTTACCCTGGTTCTGACCCATTTGTCTGCCTTCTTTCCCAATTCTTGGGGAGAAGTCAGATCAGAGTCCACCAGGTACTGGTGTAAAAGCTGTTTTTGACAATTATTAAGGATCTGCTCCCTCATAATCAAATTGTACAATCCTATAAAGTCATGCACTTTGCTGCCATGTATCCAACCTTCCAGAGCCTTAGCAGAACAATCAACAAAGTCCACCCAGTCTTGAGTCTGTGCTTTTTGGGTATCTCTGAACTTTAACCTGTATTGGTCAGTTGTTAGGCCAAACCCATCAATCAGAGCACTCTTCAAGACTTTGTAATTGTCAGCATCCTCTTCTCTAACAGTGAGGAGCTTATCTCTACCTTTGTCTGCAAAGGAGAGCCACAAGATTGCTGCCCACTGCTCCTGAGGGACCCTCTGTACTTTACAGGCCCTCTCCAGTGCAGTTATCCATTTGTGGATGTCATCCCCACTCTGGTAGGGAGGAACAACCTTGCTCAGGTTTCTATGGTCATAAGACCTTTCCCTATCTCTGGGAAAATTGCTGCCACCATGGGACTCTAGTCCCATCTTTTTCTCTGTCTATAGAGATCTAGGGACTCCCTGTCTATAGCCAACTGCTGTTTTCTGAGCTCAAGCTGGGCTTGTTCATACTGAATCAGTCTCTTTCTCCTCTCATGAGAGGATTCCCTCCTATGAGAGGAGACAGAGGTCCCTACTGAGGTGTCAGAGTGGTTAGACTCCTGAGAAGGAGATCTAGACCTTCTGGGCACACTCACAACTCTTCCTAGGGGGACAAAGGGGAGGTCCTTCTGGGCCTCCTCCTCTTCCTCAGGAGTAGCTGCACTTTCCAGGTCAGGATCATTGTCATCCCCTGGCCAGTTTCAGAGGTCAGGTCCTGGGCATTTTCATCCCTGGCCCCTCCCTCATCTTCTGCCCACCCTCTCTGCCTACCCTTTCAGACCTTATGGGTCTTCTAAGATCATCTAGCAGAAGAATCTCCAGGAGACGTTGGGTGTTGGCATTTTTGCCTGTCTTCAACTTCCTAACCTTGCACAACTCTCTTAATTCCAAGTATGAGAGGTTGTCATATCTGGATGGCAGGAGCCCACTGGTTCCTGGCAGTGAAGACATTACTAGTGTGGTGTGGTGTATGCACTACCTACTCTAGTGTGGCCTACTAAACTCTCTTGAGTTGTAGAAAGGGTGTGTTATCCCTTAACACACAACTCTAAGTTCAGTATAACTTACTGTATCCTAAGCTTGATTGATATGTACCTAAGGTACCCTTAGTGGTTTTCAGTTGATCAATTCAATTGAGATTATCTGGTAAAACAATAGCAAGCTGGAATCCCACACGCTGCACACCAATGTGAGAAGTTGGCCTGGTATATGCTGTCCACTAATTATAGTGGGCACCTTGCACCAGTCCCAACAACCCCTTATTGGAGATAGGTTAAAGACAACCTTTATTGAAAGCTATCCTAGTGGTAGCTATGGAGAGCAGCCTTCAGGCTAAGTCTTGAAGGAATGTAAAGCAGCTTGTTTTACCAGTCTATAATCTCTTGAGTGACCAAATGAAAGAGGACCACACCAGGTATATATTTAAAATATATGTATTTAGTCTTAAACACACCCCTCTAGTCTCTTTATGAGGCTAGAGTTCGAAGTACATAAGTTACAAGTCGAATATCAACAGTAATAGCATAAATACACGTTTGAGCCCTAGGGACGTACCAAACCATATACCAATAAAGTGGTATAAGAACCACGACTGAGCTAGACACAAGGCCTAAAGCCTGTAGAAGTGCTTGGCCCTCAAGGAACCACCCAAGGTAGTGACACAGGGGACCCATGGGGGACGCGTGCAGTGTGAGAACACAGCCGCGAGCCGCCGTTGACTTCTATGGGGAATGTCGCGGTTGGAGTTTTAAAGAAAAAGGACACTTAGAGGAGGACTTGCAGCAAACCCCTTTAGAACTAGGTGGTTCTAGAGTCTATACCCACGGGAGCACCAGAGTACTCGAGTTACCTCACCCAGGGAAGCCAGGTGCATAGGTGTCTTTCGGGGTCGGGTTTCGTCGTCGTTTTCAATGGCGATCTGCTGCAAAGTGCTGCTGGCGACCAAGTCGAAAGTGTTCGGGTGGATCCAAGGGTGGATCAAAGATCTGAAGAACCTGAAAGCAGAGGGGACAGAGTCTGGGTCACTAGCCAGTGACCAGGAAGGCGATGAGCAGATGCCCACCGATGTCGGGTGCTTCAGGTAGGTTGACGGTCATCTTGACTCTTCAGCCACGAGGTCCAGGAGGTGTTGACGACAACCAGGAGCTGGATTCGAGCTGTCCCACAACGTTTGTCGATTGCAGGGGTGTCAGCGACCGGATTGGACCCAACAAGCCTTGGCAACGGCAAGTCATGTGGAAATAGAAGAAGGATGGTGGTACAGACCAGCAAGGTCTGAAGGACTCACCCAGCAAGGGTAAGTCAGGGCACGTCTGGAGCAACCAGGGAAGCACAAGCAGAAGAAGAGTTGCCTTCGGGAGGGCCCACTAGCCAATGGACTAGCGACCGCAAAGGAGCCTCGAGTGGACGCACTTGGAGCTGGCTCACAGGACACTCGTGGAGTGGAGGCCAGTGATCTTCGGTGCAGTCGGTGCTGGAGGCGGGGGCTACTCGGAGCCCAAAGCACAACTTCGTGGGAGACCAAGAAGAGGATGCACTTGCAAATGTGCTTGGTGTCCAGGGGTCACGGTTCCACGTTACCCACGATAGCTACGGGCCTCAGCTTTGCTGGGGACTCAGGGCAGCCTCGGGGAAGTCTGGAAATCTACCTCTGGTGATGCAAAGACTTCGGCATCCAGCGGGAGCTTCGGCGATGCAGACCGGACAATTGCTTCTTTGGTGCCTGCCAAGCAGGGGAGTCACTCCTTGACCCCAAGGGAGATTCTTCAGGCCTCTAGTCTTCAAGTAGAGCGTCGAAGGTCCAGGATTCAGTGTCAGAGTTTCGACCAGGATAATCTAAAGTCCTAAGGACTGGGGTCCCATACTTATACTAAGTTAGGGGGTTGGACATACTCTGGGGACCCACCTATGGGAGGGTCAGGGAAGAGGGGTGGTTACACCCATTCCCTTTGTCCAGTTTCGCGCCAGAGTAGGGGCAGGTAGCCCCTGCAACCGGTTTGAACTGGCATATGCACAGGGACACCAAATGTGCCCCCAGTGCAGGACTTCAAAGCACCAGAGGGTGCTCCCGCCCAGCCCCAATACACACTATCTTGTCTGGGGAGGTGGTTACACCTCCCTTCGACAGGAAACCTATTGTCCAGGCCTCCCCTGCCGGAGTTTCAGTCAGCAGCAGGAGGCCAGACCCGTGTCTGTGGCAGCGGCATCCATTTTGTGATGCCAGGGCTCTGGAAAGAAGTTACCGGGTAGCCCGGTGTGTACATGTCTCTCCCTTTAGAAGGGTGGAATGCTACCCCCGCCGCCAGGACTGGCGGGGGGGTAGTATTCCAAGATGTTTGACACCAAACACGACATGTTTTGGTGCAGCCAGTCCAAAGTTAGCATTGTACCGCGAGGATATAATGCACTTAAGAGTATATGGTCAGGCTGTACCACAAACAGCATCAGAGGAGGGACTCCGAACACTGCAGAGGGGCTCTGCTCATGCAGGGGCACCCTCTCACATAAAAACCAAGCACTCTGCATTCAGGATTGGTAAGGCCTGCCATAGGAGTGACTTATAGGTTTGTATGTGTGTGCAATGGTAGTGATATAGGTAGCCTATATCACAGTAAGGGGTGCATGCACCACCTTACCCAGGCTGCAGTAGCAGACCTGTGGTGTCATTTTGGCTGGCCTTCCAGGGGTGGCATAATACATGCTTCAGCCCCTGGCAGGCCTCTGGGGTACCTAGGCCCTGGGTACATAGTATACCATATACTAGGGACTTATAAGGGCACTCCAGATTACAATCAAAGATGTACCTAAGGTACATGGAAACCATTTTATAGAGGAAGCAGATAGACTGGGGCCCTGAATAGCAGGATCCCAGTCCAACTAAGTCATAAACCAGCAAAACACCAGGAAAAAAGTGGGGGCAACCATATAGTCAGATTCCACCTTCCTACATAACCCCCCCAAACGAAAGGAGATAAGGCTAACCTTGGCCAATTGAGCCTTTATTGACCCAGTCCATGATGGTCTGGATTTTACTCTGTAATGGTTGAACCTGACCTCCACCCACAAGGTGGCCCAGGTACCCAACCTTGCTCTGCCCTATCTGGCACTTAGTAGCCTTGATAGTGAGGCCTGCTTTCTGCAGAGCCTCCACAACATTCTTCAGGTGGACCAGGTGATCCTCCCAGGTGGAGCTAAAGACAGCTATATCATCAAGATATGCTGCACTATAGGCTTCCAGGCCTGTAAGGACTTTATTCACCAGCCTTTGGAATGTGGCAGGTGCATTCTTCAAACCATAGGGCATTACAATAAATTGATAATGCCCACTAGGGGTTGAAAATGCTGTTTTTGGTTTGGCATCCTCAGCTAGTCTGATTTGCCAATAGCCCGCAGTGAGGTCAAATGTACTCAAGAACTTGGCTGAGGCCGAAGTATCAATAAGCTCATCTGCCCTTGGAATTGGATGATCATCAGTCCTAGTGACTGCATTGAGTCCCCTGTAGGCAACACAAAACCTCATCTCTCTTTTACCACCCTGGGTGTGAGGTTTTGGTACCAAGACCACTAGACAAGCCCAAGGGCCATTTGAGGGCTCAATAACTCCCAACTCTAGCATCTTTTGGACCTCAGTCCTGATGCAATCTTTGACATGGTCAGGCTGCCTATAAATCTTATTTTTAACAGGTAGACTCTCACCTGTGTCCACTTCATGGGTACAGCAGGTGGTCTGACTGGGAGTCAGAGAGAACATGTGTCTGTATTGATTGGGGACCTTCCTGCAATCAATCTGTTGTTGGTCAGTGAGGCTGCCCGCCAAAGCTACACCATCAACTGACCCATCATCAGGGTTCTGAGAGAGGAGATCAGGGAGAGGGTCACTCTCTTCCTCCTGTCCCTCATCAGTTGCCATGAGCAAGCCCATGTCAGCCCTGTCTATGTATGGTTTAAGCCTGTTCACATGGAGCACTCTGTGGGGGCTCCTGGGGGTACCAAGGTCCAACAAGTAGGTGACCTCACCTTTCTGCTCAATTATAGTATGGGGTCCACTCCATTTGTCTTGGAGAGCTGCTGGGGCCACAGGCTCCAGCACCCACACCTTCTGCCCTGGCTGATAAATAGTCAGAACAGCCTTTTGGTCATGCCAAGCTTTTTGCAATTCTTGACTGGCCTCAAAGTTTTTGCTGGCCTTCTTCATGCAATCAGCCATCCTGGAGCCGAGACCAAGTATATAGTCCACTATGTCTTGCTTAGGAGGTTTGAGAGGTAACTCCCATCCCTCCTTCACCAAACCAAACACAAGGGACCCCTAACTGGATGTCCAAACAGAAGCTCAAAAGGGCTGTAGCCAACCCCCTTCTTTGGGACCTCTCTGTAGGCAAAGAGAAGGCAGGGCAACAGGACATCCCATTTTCGCCTAAGCTTTTCTGGGAGGCCCATGATCATGCCCTTAAGAGTTTTGTTGAGCCTTTCAACTAACCCATTGCATTGTGGGTGATAGGGTGTGGTGAACTTATAGTTCACTCCACATTCCTTCTACATTGCAGTGATATAACTTGACATGAAGTTTGTACCTCTGTCAGTTAGGACCTCCTTAGGGAAACCCAGTCTGGAAAAGAAATCCCAGGAGGGCCCTGGCCACCACAGGAGCTGTGGTGGTTCTAAGGGGTATGGCCTCTGGATACCTAGTGGCATGGTCTACCACCACTAGTATGTAACTGTGTCTAGTTGCTGTAGGAGAGTTCATGGGACAAATGATATCAATCCCAACCCTCTCAAAGGTAACCCCCACCACAGGTAGTGGTATGAGGGGGCCTTTGTGGTACCACCTGACTTACCACTGGCTTGATAGGTGGTACAGGAGCGACAAAACTCCTTGGTGTCTTCTGATATGTGAGGCCAGTGAAAGTGAGGGACAAGCCTGTCCCAAGTCTTACTTTGGCCTAGGTGTCTTGCTAAGGGAATGTCATGCGCCAAGGTGAGTAGGAAGCCCCTAAGCTTCAGAGGTATGACCAACCTCCTGGTGGCACCGGCATGGGGTCTCTACCCTCTGAGTACAGGAGTCTCTCATCCCAATAGATCCTGTGGGATCCACTGACACTCCAAGCAGCCTCAGCAGCAGCTTGCTGTCTGAGGGGTTCAAGAGAGGGGCAGGTTTGTTGTTCCATACTCAAGTTTGCCCTGGAAGGGCCCCCTGTCCCCAAGAACTCACCCTGATCAGGTTCAAGTTCATCTGAGACAGTTCCTTCACAGGGACTAAGATCATCTCCCTCAAGAGACTGATCCTCACACTGAGTCTGGGGGAAGACACAGCCTTACCCCTCCTGCTCTTTCTCTTGGAAGGCCCTTGGTCCATTGTTCCAAGATCCAGGGCCTGTTCAGTGTTAGCCAGTTTGGCCTGTGATCTGGTCACAGCAAACACATATGCAGTGATGCCCAGCATTGCTGCATGAGTCCTTAGTTCCACCTCAGCCCAAGCTGACGTTTCCAAATCATTGCCCAACAAACACTCCACTGGAAGGTCTGAGCAAACCACAACTTTCTTAGGGCCAGTTACCCCTCCCCAGCTGAAATTAACAACTGCCAAGGAATGGTTAGTCCTGACATTGTTTGTCACTTGGTACATCTCTCCAAGTATGATTTGGTCAGGGGCCACAAGATTCTCTGTCACCATAGTGACACTTGCACCTGTGTCCCTGTATGCCATAGCCTCCTTACCATTGATTAAAGGCTGTTGTCTGTATTTGCCCAGGTTACTAGGACTGACAAATAAAGTGGCAAGATCCATGCCACCATCACAGACAAGCACAGCCTGAGCTGGATTTCTGACTAGGCCAGAACCCATCTCAGAGCCCAAGGTTAACCCTACTAATCCCTTGTTCCCTGTACCACCACTTGTACTTGTTCTAGGGGGCGCAGTTGCCTTAGGGGCAGTGGTGGTAGGAGGATTTTCCTTGGCTTTTGGACAATCAGCATCTCTTGTCCAATGTGTTTTCTGTTTACAGAGATAACACCATGGTTTCTTTTTGCCTTTACCTTTGTTAGATTGTGACTCCCCCCCAGATGCAGGTTTTTGGGGCCCTGATGAAGACTGTTTTTGATCTTTACCCTTGTCCCCACCCTTATCTGGAGTTTTAGAATCCTGTTTCTTTTGGTCACCACCATTGTTCTTGTTTTGTTGCTTCACCCTGGTTCTGACCCATTTATCTGCCTTCTTTCCCAATTCTTGGGGAGAAGTCAGATCAGAGTCAACCAGGTATTGATGCAATAACTGATGTTGGCAATTATTAAGGATCTGCTCCCTCATAATCAAATTGACAATCCCTTGAAATCATTCACTTTGCTGCCAAGCAACCAGCCTTCCAGAGCCTTAATGGCACTATCCACAAAGTCTACCCAATCCTGATTCTGTGTCTTCTGGGTGTCTCTGAACTTAATGCTATACTGTTCAGTGGTTAAGCCAAACCCATCAATGAGAGCACTCTTCAAGATTGAGTAGTTGTCAGCATCCTCTTCTCTGACAGTGAGGAGCTTATCTCTACCTTTGTCAGCAAAGGAGAGCCACAAGATAGCTGCCCACTGCTCTTGAGGGACCATCTGAACTTTACAGGCCCTCTCCAAAGCAGTTATCCATTTATGGATCTCATCCCCAACATGGTAGGGAGGGACAATCTTGCTCAGGTTCCTATTACCAAAGGAATGTTCCTTAACTCTAGGGACACTGTTACTGCCACCATGGGACTTTAGTCCCAACTTTTTTTCTAGCTCTCTGGACTTCTAGGGACTCTTTATCAAGGGCCAATTTCTCTTGCCTGAGCCTAAGCCTAGCTTTCTCAAGTTCAAGAAATTGGATTCCCTATCAAAAGAGTAGTCCCTCTTGCTAGATACAGAGGTCCCTACAGACTGTCCTGAGTGATTAGATTCTGCAGAGGGAGATCTAGATTTCCTTGGTAAACTCTGCACTCTTCCAGGAGGAGTAAAGAGAGTGCCTTCATGGACTCCTCCATTCTCCTCTTGAAGATCTGAGGTATCCAGGTGAGAACCACCAGGTTCTTCCTGGTCAGGGTTAGAATCCAGGTCATAAAAGGTGTCACCTCCTGGCCTGTCTTCATTCCCTGTCCCACCCACTCTGTCCTGCTCATCTGACCCAAGAGTCTTCCTTAGGTCATCTAACAGTAACATCTCTATTAGACGTTGAGTGGTGGCACTTCTCCCTGTCTTCAACTTTTTAGAGGCACACAGGGCTTTTAATTCTTGGAATGAAAGCTCACTGTATCTAGAAGGCAGAGAGCCACTGGCATCTCCTTTAGTAGACATACTAAGTGTGGTGAGGTGTTGCACCTACCTAACCTAGTGGGAACTAAACTCTCTGATGTTGGAGAAAGGGTGTGCTAAACCCTTGACTTAACCAACCCTACGTTCAGTAGAACTTACTTATTCTAAGCTAGTAGTATATGTACCTAGTAGTAGTGGTTTTTCAGTGAATCAATACAAAGATTTATCTGGTAAAACAATGCAGGCTTGAATCCCAACCGCTGCACACCAATGTGAGAAGTTGGCCTGGTATATGCAGTCCACTAATTAAAGTGGGCACCTTGCACCAGTCCAAACACCTCTTAAATCACCTTATGGTGATTTAAGAGGTCAAAGATAACCTTAGAAAGCTATCCAAGTGGTAGCTGTGGAGAGCAGCCTTCAGGCTTAGTCTTGAAGGAATGTTAAGCAGCTTGTTTTACAAGAATGCAACCTTATAGTATTGGGAACACGACCGCGTGCTCCGTACAATTCTATGGGAGAGTCGTGGTTGAAGTTTTAGAGTTTAAGGACCCTTCCCAGTGGACTTCGAAGAAACTCCGTGGAAGTTAGGAGGTTGGAGAGCTACCCCACCCGTGGATACCGTAGTACCAGAGTTACCTATCCCAGGGGAGCCGGGTGCATAGGTCTGAAGTGGCATCGGAAACTGCCATCGAACCCAATGGAGGACTTCGAAGAAGAGCCGCTGCTGGAAGGAAGAAAAGTGTCCGTTGGAATCCAAAGGTGGATTCTTGTCGAAGAGTACCTGAAAGCAGAGGGGACAGAGTCTGGGTCACTCAGGAGTGACCAGGGGCTCGGTAGACGAATGCCCACCGATGTCGGGTCCTTCAGGTGCGTTGAGGGGATTCTTGACTCTGCAGCCACGGGGACCAGGAGATGTCGAGGACAACCAGAAGCCGGATACGAGCTGTCCCACAAAGGATGCCGAGTACTATGGGGTCGGTGTCCGGCGGAAGCACCAACAAGCCTTGGCAACGGCAACCCACGCAGAAGGCCAAAGAAGGTTACGGTTCGGACCAGCAAGGTCCAGGAGACTCACCAAAGCAAGGGGAGCCAGGGCAGGCCTGGAGATACCAGGAGAGCCCAAGAAAAGCAAAGTTGACCCTCAAGTGGACTCACAGGCCGGAGGCACAGGTGTTGCGAGAGGACCTCAAGCGATTCCACCAAACAGCAGCCCACGCAGCACTCAGTGTGATGAGGCCGGAGTTCTTGATAGAAAATGGTGCCAGAGGTTGGGGCTACTCAGAGCCTAATGCACTTGCTCAGGAAATGCCAACAAGCATATGCACTTGCAAATGAATGCAGTGTACAGGGGTACAAGTATTGCAGCCCCCATGAGGGATTCTGGCCTCAAACTTGGTGGGAGGGCAGCTCAAACCTTTTGGAATATAAGAACCAACCTCCTGTGTTGCTGGATCCTTCGGAGTCCGTAGGAGCTCCGGAGCAGCAGACCAGTCATTCATGATGTGGTGCCTGCGGATGCAGGGGAGTGACTCCTTCACTCCAAGGGAGATATCTGTGGTTGTCCTTGATGCTCCACAGGTTCTGCATGAGCCTGTATGGTGCACAGGCACAGACGATGCTTCAGACTGAGAGGGAGATGAAGTCGGGCCCAAACGAAGTCCGGTGAAGACCAGAGTGTCCAGATGATCGAAGTTCAGAGGTTTCTGGTTCAGAATCTTGTCCACGTCAAATCTAGGGTCCTACAGCCAGGTAAACCCTTTTGTACCCACGGGAGAGGGTTGGACATATTCAGGGGTCCCTCCTAGGGGAGGGTCTGGACAGTGGGGAGGTTACTCCCATGTCCTTTGTCCAGTTTTGTGCCAGAGCAGGAGCCAGCGGCTCCCAGGACTGGTTTGAACTGGATTATGCACAGGGACTCCAAATGTGTCCCTCATGCAGGCTTTCGGTCGCTGGCAAGCGCACCCACCCAGCCCTAATACACTAAATCCTGTCTGGGAGGTGGTCGCACCTCCCTGTGACAGGATGCCTATTGTTCTGCCTTCCCCTGCTCGAGCTTGGCTCAGCAGCAGGAGGGCAGAAATGTGTCTCTGGTCGGCAGCAACCATTTTGTGCTGCCCGGGACTAGAAGGCTGGTACCGGGAACACCAGGGACCCAACGAAGCTCGCTTCTGAGGGGTGGAATCATACCTGGGTATGATTCCACAATGTTTGAAGCCAATCACGATAGGGTTTGTTTCAGCCGTTTTAGAGTTGGTCATCATGCAGTCGCATAATGCCACTCTATGTGTCGTAAATGGCTGCTTCACTAACAACCCGGGAGAATGGACGCCGTAGGCTTCAGGGGTGTCCTACTGATGCAGTGGCACCCTCTCACTTAGAACCAAGTACCCTGCCTTCAGGATTGGTTAGGCCTGCTATAGGGGTGAGTTATAGGTTTTAAGTGTAGTGACCCTTAGATATAGTAAACCTATATCTTAAGTAAGTGGGGCATGTACCTACTTGCACAGGCTGCAATGGCAGGCCTGTAGTTCCATTTTGCATGGCATCTCATGGGTAGCATAATGCATGCTTCAGCCCATGGGAGACCTATATGCACTGGGTACATGGGTACCATATACTACGGACTGACAAGGGTACCCCAGTATCCAATCTGGAGTGTACCTAAGTACATAACATAACAGATTAGGGAGAAAGCAGATAGACTTGGGTCCTGATTAGCAGGATCCCAGTCAGACTAGTCAAAAACAGTATCACATTTAGCAAAAAGTGGGGGTAACCATAAGAAGCAGATCCTACTTTCCTACACACAGTATAAAAAGTGGTATTTACCTTGTATTTAGAACTCTTAGGGTGTGGTATCTAGGCATACCACCCCCAGAACTCAAAAGTAATCTGCAGTAACTCAAAAGTAATTTAAAAGTATTTACTGTATGATACAGACTGCATTTAAAAGTGATACAAACCTGTAATATATGTAATTCGAAGCACAACTGCATTTCATTGAACAGTCTTGCATTTGAAAGTATATTTTACTCACCTGTGCCAGTCCTTCTTGGTTCTAATATTAAACATAAGTATATCTTTTTTACACTTACCTAATTGGTCTGGATTCTGTCTCTGAGTGTGTGTATCAGCTCTTGATTAAGTGAATACAATAAATGCTTAACACACTCTCTGGATAAGCCTAACTGCTCGCCCACACTACCACAAAGAGAGATGTTGGTAATTACCTAATTTAGCCTCTGCTATACCTCTGTGGACTCCCTGGACTCTGTGCACACTATACCTTATTTTGGTATAGAACATACAGAGCCAGCTTCCTACGCACTCTTTGCCCTAACAAGACTAAATCTGCCACACCCTTATTAACAGAGCATCAGCAGTACCAGCAAATGTTCCTCTCTAACCTGTTATCTGAAGGATCACTTGCCACTGAGGAGCGTATATGACTTTTTATATAAAACACAAATCCGTGAGTTAGTAAAGCTCATTGAAAGTAACTTTGATACTCAGTGTTAAGACAAAGGAACCCATAGGGCTTACAAGGAGTGTAATGGGAATTAAGGGCATCTTTCCTCTTTGGGACTCCCTGTGACGTCATAAATCAAATACAAGGCATTTAGTTCTGTCAACAGGCAGAAATGGGTACATCGCACTGCTTTGCTGGGGTTTAGCACCAGGAACGTATTCCACACTGAAAAATCACCGCAAACGACACCACACACCTTTCCAGAGTGCGCAGCTGCTCGAGTTGATTTTGCTGACGCTCAAGTGGATTTTCTACTACAGCAGCAGCCTTCTGACAGTGAACAGTCATGACTGCCTGCGGCCACCCGTGTTAGAAAAATGTCACCGGATTTTCTTCAAGTGACCAGAAATCGCACTATGGGATGACAAATCTCGCTTGTGCTTGCTAACTTACCATTCTGGAGCCTCGTGCAACAAAACATTCCGCCAAGCGCCGTTTGGTGGAATATGGCTGGAACCTCATGTGGAGTCGCCAAAATGGCACTAATTTCGCTGGTGGAACAGAATATTTTACCCACCCCTAGTTCGCGGTAGAGTAGGCCACAAGAACCAGGGAGAGTGTCACAAATGATCATCGCTATAGATCGAAGAGCAGGCCGGACATCTCAGATGGACATTGCTGTAGTGCGAAGATCCTGCCATGGCCAGTGGTTGCTGGATTTCTTCTTTTCTTTTAGGAGGAGCTCAACTGATGCCACACCAATGGTCCAGGACCTGAGTGGCACCTCTTGGGGGTCAGGAACACACTCCAGTAGAAGCGTAGAAGCAAGGTACAGTTGCAGGGAGACCTCTGGATCCTGTTGTGTCCTGTAGCTCAAAACAGGAGGTATCCTGTTGTGTCCTGTAGCTCAAAACAGGAGGTCTCAATCAGCAAGGCAGCAGGACATCCTTTTTCTGTAGTATCCATAGGTCCAGGGGTTTACTGAAGAGTATGTTTGAGATTCCTATTTTTATACCTGATGTCCTAATTGAAGTGGGAGAAGCTGCGGAGTTTTCCCCTTGCAGAAGTGTCTGGAATGTCCTGCTTCCCTGCCCTGGTCCCAGTCTTTCTCAGGGCACAATAGGCTAGTGTAAAGTCCTTTGTGTGTGAGGTGAGCCAGTGCCTTTGAATTGTGGTAGGTGACAGTTCCTCCCTCCCATCCTGCCAACTGCACCCAGTCAAGTGACCCAAGGTACAGGCTGCAGACTCTACATGGTTATGACAAGAAAATGTCAACTTTGTAAAAGTAGCATTTTCAGATGTGTTCTAAAATCTGGCTTTACCATTAAAGAGGGTTTTAAATTACAATTCCTCAGACACTAAACATGCCATTCCTGGCAAAATGTATCACTTCTTAAATGTAATAAGGTAACCCAAGCTTATCCTAAGGGAGAGGCAGGCCTTGGAATAGTGAAAAACAAATGTGTGTGTTTTTCATTACTAGGACCTGTAAAACTTAAAAGTACATACCCAACTTTTTAAATACTACACACACTGCACTGTGGGCTGTTTAGGGCCTACCCTGGGGGTGGTTTATATGTGTTAAAAAGGAATGTTTAGGCCTGGCAAAAGGTTTATTTTGCCGGGTTGAAATGGCAGTTTAGAATTGCACACACAGGCTGCAATGGCATGACTGGTACATGTTTTAAAGGCTAATTAAGTGGGTGGCAAAATAAGTGCTGCAAGCCACTAGCAGCATTTAATTCACATGCCCTGAGTACCTGTAGTACCACTTTACTAAGGATTTACAGGTAAATTAAATGTGCCACTTGGGTGTAAGTTAATTTCACAGGGGCCGATTGAAAGAACTAATCTGAGATAAAATCCTAAACTTACTACTTTTGGTATTCACAGAAGGCATTTAGTAGTAGTAAAGTTAGGACTCCTAACTTTACTACTACTAAACTGAGACAAAATCCTAACTTTACGACTTTCGGTATTCACAAAAGGCATTTAGTAGTAGTAAAGTTAGGAGTCCTAACTTTACTACTACTAAATGCCTTCTGTGAATGCCAAAAGTAGTAAGTTTAGGATTTTATCTCAGATTAGTTCTGTGAATCGGCCTTGTCACAGAGTCCTAAGGCTAATAAAAACGAATTCAGCAAAACAGGAGGACTGAAGGAAAAATGTTTGGGGGAAGACCACCCTAAGATGGACAAGTCTAACAAAGAAGAGAACTAATTATCAGATCAATATACACAGTATAAAAAGTGATGCACCCTACCTCTTTGCCACTTCAACATCTTGATGGAAAACCAAGGTGTTCTGCTTGTGAGAATAACCAGCATAGTACTTTAGGAGAAATTATTTAATATCTTCAAAGATCCAAAAGCACAAATTATCCCATGTAAAAATGCAAAGCTGAACATAGGTTGCACAGTCTAATACAAGAAAATTTCTAGAACAAAAATATAGTGGAATAAAAAGATTATATTTTCAGTTACACAACAGTGTCTAGAGATCTTGTCGTGGAGCAGAGAAAAAGAAAGAAGGCAAACAGACTAGTTTTTGAGTCCTCTGTCACTATTATGTTGAGGCAGAGCTCACATCAGGTTTGTCCAAGGTAGGTCCGGGGAAGGCCAGATCCATGCATATGTTCAGACTAACTACTGAATATGCATATATGTTCCCTTTAGTTGCAGGCAAAGGAATTTTATGTGTGTACCCTGAACGTTTTAAATGGATCCACACCTCCTGGATCTGCATTCGACATCTCTGACTTAGATGAATGAAAAGACTGCTTACAAAGGTGAAAGTTAATAATGGGAGTATGAAATGCTCTGGTATTCATATTTGGCATGTTATTGTACACACGTGATTGTAAGGAAAGTCCTATCCTGCGCCAGAGAACACAGGTGTATTCCAAATATTAGTTCACCTGTTCCCCTAGTCATGCCTCCATAAATGCTTTGTAATTTGACTTAGAACAAAATATAAATGGAACAATCACCTATTTTCCCCTCTTCTTTGTCAGTCCTCATGTTGTATCCATGGGGATTGCAAGGAGGCCTATGGGGATTAGGTCAAAATTTTCACTTTGGAGACTGTTCTGGAGAAAAGAACATACTTTTGCCTCCCCCCCAAAAAAAAGTGTTCCCTCATTTATTGTAATGTAGCTCTTCCCAATTGAGTGGCGAGCATTGACATGGGAACCTCAAATGACCAAATCCTGTGTCTTCCTGTCCTCAAGTGAGGTAGCTCCCTTGAGGGACCGTGATCACTTGACCTGATTTTTTCTGCAGAGGGTCCTTCCACGTGGAATCCTTGTTGAGCATGAGGTAGGGCTGGGAAGGGCTGCACTACACTTGTTGTCCCCTGGTCTTCACATACATCACATCAGAAGCTGGGTGTAGGAACTACTCCCCTTCCTCCTGATCCAGATTCCAAAGGTTTGAGATTGGACAGAAGGAAATACTCAAAAATGTTTAGAAAAATGTCGGACCTCCATACCAGTTCTTGCACTCATCGCATTTACTGTCCCTGCTCCTTCTGCTCCCCTCGCTTTTCTCATGGCTGTACCTCAACCTTTGCAGTTGGATGTTTCAATGTCAGCCCTCTTGAGTGGGCTATTTCCCCAGACAACGCAAAATGATATGTATGGTATTTTTGAATTAATCTCTGCCAATGGTTATTATCTGGTCTATGCTTTTACAGACAAGGACCACTTATACACATATTAATTTAGGCCCCATCCTGCAATGAGGATTTAAGGATGTACTGATCCCTCTGAAAAGGAACAAAAACAACCCTTGACCAACTTCAGCCTTGCTGGATCTTGTTGGTGAGGAGCTAGAGCCCTATGGCACAGAAATCTTGGTTCCACATCTGGGCATACTCCTCCACCTTAGGGAGCTTGCCTTAGCACAAAAAGGATACATTTGCAATATTTTCATGCGTTATGCACTGGTTGGAGAATAAATAACTTGGAAAGATATTTCATAGGGACAAGTGTGTTTTTTTAAACTTTTTTGACTTGATAAAGAACACAGTGAGTGTGTGCAACATGCTTCTTCATGAATAAGGGCACAACAATAAATATTATTGCACTTTCTATAGCAAGGTGAGTTGTGCCAGAGAGTATCGCGGTTGACAGCCTGAGGTGAATTCAGTTCCCCAGGACTTTAATTTGTGAACTGGTCCACGCTTTGGATTTTTTTAAAGGAATTCAGTCCTTGTGTTCCGGAATTCAGTTCCTGTAAACCAGTATAAATTTGTATACACGTGGAATGGGAACTATGGTTCCCTGAGATAATAGAGTTATGTTGGTTGTGAATTTCCTGACTAGAGGATTGAAAACCGTTCTTTGAAATGACATTTGAGAATATCATATGCTACAAATTGAATTTGATGGTTGCTCTCAAATAATGTTATAGTCTTGATGATGACCTAACAAATCACTAAGGTTGAAACGCCGTTGACATTCTGCTTTGGCAAATCAGGAGGAAGCATATATAGCACAATGGTCTTGTTATAATACGGACAAATATTTGTATCTTTATTCCTGTGTTATTGTGTGTGTTTTTTTTGTTTACCCTGTGATTTGTTTTATATGTTTGTTGAGTGTAACCTTATGAGCACCAATTCATTGTTTATACTGGTTTCTTTACTGTTTATGTTTTATAAAGAATAATTCAAACAACAAAATGTTTTCTACAAAAAATCTAATGTGGTAACCTTGTTTTCTGTTTTCATTGTTGTTTTGAGTCATATATTTTTGCTTCTTCTTTTCAATTCTGCCCCTGAACCTTTGTAGCTGTTACATTCTTCATGAATTTGGCACAACAACAAATATTATTGCACTTTCCATAGCAAAGAGAGTTGTGGGTTGAGCCTATGTTGCTCATTTAGTTATTGATTAGTTGAGCACTGCTAAAAGAGGCAGTCATAGGACTGCAAGCTTCCAAAATCAGAGGAAGATGATCTGTTTGAATATGAATTCTTTTGATTTAAAATATGTGCATTTTACATCAAGAAACTTGCAGTGTTGAGGAATCATTGCTTATGCTGACTAAAGGTTTGATTAGCAAGTCAACCTGTCCATGTTGTTCATGGCAACAAACATTATTCCACGGATAATAATTGTCTGCCACCTAAATGTTTTCTAAAACCACTCCAATATTTGATCAGAAATAGTGATGAATAAATCACATTTAATAAAACATAAGAACTTGAATAGTAAATTATTCATCAGCTAAAAACTGAAATGCACAAACATAATCTTTCATTATGAGTTGTCCCTGACTTTGGTAGGGGATACCTACCATGGTGATACCTATTGTGGGCCGGAATCTATGTTACTAGCCTGTATCTACCCCCAAAGTCTGTTCATTATGAGTTCTTGCCCCAAAATGGGAGATAACTGCTCAGACCCAGAGTTACTGGGTGCTTTACAAGACAGTTTTTTACTACTTCCAGCAAAAAAATTTTTGACATTATCTGCCTGCTCTGAGCAGGTGGAAAGTGTCAGCAGGAGTGCTGGCGGGGCCTGTTGTTGGGTGGGGGGGCAGAGGGGCAGGGCACATTTATGACTGTCAGTGGCAAACACTGTTTGTTTCCCCTTGACTGCTCCAGAGGGTGTACAGGGACCAAGCATTGCTACTGCCCACATCCCCTGCACTGTAGCAACTTTGATAGGCCCAGTGACTCTGGGCCTGGAATTATCAGGTTTAGAGTTTTTGTACCTGCTTAAAATTGTGAGTTGGGGTATTTCACCCGGCGTTGTCACATGGGTAAAAGACCCCAACTGTTAATGAGGGCCTTGAACTCCAAAGACCAAGTTATTCCTGTAATCTCATTTCACCTGAGTCCAGGGATCTTCCTCAGAAATTCACAAGTGAGTATTACTTCATTTCCAACGTACATTAGTAAAACTAGTCCTTCCATAAACACTCAGTCTCGGGATTCCCTGATTAACCAAACCCCCAGAAGACCACCCACATCCCTACCCATCAGAGCATCTCAACATACAGTGTTATATCACAGATGCAAAGGGCCTTAAAGCAAGAAAGTAAGGGCCATATTATCAAGAACGGCGCAAACATTATCGCCGCTTTAGCGGCAGGAAACTGCCGCTAAAGCGGCGGTAAGGGGCTTGATAATATGCCCTATAGAATTCCAATAGAAGCCCAGGTTTGATGTCCTTGACACCAGAACCTGGGCTTCTATTGGAATTCTATAGGGCATATTATCAAGCCCCTTATCACCGCTTTAGCGGCAGTTTCCTGCCACTAAAGCGGCGATAATGTTTGCGCCGTTCTTGATAATATGGCCCTAAATGTCCTACAGGGTCCATCAAAGGGTAGAAAATTTTAATCACCTCAGACCACTGTGCCTAGTGCCACAGCACCTGCTGCACTAATAATAGCCACACTAGTGTGAACATACAAGACTTATAGGCAGATGCAGAGGAGGCTATCGCATCAAAGGCAGCAGTTACGTTCTTAGCAAAGAAGGAACAATGCTATGAGTTGAGTGAACGCGTAGGGCGAACTCTGGCGGCTCGTACAAGACGGAGAGAGGCCATAGGGGAAATTAAAGGGATCTCGGATGGCAAGGGTGGGATAGCTAGTGACCCAGAGGGGATTCGGGAGGTCTTCAGGCAGTTTTATGATTCCCTATATAACGAAGAACAAGTTAGAGATCCGCTAGAAACCCAAAGGTATTAGGGGATATTCCTGTATTACCACTTAGTGAGGAAGAGCGAGAGGCTTTAGATGAGCCTTTGGCGGCGGAAGAAGTCGTAACTGCCATGAATAGCCTTCCATCAGGTAAAGCGGCTGGTCCGGACCAAATTCCAATTGAATTTTATAAAACCTTCCAGGAAGTAATAAATCTGGATTTGGTCGAAACAATCAAACAGGCTCAGACGGGAGTGTCGGTCCCAGATTCTTGGGCAGCGGCTGACATAGTGGTTATTTTAAAAAAGGGGAAACCGTCTGCAGAGCCGGGATCATATAGACCAATTACCTTGATGAACTCGGATGCAAAGATATTCTCTAAAACTATGGCCCTTAGGCTCTGTAAGGATATTGATAAAATAGTCAGTCCAGTCCAGCACGGCTTTATCCCAGGGAGAGGTACCACGCAGCATGTTCGAAGGGTAGTCACTCTGTTCGATTTCACTGAAGTCTCAGGAGATCCTATGGCGGTCATATTACTGGACGCTGGGAAAGCGTTTGACCGGGTCTCCTGGGACTACCTTTGGCAGGCACTTGAAAGGTGTGGTATAGGGGGAGGGTTTTCTCACGCAATACAGGCTCAATATCAGGCACCCACTGCCCGTCTTAGAATTAATGGAGGATACACAGCACCCCTGAAAATTAGGCGAGGGACGCGCCAGGGATGTCCATGCTCCCCTTTGCTATTCGCAATATATATTGACCCGTTTATTCGCAGGCTGGAAGTAAATGGCACGATCTCTCCGATAAGGGTTTATGGAGCAGAATATAAGACTCTGGCGTATGCAGATGACATCGCCCTAGTGACATCATCACCAGGATCTGCTATTCCTATAGTTGAACTAGAGGCTCTGGTTTTCGGGCAGGTGTCAGGGTATGCACTAAATAAGCATAAAACGCAGATAATTAAGAATGAGGGAGCTGTTTGTAATGATATCCGGGTGGTTGAAGCTGCAACTTACCTTGGGATTAATATCTCGCCAAACTTGGACAATATAGTGGAAAGTAATATTAATCCGATAATATCGAAAGTTAAGAAAGATCTCGACAGAATGCACAATCTTCACCTCTCTCTTGTAGGACGCTGTAACGTGATAAAGATGATAGTATTGCCAAAAATTCTCTACCTTTTCCGGGCAATTCCACTCGAATTTGAGGCAAAATGGTTTATAACATTAGAACAACTGATAAACAGATTCATATGGGCCCATGGGAAAACTAGGAGGGCTCTCCGTTTTATGGCTTTACCTAGGGCAAAGGGTGGCTGGGCGGTTCCTGATTTTAAATTATATTATTGGGCGGCAGTTTTCCAACACATACGGGGTCTCCTGGGAGGGGATCCAACGGATCCACAGGTTCAAATAGGATCCATAGATATGTACTCTATGCTGATTGGAGGGGAGGCGGAGAACTGTTTTCTGAAATATACTGACTCTTCATACTATAAAAGAACTAGGTTTAAGACTCTGTCCGCGGCTTTTAAGGTTTGGGCATCTTTTCGAAAGAAAACTGGATTGGGTAGGCTGAATGCTTACACCCGACTGTCTAGAAACCCAATTCTCCCTACGGAAATATTTGCAGATTCTGTATTGACAGAGTGGGGATGTCGTGGAATTCGGAAAATAGGAGACTTGTTTGGAGCAAATGGTGTTAGGCAGTTTGTGGAAATACAGTCTATTTTTGGCATTGATAAAAGGAATTTCTATAAGTATTTGCAAATTAGGAGTTTCTTAGGAAATAAGAAAGGGGGTCCAACAGGCTTTGATAAAAATAAACTACTGGATATTATAGAGGGTGGTGAAGATTGCACTATACGCAGATTTTATGCAGAGCTGTTAGCATTAAAAAGTGACGATCTTGAAAAGTATGGAGAGAAGTGGGCAGGTAAACTAGGGATTGATCAAGAGTGTTTCCACCTCTCTTTAGAATTAGGACAAACTATTTTGTGTTCTGCTGGACTCCAAGCCCAGCATTATAAAACAATTTACTCTCTGTATTATACCCCCGCAAGGATAGCGCAATGGGGGGGCGATGCAGGTACAAGATGCCCACGTTGCGATAGTACAGAGGCTGAAATAATACATTTATTTGCATCTTGTCCCTGCCTACAGGGCCTCCGGAGTGCTATAAAATCCTTTTTAGTTAGAACATTGGGGGTTAAGATCGTTTTGACACCATCAATAATATTACTAGGGATAGATAATAACGATAGGCAATCCCCCCTTCAGTTTTTCATATTTATGGCCATGTCAGTATTACGTATGTGTGTAGCATCGGCATGGCTGGACAAACTACCGCCAACGTTCCAACAATGGCTGGCCAGGTTACTCTCTGCTTACAACCTGGAAAAGGGATTTACGGGAGAAAAGGGAAAAGGGGGAGAAAACTTGGGGAACGGATCTGGGAACACATCTCGAGGTGGAAAACTGGGTAGTAATGATGATTGAAATGTATGGTTAGGAAATGTATGGTTATGAAATGTTTTTTTTCTCTCTTTAGGTTGCCGAATGCTCTAGAATAATTCTCTGATGTTGGGTTGCTTCCTGTTTTTGTATTATTTTTTTTCTTTTTCTAAATGGTTATGTTTTTTTATAATTATTATGATTGTTGCTCTGCTGTGCTGTAAAAAAATGGAACATTTTTAAATAAAATTTTTTTTTTTAAAAAAGAAGCCCAGGTTTGATGTCTTTGACACCAGAACCTGGGCTTCTATTGGAATTCTATAGGGCATATTATCAAGCCCCTTATCACCGCTTTAGCGGCAGTTTCCTGCCACTAAAGCGGCGATAATGTTTGCGCCGTTCTTGATAATATGGCCCTAAATGTCATACAGGGTCCATCAAAGGGTAGAAAATTTCAATCACCTCAGACCACTGTGCCTAGTGCCACAGCACCTGCTGCACTAATAATAGCTACACTAGTGTGAACATACAAGACTTATGTGTGCCTTGACATCTTACATTAACCAATAAATGGTTAATCCAAAAATATGACTGGCACACAACTGCCACAGCCTGCCATTCACATGAAAATAAGCCTCAATTGAATCCTAAAATTGTAGTACTTAGGAAAAAACTAAAAAAGTTATGGGTGTTATGCTTGAATTAATTCTAATATGCTTAGCTCCCCCAAACTGAGAGGCAGTTCATGATCTAATGGCATTAAATCCTCCAAAGATGGACATAATGAACACAATTAAACATGTACTCACATCAAACCTCGTCAACCTGCCTAGCACTCCTTAAACAAACTCGACAATATCAAAGAATAATTTCAAAACAGAAAGGATTCTGCTAATATCAGAAGCATTAAACCTATTTAAGATACCTAAATCATCAAACATAACTGCATTAACTCCAACTATCCAAAGCAAACTGGTGGGCAGAATTAGTCCTAAACACTTTTCTCAATCACCATGATTGAAACTTGGTTTAGTGTTACCTCTCATGATGCAATGGCCATTCTCATCACTCTACGCTATTCCATCTACTAACTTGACCAAACATTAATGAGTAGGGGAGGAGTATCCACAATCTACAAAATCATCTTTTCATGTTAAAACAAAGAAATCCCAAATCCAGCTCCTCTCTGCTCTCCTATGGAATACCTGCAGGACAGCTTTCAAATCACACTGTTTACTATTATCATACTCAACATCATTTATCACCTACTGTAACAATATAAGAAATGATTTGTGCAGGAATGCATCCGTCACATTATTATGAGAACACATGTTCCAGGGAGACGTTAACCTACTGGTGCAAATGGCTGTATCCCCCCTTTGACAAGAAAATCTAACACAACTTATTCTTTCTAGATTTCATATAGCAAGGTAGATCATGCTCATGGATCAGATCTCGAAAAGCCAAAACCCACCCAAAGACAATGGGTTACATCACTACGTAATGACATTCACTAACAATATTGAAAAAGTCAGGCCAAGTGGACAACAGAAACCAGATGGAGTAGAACCCTTAAATGCAACCCTACAGCAAGTCAGAGTGGTCAACTATGATAATGCACAAACCAATCACTCCATGACAGCTTGATATTGCAAAGCAACCACTGAAAAGGTTGAAACCCTTCTTGTGTAACACAGCTTCACTCCTAGCCAGTCATCATCAAGGTGAAGCAAAGTTGGGTTCTGCTATGCTGTTAAAGCTGGTCAAGGTTTTTATGTTATTAAAACATGCAATATGACCAATAATTCTAAAAGTATAAGTAGAAAGAGGAGGAGGAGGAAAAGAGTGAGAAGATGTAAAAAATAAAGAGAGATTGAGAATTGTGTAATAACACAGAGCCAGAGGGCCCGATTCACAAATGTAAACTTAGATCAAAAGTCTATGTTTCGACTTTCGGTATTCACAAAGGTAAGTTACGAGTGTGGCGATTCCACTCCACACCCACAGTAGAATCTCCGCACTTGGAGTGGAATCTCCGCACTCGGGCGGATCCCCACCCCAAGTGCGGAGATTCTGCCATGAGTGAAGAGATTCCGCCCCGAGTGTGCATGTAAAATGACTACTAGTAACTTACCTTAGCGAATACCGAAAAGTAGTAAAGTTAGACTTTTGGTCTAAAGTTAGACCAAAAGTTTAACTTTACCTTTGTGAATCAGGCTCTTAAATCAGATGACAGGTCATTGAACTAACCAAGTAAGCTCACAGGTATTGTTTGACCTTAAAAGGTTGCTGAATTTGTGTTAGAGTTAAAGAAGGAATTTAGGGACCCCGATTTTCTCACAAATTTTGTTGACTACAATACAAAGAGACACTCATGGCCTCCAACTGTTTTCTACACTCCCCAAAATTGATCCAAACGTCACCAGAAATGTCCAATTTAGAGGTCCCGGCAGTCTAACAGAACATATTTACCACATTACGAAGAAACGCTCTTGCCTTCAATTGGCAAACTCCACAAAAGTGATCTGAACTTCACCAGAAATTTCAAAGAAACCCATAAACTTAAAAACTGTAATTCTTGAGTTCCTGACGGTCTCCTTTTGTCTCCAAAAGGCAGCACAAAAGTGGGCTGCTCAGTAGCAATAGGGACTTTGTACCAAACACATACTGTCAAATGTGATTCTCATTGAAGGCTGTGGTCCTCTTGATTCATCCAAACAAGAGCTTTCTTCTAAAGTGTTTAATTAGTCACACTTTGTGCATATCTTCAATTGTTATTAGAAAGAACCTAATTTTTAAATTGATAGGTTTTCAGCAACGAATTACACAGATAATTACATTTTATCAGATAAAATCGAGGCTAATGAGACTATTGTTTCAAGTAAAAAGAGTGACTGAAACAATCCGCCTTCTTATATTCTCCCACTCTTTGAATAATGTGTTTGCATCAATCCACTTGTCTAAAGCAAAGCAAAAATAGAAAATAAAGCGATCTGTCAGAATCGAGTGAAAAGCACCACGAGTATGTTATGCAGCGTGCATCCCCTATTTATTCATTATTCCTTTTTATTTGAGCCTAGACTTTATTATCAGGAAGTACAAGGGTTACAGTTCTGCATTGTCTGCGACAAATGATTCCATTCACATGTTTCAAGTGGCATATCCTGCTGTGACTTGCTACATCAGGTTGGATTAACCAATTGCATCAAGCTGGGATAAAACATGTCATGTGCTGGCATGATGTGAAGGTGGTGGTAACAATCCCCCATGCCACCATAGGATATCTCAGCAATATATTTTCAAAGAGACGTTTTCTAGCCATAACAGGTTAAAAAGAACACAGCTGTCTGAAAATACTCATGACTTCATTTCAATATGGAGACTTTTGAATGTGTGGGGAAGAATGGGATACCAGTATTTTTCTTGCAACAACATTAACAGCACCTACTGTTAGCCTGTCAATCATCATAAAAAGTAAACTTGGGCATTTTGATCAGACACATACCAGTTCACAAAAAATCATTCGCTGATTTTGATTGGCTTCATATTCCACATCACTGCCACAGTTTCAAAGAAAGCACTAAGGCCCTGTTTATGAGTTTTGCAGAATAGGATAGGGTATTTGCCATCCTTTGTAAATGCCAATTTCAACTTGGAAATGAGGCACAATGTGCAGATTTACCACATGATCTTCTGCATGTTTTACATTTTATCTGGGCCTTTTACCCCCAATTAATTTTGGCAGCTTTGACCTCCTGAAATCCGTGAAGGGAAAACTTGCAATGTGCTGCAATTTTCACACTACTAGCTTTCTTATTCCCATATACACTAAAATTTGCGCTGGGATCAGAATTTAACCACCAACTTATAATCATGGCACAAAAATGAGAAAAAGAGGGAAAACATTTGAAAGCAGCCTGAAAAGGCTTCGCAAAGATTCTGAAATAAACTTGCATAATGGACGCTGTGCAAAAAACCTTTTAAAAACCAGATATACCCCAGAACACGTCAAGAACTATGAATGCGTACACTGGAAAAGGCCCTTATTGTTTAGGTGTTCAAATCGTAGTAATGGTCCAGCATAATTTTAGTGCTTTATGCACTTGCGCGTTATATACACAGGATATACGATAATCTTATTAATCTATATGCATTGTATTAAATAATCATTCATAGGTAGCTACATTTAAAGGCCACACATACTCGAAATGTAATCATTATATTTACTCATGCTATCTGTACTTGTTTGGAATCCACTTTGATGAAAGTTAGCTTAACAAGAAACCAGGCTCTAGTAACATGACTTTAATTTATTAAATGCCTTTCTAGTGTCTTGTTTTTGTATCCTCTGCAGGTGTCTTATCATCACGTTTGCTATGTTAGGATAGGCTCAGTGTTTATTAAATTAGACTGGTAGGCAACTGAACCTTAATTAGTAGCTGGCCTCGGATATGGATAGTGATAGGGTGGGAGAGATCCTCCTGTTCCAGGCAGACTGGACTGATGCTACTTCCAAGGTCGCCCAGATGATTATTCCTTTATTGAGAGCTGGGAAAACTAGGTAGTCTACTTGCACCTGGAGAACACTGTCTCAGGATTGGTTTGTTTGGTGGAAACTGATATGAAGAAGCCTTCTAGAATTTTCTTTCATGCTTTAATTGTGTGCTCTTTAGAATAGTAGACTAGTCCCTGTTCTGACTTTCGCTGAGAGAAGACGTCTACTTGACTCTGCTGATTTCCCCAGCCCAGAATGTTGAGCTTCTTGCGTGGGGACTCATACTTTTTCCCTTTAATTTTAAACTTGATTCATCTGATGTAGACACCTTCCTCATAGAATTTCCCCCGCTACTTTTTTAGAGTTTGGAAGTTCCATTCTGGAACATGATTGGTTGATATTTTGTGTGTAGTGTGTGATTTTAATTTGTATCTATTTCACTTTAATATACAAATTCAGGCTTCATGATCATTTAAATATGTATGCTCCCACACTATATTTTTTAAATTTTGCTGATTGTTTTAATTTGTAACCTCAATTAAATTCTTAATAACACCAGGATACCATCCTCTCTGCTGTTCCTGTGGAGCCATATTGGTTGCCCTGCACTTGAAATGTATTGCAGATGTTAGATCCTTTCTTACACTTCAACTCCACAATCATAGATCCATACAACCAATGGAGGATTCACTTTAATGATTTTACTTAGCGATTGAGATTCAAGAATCTGTGCTCTATCAGTAGCAACAATAGTTGTGGATATGACAACTCTGTTAATTAAGATTGAAAGGTTAACCTTGAGATAAAAATTATAAACTGTTATTGATAGTGGATGTTTTTAAAGTACTTACACAGACCTCCTTGTTAAATAATTATTATTAAATGAACTTTTTAAGGATGATGGCTAGAGGCATCATTGCCTGATCTCAGCAGTAAATGCTTAACTCACTGAGTTGCCTTGTCATCCATGAAATCATAAACTTATATGTAGGTTTCAGTCCCTATAAAATAAATAATTTTTACAGCTAATTGGTTGTTTCACAAGGACGCTCATATTACATTCATTTTTAAGTATACATCAACAATCATCTGAATGTAATTTTTTATTATTTGTTTTTTGGCTGCCGGCAGTCTTTATTTGTCCAGGGAGAAATTTTTATTATGACGGTGAAATTCACAAACATTGCGTTACTTGAAATTTTTGAAATTTCTAAAAGTTTCACATTAGGTCGTTTTACCCGAACATGCACCTTGTGTAAAATGTCACAAGGCCCGGAAACATCCAACTCCTGATTAGTTAAAGTGCAAACAGGGCACTGGCCTTTCTATCTGTACTAACTGCATTGAAGTATTCCTTTAATATTTCCATTTTGTTCCCATTTTCTAAGTTTTGTGTGGCCAGTCACACAGGCAGGTAAGACTACATAAAAAGATGACTATGAGTACTACTTTATGTACTCTTACCTGCCAATATGAATGGGCGTCCATGTGTCTAGATCTATTAGCTGACACTGAATTATTATGACAACAAATTAACTAAAACAGGTGGAAGGAATAACCTGAGTCATAAAAATGGCACAAATGTCGCCAGCTGAATTGTAAATGTTGAGATTATTAAACGTCTGTGTGCTTGTCACTCTAGAAATGGCAGCTCAGTGCTCTCACTGATGCAATGAATGAGGGTGTTACAATGTTCTTCTACCGAGACACCTATAAAAGTCCCAGAATAAAAGTAAGGATGACAGCAAAATGCACTAAGTCCAAAAGACTAAGAACTACAAATCTGAAATGTAAGTGTTAAGTGCCACACAACAGCAGCTGAGTATTACTTTTCCAATAACCATACATGGACTAAAGATAGTGCGTTTACAAAAAACAGTCACCAAACTAGGGTGTTCTAAAAACAAAGGCAATATTGTTTTAAGGAACTTTACAGGGTTAGTATCTATAATACATGCCTTAGAAGCGCCAAGAGTGACAGATGTATGCAGGCATAGGAAGCACCATCATGTTAGCATTGATGCTACCAGGTTCTTCTGTCAATCATTTATAGAAATGGGGCTGCATTCCCACAGACCGTGAGCAAATTCTGATTGGCTCATCTACTGCTAAACCGTTACTAGATATGTCGGAATTCCACACACTGTTCCCCAGAATGGTGATACTTTAACAGCACCACATGCTTCCTAATGCAGAGGCCTCAGGAGCAGGAAAACAGCACATCCAAATCCTGACAAAACTGAAGAACAATCTCCTGCTCCAGCTAGAAAGAACTACACCAAGTTAAACAAAGTCAAGTTTAATAATAGCATTTCTGGTAAATGGTCTTGCTCCAATAGCTGCATCAAATGAATTCAAATATAGAACATCTTGTTAATTAATGCCAAATAGAACATGCAATATATAGTAGAATTTTGAGGAATATGGCTCAGGACATCGCGATGTATTACATCGCGTGCTTTTACAACGCCGTTGTTACAGCGACCGCGTTGTTAGTACGCAATGCATTTACATCGCAAGTCATTACAACAACTTGCACTAGGGGGCGCGCTGGACTTAGGAATAGTATTAATTACTATTCCTACTCCAGTTTGCTCAACAGTAGGGAAGGTGTTGGAATTCATTTCCAATACCTCAGCGCCCCCTAGTGCAAGTCGTTGTAATGACTTGCGATGTAAATGCATCGCGTACTAACAATGCGGTCGTTGTAACGACCGCGTTGTAATAGTCGTGCGATGTAATGACAGCTTTGTAAACGCTGTTTCCCATTTTGAGTAGCCAATCAAAAATGTTAGAATACTGGCACTAAATCACAAGAAACCCCTGCATTATAAGCATCTACTCCCTTCTTTGGCACTGCCTCTTCCTCATGTGTTTTTCCCCTAGTGAATCCTGACCTTGAGTTAGAGCTGTCCACAACTACAGTGCCTTCCATATCTCTTCTCTCCCACCACACCTAGTGGTAAGAGTACAAGCAACTCAGGGTTCGGGAGCACATCAATATTAGAACAGGTCAACTTCTTACCCATGGTCTCTGGAAAGGCTGTGGCACTCAGCTCTGACCTGATCGACCTTTCCATTCTGCCTTAAGCTCTGGTGTGTCTATGTTCCTCTTCTATCCATTGCATTTAGCGCCTCAAGCCAGAAGTGTAGTCTAACAGCACTCATGAATGCACACAAGCATGACAGGCTTGAACATCCCCCTTGTTTAGGCAACAAAGAACAAGATGATGAATGGCATTCTTGAAATAAAATAAAGCACAACAGTATGCCTGGTCAAAAGGAAAATAAGAACGTGTCTATGTATTTGAAAAGTTAATTTATTTAGGACAAGAACCCTCACCCACCCGAAGGTGACATTGTTCATCATTGGGCTCCCTCCTCACACCAGAACCCAAGGGCACCAGGTGCAGGCTACAAATCTCCAAAGGAGAGGAGCTGAGTTGTTATATTTTCTTGGATGAGAGCCAGGTATGGGTGAGAGGCAGGGTGATATTATTAAATGTGTAGGTGTTTAAAACTATCTCATGGTAGGCTAAACATCAATTTTATTCTGGTGTCCCCAATGGATAGATGTAAAAAAGTGAGGGAAATTTAGAAATATTATCTCCCCTATGTGGTCAACATGTTTCTGCCCTATATTTAACCCAACTATAGGTGCAGGGGCATTCTTCAGGACCAGTAGTTACAGTCACTCTGTGGTGTATTGAGAAAACAAACATATGCAAAATAGTTTGGCAAAACGGTGGTAAGCCACCTGATACAGAAGGTGGCCAACAATATCCTGTTTGTGAAGATCCACCATAGTAGTACCTTGTAGGGAAACAAAAATAGGACAACATTAAAACACTTGCATAGACCCACATCAAGTCCAGTTTCAAATAATGTGAGCAGACATGGGTGAATGTACCCAGCACCAGGGTGACTACCAGTGGATAATGGCGTATATATGAGGGAAAGTAACCTTACCCTATCTAATGGGTTGTTCAGCTAGTTCTCAAGCCTTGATCAGTAATGCCTAGATCACAGAGCTACATATCATAATGGACAGCAGAGCAAAGAAAAAGTATCCTCAATGATTAGAAATTATATCACTCAAAAGTACAACTTTTATATATATCCGCTAATTGATCAGTATGAGCGTGGTCACACATCGCTTTTTACCGGCTCATTCTATGCACAAACTTTAGTCACACAATTCAATCGTCATCAAATTTAGAGTGATTCAAATCGGCAAAGTGAAAGAGAGCAGAAGCAGAAAGGAAATGGAATTTCGCGTATCAAGATTTTGTATTTTAAAATACTTTCACAGAGTCTCAGCATTCTCAGAATGGCATGCCCGGCGAGAGGAATGAACCTCGAGCGGGTGTGCTCCATTTTCAAACAGCACTCGTTCATGCATAAGGAAAAGCAGTAGCTCCGTACGGCAGGATATGAGTGTGGGACACTGGAGATCATGGGTAATGTAGTTCCATTGCGTTTTGAGATGATCATGCGTGAAACATATCAGTATGTGCAAAATACCACTCAAAAATGTAGGATAGATTAAAAAAATGATATTAGTTCAGATGATTATTTGTTACAGTCAAGAAAAAGTAAAGAGTAAAACCAGACTATATACATTATAAGGTGTTCATACAGGAAATAGTATCAGCAAAAAGCATTCTGGGACATGAAGTCTCTCTTACAGATTGCCCATTGAACAACCAACAGAACAGAGAGCACAATTCATGAGAAGACATGTATCATGACTTGTGTGAGAGAATTGTGACAAAAATAAAGCTATCAAAACCTCATGAAATCTTGAATGTCTAAAAGCTGAAGTCATGAGGCCTGGATCACTTGGAACAAGTAGTCCTCATAGCCAATCATTTTTTTTTTATCACAGTACACCTAATAGGATATTGTTGATTATGATGATACTTCTATGGGGCCAAATTAATTCATGATAGTATAGTCCATGGGATATCATCATTCAATCCTCCTGTGTGACTTTTTCATCTAAAAATCCAGCGCTGTTCCCTCTGTAAAATAAATTCATCCAGATTGCCCATGTGTATTGCATGGTGATGTTTGTCAATGACAGTCCATTTAATTAGTGGTGAGAGGAATTTTTAACTCTGCCAGCATAATTTAGTAATTCCGTATTACTCTTGTAACATGGAATTACTAATAAATTGTGCCGCTCCACTCCACCAGCAGAATTAATCATATTCAGCACTATTCCCAAGTTGATAAAGAAGTTTAAAAATGGTATTATTGAATGACATATCATGTGTATAGTTTGTTGCCCTCTACTACCATTTTGTAGGTTGGGTTTGAGTCAGGCTTCTTTTTACAACAGATTGTGCTTGCTACATAAGCACGCTTTGGAATCGAGAGACAGCGCATGTGTTTAATTAATCCCTTTCGAAGTCCTGACACCTGAGCCGACTGATATGAGCCATTGATCCTTTGTCCTGAGTGGACTCTCTTGCCCCTCCATGTCAGGTAAGCAGCACCGAGCAGTTCATTCCCGTACGGATTTTTCATAGTATCGGTATTCATTTGCATGATATAGTGAAATTTAGGGGCCTTCTGCTGGGTTTAATATTTGGTGTTGAGCCAGCGTGTTTCTTCCAATTGGCTTGTAAATTTACTCCCAACAGTTCGCTCCCCTCGTCACTTTGATAACTTTACAATCCTCCTCACCTGCTCACCCCATTGAAGGTTGTCTGAAAGGAAGTTTGTAACTGAGATGTCACTGTTGAATGTAGCAGGGACGTATTAGGCAGAATAATGAAAGTGTACGGAATTCTATTCTGGTTAATATTGTAGCCATCTGTCAGCCAGTGTGCTTAGTCTGCTGGAATTCCTAATACTGCTCCATGCATGCTTCTAAGCTGGCATGTGCCTGGGCACATTATTCCTTACTGGAATTCGAGCGAGTGCCCCATGCCCTTCTTTATGGATGCTGAGGTGTAATGAAGTGGTTTATTCAGTGCTGGCAGAATATCATTGAAGCTCACTCAGCTAGTGAGGGATCGGCAGGAGGCACACAATAAATACCCCCCGGATATAAACACCACCGGCGGCTCATACTTCTTCCCTTGCTGCACTCCTCCTGCAGGGGCGTCCATAACAAAATGCAAGACGGCCAGAACCAGACCCAGGTATTCGACCATATCGCTGCGAGAGCAAAGACAGCGCTGGGGAAGCAAGTGTAGCACAGCCATCCTTGGCGTGCACTGCACATTAGCCAGTCCCGATTTTATTGTGCTTTCTGTGACCTGTAGCCATGCATTTATACTGGGAAATGCAGAACCCATGTACCAAATGCACCGGGCTGAATAAACAGCTCATGCCTGGTATAAAACACTTGCGAGCAGTCAGGGATGGGTCAGGTGTAAAGAGCCAGCTTGAAGCATCTCTGTACTTGTTCTACCCCTGATCCTTACGTGCAATGCTTGGGAGGGGTTCAGGACAGGCATCAGGGGCCATCCCATTCCTCCCCGCATATGAATGAAACACAGCAGCAACCACACAATGAATGAAGACATCTGTCAGAGGATCTGCGAGCATTTAAACATCCTCCCCGACCCCCAGGTGCCCTCGCTCTCTAGTTGGGAGGAATGGCACCAGCTTTCATTGTTGAATGGATGTTTCCAACTGCCTATGGGCGGTCGTATCCTACTGCAGAGGTCAAAATCGCCCACCTTTGGTCGGGCGGTTCCAGACCGAAATGGTGTCGGGCGGACACAAGTCCGCCCAATATCGTAATCAGGGCCATAATGATATGTTGCACAATGCCGTATTCCATTTCATGTTTGGAAGGTGGAACTCCACAGAATTTCACAGAGTTATTAAGTTACTCCACAGAACTCTGCGGAGTAAAAGTCCACGAGTTCCGCCCACCCCTACATTTCATATCATCATCAGTGTGTTGTGAAATCAGGTAGTGTCTGGTAAGTTTGGGATTGGACTTTTTACACCTCACAGAACTGCGAAGTTCCACCATCCTAGTCTTGATTTTGCAAGTAGTCATACCTTCATATTGACCACCCCTCTAGTGTTGCAATTAGTGTGGTTGTTTAATAACCAAGGGGTTTTAAGTATCAGATCAATCATAGTCTGTGGTTGAGTAAGGTGCCAAACAGAGCATGATCCGCATGGGAAATGTCCCTTAATGCTGGGTAGTGTCCATAGACGCTCCTGATTGTCTTTCTGAGTCAATGGTGTTCTCGTATTGACCAATATATCCATCATATTTTTGCTCAGTTTCAGGGCAAAAATTGATTTTTTGTGGTGTGTTTCTTGTATTCAGGATATGCCGATTTTTATTGACAGCTTTTTTCAGAGTATCAGTTAGATGACTGTAGGTGCTCACATTCACAAGTCTGTCAGAGGTTTGTTTGGGATGTACCTCTAGAAGTGAGTCTCTGTGATTGTGCCAGGCCCTCTTACCCGCTCTCTCAATAAGTGTCTTAGGGTAGTGCCTCTGTGCCAAGCAATTGCTTAGTTCTTCTGCATGTTCCTTAAGCTTCTCAACCTCTGTGCACTTTCTCCGTATTCTTAAAAAGTGGCCCACTGGGAGATTTTTTCACAAGGCATAGGGATGAAAGTTGTCATATGAGAGCAGAGAACTGCGGGCCATCGGTTTCTTATAAAGTTCCGCAAAAATCCCTTCCTCCTTATTTATTATATATCCTTATTTCTGGCAATCAAGCCACTCAGTCAAATTGTTCAACATTTCGAGGTTCCCCTCCCAAATGACCAAGATGTCATTTATACACCTTTTCCATAGTTTTAGGTTCGTCTGGAAGGGATGGCTTGATGGATATATATATATATATATATATATATATATATATATATATATATATATATATATATATATATATATAGAGTGTTCTCAGAACTTTGCATATACATATTCGCCATATTTGAGGTGAATGTACTGCCCATGAAAGTCCCGGTGACCTGCCAGCACCATTGATTTTGGAACAAAAAAAGTTCTCCTTCATGGCAATTGAGGCACAATCCATTACGAAAGAGGTAGGAGCTAAATCACCTGTCTTTCTCACTTCTAAAAGTGCCATCACTATCTGGAGAGTCTTCTCTTAGGGGATATTCATGCACAATGCTTCAACATAGTGCAACACTAGATAATGATTGTCAGTCTCAAACTGAACATCAGTTAACAGAGTGAGAACATGTTTGGTGTCTTGTAAGTAGGAAGACATCTTTACTACCACAGGTCTGAGAAACTAATCTACAAATTGGGAGAGAGACTCAAATAGAGAGCCAATCCCGAGGCAATATGTCTCCCTGGTGGTGGATGCCTCAATTTGTAGATTTTCGGCAAGGGTCAGCCTCACCCTTAGTAAACCAATCAGAATCTCTTCCTTTCTCTACCAAGGCTTTAATGTTTTTTTGCAGCCTGAGCGTATGGTCCCTTTGCTGTGTTTTAGTGTCTCTAAGTTGTTTCAAACATTCCTCCTGATAGCCCCTAGTAAACTGCCACCCCTTGCCTGGTTGTCGGAAGCATTGGATCTGCATCTCTACATCCTCAGAACCAAGTGACTCCAAGTGCTTGCTTGCCTCTTTTTCTGAAGTCTCAAGGACATCAAAGACTTCATTCAACCGTGTTACAGCCTCAAGACTCTGCCAACAGGGAGCCCTGCCCAGCCAATCCAGTGGTGCCAATCCAGTCCTAGGCCCTTGGAAGTTGGTTTTCTGGTTGTCTCTGCAAGAATCCACTCATCGCCTGCTTGCGCAGCTTGGAACCGATGCATTCACCTTTGACGCCGACGCATCACCGCCTTGAGGACTCCATAGCATTGACAGCGCAGCTCTATGACAACGGAGGACCTGACTGCTCGGCTCCATGATGATGCATTGCCCTAATCGCCCATGCTCGACAACGATGCAGGACCTGACTGCATTGATGACGACACATTGCGTTCTCCGTTCCTCACAGCTGTTCTTCGACGTCAACGCCTTTCTCCATGAAGGTACTGTTTCAGTGAGGCCTGTGTGGCTTCTGTATTTGACCTGTGCTCCATCGCAGTCGGCTTCACTTTTTAATTTTTACCCGGTCCAGCGCGACCAGATAGCCCTGGTTGGCTCTTTATGACTATATGCAGTATAATTCAAGATATTCTTAGAAAACTCATCACTCTGGTTCTACTTATTCGATTTTTGTCGCTTTGGTCTTGTTTTGTTCATTAAATTAGGTACTATTTTTCTAACCAGGTGTGGATTATTTTTGTGTGGTGTTTTTTCACTGTTTTACTGTATTACGTTTTCTACAAATACTTTACACATTGCTTCTTAAGTTAAGCCTGACTGCTCTGTGTCTAGCTATGCTTCTTAAGTTAAGCCTGACTGCTCTGTGTCAAGCTACCAGTGGGTGAGCACATGTTAATTTAGGGTGTGAATCTGACTTACCCTGACTAGAATGGTGGTCGCTACTTGGACAGGGTGCATACCTCTGCCAATTAGAGACCCCATTTCTAACAGATACTATTTCCTGTTTGAACACCCCATAATGTATATAGTCTGGTTTTACTTTTTCCTTTTATTTTTCTTGATTGCAACAACTAATCATCTGAATTAATATCATTTTTTCATCTTTTCTGCATTATTGTGTGGTGTTTTTGCACATACGGATATGTTTCACGCATGATTATATCATAGCGCACTGGACTACATAACCCATGATCTCCAGGGTCCCACACACATATCCTGCTGTACGTAGCTATTGCTCTTCCTTGCGCACAAACATGCGTCCTTTTAAAATGGAGCCCACCCACTCGAGCTTCACACCTCTCGCCGGGTACGCCATGTGAGGACACTGAGACTCTGTGAAGGTACTTTAAACTACCAAATTTTGATACATGGCATTCCATTTCATTTCTGTCTGTGTTCTCTATCGCTTTGACGATTTGACCTACCCTTAATATATGAGGATTGTTTTGTGTGACTAAAGCTTGTGCATGTATTGAGCCGGCAAAAAGCGATGTGTGGCCACTCTCATACTGATCAAGTAGAGGACGTAATATTTAAAAAATGTGTACTTTTGGGTGATTTAATCTTTTAATCATTGATGATAGTTTTCTTTGGTCTGTTGTCCATTTTGATATGTAGCTCTGTTATCCAGGCAGCCGAATTAAGGCTTGAGAAGTAGCTGAACATCGCATTATATAGGGTAAGGTTGCTTTCCCTCATATATACGCCACTATACACTGGTAGTCACACTGGTGCTGGGCACATTCACTCATGTCTGTTCACATTAATTGGAACTGAACTTAAATTTGTCTATGTATGTGTTTTAATGTTATCTTATTTGTGTTTCCCTACAACGTAGTACTATGGTGGACCCTCAGAAACAGGATATTGTAGGCCACCTTCTTTATCAGGTGGCATACCACCATTTTGCCATACTATTCTGTATATATCTGTTTTCTCCATACACCACAGAGTGACAGTAATTACTGATCGTGAAGAATGCCCCACCACCTATAGTTGGGCCAAATAAAGGGCAGAAACACGTGACAGTATAGACGAGACATTACTTCTAAACTTCTCCTCACTGTTTTTACCTCTATCTATTGGAGGTACCACAATAACATTTATTCTTAGCCTACCATGAGATAGTTTTAGCCCACTACATTTTTAATAATAGCCTCTCATCCATACCTGGCTCTCATCCAAGAAAATATAACAACTCAGCTCCTCTCCTTTGGAGAGTTGTAGCTCACACCAGTTACCCTTGGTCCTGGTGTGAGGGTGGAACCCAATGAAAAAGCATGCCACCTTCGGGTGGGTGAGGGTTCTTGTCCCAAATAAACTAATTTTTCACATACATAAACATGTTCTTATTTTCTTTTTGAGCAGGCTTACTCTTTTGTGATTTTCATTGATTGGGAGCGGTAAGCTTTTAGGTTTGGTTATGAGCTTCCATTAGACCCCTTCTGTGTTATGCTTGAAATAATTTCAAGTGCTGGTGATCGCTCAGGAGTGTGTTCTTGTACGGCATTTGTTACCAACCATGCAAATCTGCACGATGGCCCCACCTTATATAAATCACTTCTGACTCTGCTCCTCATGAGAAAGGTCCATTTCAAACTGATAGGTATGGATCCCCCAGAAGGGGACCCAAGAAACCCCAGACCAGTTCTGTCCTATTTGAGCCTCATCAGTAAGATGCAGATGAAGTCCTATGCCACAGTGAGCATGAGACCCATGTCTGGTCCTACCCTTTGTGCATAGGGTGTCAGTTGTAACAAACAACAAGTTGATAGATGAAATGACTGAATTAATCTCATCCACTAGTGGTTGCTTGGGGCTGCATTCCAATCCAGGGTGTTTTGTCTACCATGAAAATATCAACAGAGGTCCACCTTATGAAAATCAGTACTGACCTTGCTCGTCATGGAAACAGTCCATCCTGAATGGCCAGGCCAACTCCAGAAGGGGGCACAGCAATCCCAGGCCGGTTTCTCCCTATTTGGGACTTTTCACTAGGATGCAGAATGAATTCTAAGGCACAGTGAGCACGGGACCCATGCCTGGGTATATCTAGTCTACTTAGGACATCACCTCCAACAAACAACAAGGCAATAGATGAAATATTTGAATTAATCGCATTCCAATCCAATATTTTCCGCCAATAATGCCACTCTAGACAAAGGCCTGCCCTATGCAAATCAGCACTGACTCTGCTTTTCATGGGAACAGACCATCCCAACTGGCCAGATGAGCCCACGTGGGTTTCGTGAACTCCCCGCTTTAGCAGCTATAGCAGGGGTGGGGTTCTTTATGGGCCTCTTCTGTCCGAAGACAAAAGCTGCTAGTTACCGTTGTAAAGGAATACAGCATCAGTAGAAGAGGAAGCAGGAGCAAGGAATAACAAAAGATGGGTAAAAAGAAGAGAGAACAATGGAACTAATAATGCATGGCCAGAAGAGTGAATGGATAGATGGATGAGTAGGAGGGTAGATGAATGAGTAGGTAGTTGGATGAGTGGATAGATGGGTGAGTGGATAAAACAGTGAGTGAATGGATAGGTGGATAGACATTTGACAGGATTGCAGAGTAAATGGATCGATGCATGGATGGATGGATGGATGGAATGATGGCAAAGAAAAGAGATGGATGTATGGGCAGGAGAAATTATGGCAGTGTAAAGGGATGAATGGATAGGTGGATGTACAGGTGAAGGGAGGCAGAGTAAAAGGACAGATGGATGAGTAGGTGAAAAGACGAGTGAATGCATGGCAGAGTGGATGGACAAATGCATGGATGGCAGAGTGGATGGTTGTATGATGGATGGATGGATGGATGGAAGGCAGAGGGTATGGATGGATGGTGAGATGGATGGCAGAGTGGATAGATGGATGGCAGAGTAAACAGATGGAAGGATGGATGGCCGAGAGGATGAATGGAGGGATGGATCGATGGATGCACACATGCATGTATGGCAGAGTTGAAGAATGAATGAAAAAGGGATAGAATTTAATGATTAATTGCAGAATTAATAGATGAAAGAATTTAAACATGAAAGAGAGGCTGTCAGTGGGTGGATGGCAGGGTGAAAGGATAGATGCTTGGATGGAAGAGACAAGGGAGCTCTTCTAGGGGAGTGTTGGGCTCATTTGCTTCACTTGCTTGGTGTCATCAAAGTTTTAATTCAAAGTGGGGGGTATTTTCATTTTCTGGCTACTCCCTTGTGAGACCCTCTCTAGAAAGTGACACAAGCAACCCCAGACTTTGAGTCCTATGGTACAATGAGTATAGGACCCACGTCTGAGCATACCTGTTTCCCTTAGGTCATCAACTACGACAAACAACAAGGTGATGGATGGAAAGCTTGAATTTTTGACAGTGAAGTGGGATGTAAGTTTACCTTGGCAAAGGCAGGCAAAGTTTCCCTGCCAATATATTGACTAAAAAGCTTGGCTGTTTTATACCAGTAGAATGTCATTTCAATGAAGCGTGGGAAATGATGAACCTGGATACAGCTCAGAGTATGACCTGGTGTACTGAGTGCTGGGGTCAATAAGAGGGTGTGGACACAGGAAACTGAATACAAACCAGGATGGGAGGGTCCGAGAGAAGTTTAAAGACCAGCACGGATTATATCCCCCAGTCTACATATACAAAGCCGTAATGTCCGTGGGTCTAGAAACGCTACCTAAAGCTATGGTAGCATGTATGCCTACAGTGCACCAGAAACTTAGCCTACACAGGAAATCCTAACTAAAGGACGGAATCCCATCACTCACCGAAGTGACATGCTTCATCATCTGGGATCTCCTCCCGGCTGTAACTCCTAGTACAGCCGAGGGCTACAACCCCCTCACTGTGAGGGAGGAGCTCTGGGATGTTTTATTGATGTTATCCCTAGCTAGGGGCTACTAAACCCAAGATGAAGAGCTGTGTGTGTTATGTAAGTGATGAGCGCAGTGCAACCAAATGTAAAAAGTGATAAAGTGAGCTAAAACTAACAAGAGAAAAAAGTCTTTTAATGGTTATCTCTTGTTGTTAGGATTAAAAACAGTGCTACTGCAGTTTTAACATAATAACTCCAACGTTGGTCTACATGTTTCGGCTATTGTGACCTAACAAGTGTCTAGCCTTCTTTAGGACCTAGATGTTGTGTGCTACTGCGTAATGTGTATTCAAAATAGTGTAACCAAATATAAATCAATGGAACAGATACAACCTACACCACAAAATATCTCTGATGGAGGGTCATGGTGTACTAGTCAACCTGTGTAGAAAAAGAGATGAAGGACATCTAATAATCATGTATTAATTGAAGTTACGCATAAGTCAGTTGTTCTCATTAACTATTAAACATTTGATGTCTAGTGGAAACTTACCCGTAGATTACGAGTAAGGAACCTCACCTCACCTGGCAACAGCTCAGGACGTGAGGCACCGCTCTGAAAAAGAACAAAGCATAAACCAGTGACAATGTCAGATCCGGTCGAGTGGTCTAACCTGTTTACATCAACAAACTGTGACTAATAAAAAGGCTTTGTTGAAACAGGAAAAAGAACTACATGTAGAGTGTTGATGATGTCACGACAACAGGTTTAAAATAAATGGAACACGTAATCCAACTACATAATGTATATCAGCTATATAGGTGTTATTGTTCAAATGTATAAAGTATCATTGCAAAGCTGTGCCTCAATGGCACCAGTATAGTGCGTAAGATCGAAATTAGCCTTGGTCATGATGATCAAAGGTAAGCGTGGACCTATGTTCCAATATAGAGTATACGTGTATGCTAGGGCAATAATCAAAGATGTCATGCTATATTAGCCCTAGACATACCATCCACACAGCTTCTCTTTATTATGATCAAAACCCATTCATGAGTGATCAAAAAATGCGGAAGAGACCGAGACTCTCTAAGGTATTGGTGGAACGGTGTATCGTTAGGAGCGTGTAACTGCTCACTAACGCCACCAAAACGTGCATCAATTACGGTTTTAATAGAACGTGTCGGGCGCATCATGAACAAAAATATGATCTATTGGCATATTTTGCCTCACACTCAGCCTGTGACAGTAAGAATGTAGTCATTACGGGCAACTCGAATCAAATGTTCGAGGCACGAAGGAGGCAGAGCGCGTGGCGCGTAGCACAAATAACAACCTGCAAACCTATAAGCAGCAAAACTAGGGAGGTCTTACCTCTCCGTCGGTACCCCGGGCTTCACAAAGCTGCAACCGGAGGCTCCGTGCGAGGATCCTGGCCTTCGTTTTATTCATGGAGGTCCCACTCGCGTGTCGGTCTTCCTGTAGTCGCTCAGGAATGATGTCACTGAACTGATAGGAATCATGGGTAATGTAGTTTACTCATGACGACACTGACTGTCTCCCGGCTAAATCAGAAAATCTCAACACCACTTGTGGAAACTACATGACCCAACAACTCTGTTTGCATCCGTGAACATAGATAAAATGTTCCGAATGTAAAAAAGGGCCTGACCTCAAAATGAAGCATTACAGAGCTTATTAGACAGTCATTGGAATGCATGGGTAATAGATTTAGCACAATGGTACAATAAAGTTATCGGTTGTTGAATGTGCACATCGGTATGCCACAAACGGCCAATATAAGTATGTACATATAATAAATGGCTTAAGGTCAATTGCACGAAAACACTTTAATTATGAACATACCCTTCCTTAAGACCGTAACGTGTCAGCAATCACAACGATTCTTTAGAGGATATGATTAGTGACAATAAAGTTATACCGCTGTTGCGTGTTATCAGATGAAGACAAACGTGTGCAGAGAGCACACCACAACGGTCAATTTAACTCCCCTATCTGGCGAGCTGAATGTAACTCCTCAATAAAGCGAGCTGGAGAAATGGTAACCAGAAATCTTAACATCATTTAGATCTCGCATATGTCGGGGGAAAACGCCCACAAATCGGACTAGTTTATGCTCAAGTCATGCCTGGGTTATGCCTGTATCGAATATGCCTGGTGGGCAAAAGACCACAAGCCAGGTCGAAAAATGTAATCCTGCCGCCCTGGTTAGTAAAGAACAGCCCAATGACAACAGAGAGTAATTATAGAAGGGTCCACGGTATATCATCGTTAAGACCTCTGCTGTCACTTTTAAGCTTGAACACCCAACGTTGTTCTTTTTGGAACAGAAATTTCGTAACATCTGTTACATGAGCAGGAATAAAAGGTTGCTCTAGCACTGTCCAACGCAGCTCATCTGCTTTGTGTATATGGGTTAGAAAATGACTGGTCAGCTTAGTGGACTGTTTATTGCACTTATGCTCTGAAATGCGAAGTTTGATCTTACGGGTAGTCATCCCTACGTATTTCAGTTGGCATGGGCATGTTATAAGGTAGATGAGTTTATCACTGTTGCAGTTGGTATGCTTAACTTGAAACCACGGTATAGCAGTCCCTATATCTACCGTGGTAGTGTGACTAGTTTGGGGACAAGCTGCACATGACCCACAGGGGTGATGCCCCTGGACCGGTGGCAAGTTCCACAGTGTATCCTGAGTTGAGGGTATTAAATCTTTATTGAATGGCCGTGTATGTACCAGGCTGTCTCTAATGTTGAAACTCCTTTTGAAAGCAAACAAAGGTGGAGGTATAGTTTCCTTATCGATGTTCAGAATACGCCAATGTTTGCGTATGGCTTTTTGAATACCATTAGATGATGCGCTGAATGTATTCACGCACGTGAGTCTAGATGTATTAGACTTAGGTGCTTTCATTTCCAGAAGCGCCTCCCTGTTGTTGTTGGATGCACGTTTCATGGACTGGCGTATCAGTTTTCTGGGATATTGCCTTTCTTTCAATTGTAAGGCGAGAGATTCCGCGTGTTCAATACATTTCTCTTTGGTTGAGCAGCTGCGTCTGATACGCAAAAATTGTCCATATGGCAAATTGTTACGGAGTGACCTAGGATGGTGGCTACTATATAGTAATAGTGAGTTCCGTGCCATCGGTTTTCTGTAAAGTTCACTCTGTAGTCCATCTTCTGTAGGGAAAATCCTTAGATCAAGGAAAGGCAAGCTATCCTTGCTCACATCTACTGTGAACTTAAGGGAAGCACTCCTAGAATTTAACCACGCTTGGAATTCGTAGATGGTAGCCTATTCGCCTCTCCACACCACAAAAACATCGTCAATATACCTTTTCCATGTCAAAATCTGATCATGGAACGGGTTAGCAGAATTGAGCACGTGTTCTTGTTCGAACAGATGGACATAAAGATTCGCCAGACTAGGCGCAAAAACGCTGCCCATCGATGTCCCCGATGTTTGTAAATAGATCGTGTCCTCAAATTTGAAGAAATGTTCTTGCATCGCCAACCTGGCGCACTCCATGATAAAATTCACAGGGGTAATGGAGCCTAAATCCCGATTTTCAAGAAGCCCTCTGATTGCATCTAGAGTTTCATCTTGAGGGATGCAGGTGTATAACGACTCTACATCAAAACTGACCAAATAATCAGTGGAGATATTGAATTCAATCTCCGGTATCATCCTGAGAATATCAGTGGTATCTTTGTGATAGGTAGGCATCTCACTGACCATCGGGCGCAAATAATTATCCACAAAGGTGGATAAAGGTTCCAACAGGGACCCTATGCCCGAGATGATGGGACGCCCCAGTGGTGGCCTTTGGGGTTTGTGTATCTTTGGTAATACATAAAAATAAGGTATTACCGGATACGTAGTGGTCAGGAAAATGGCTTCATTGTTTGTAGTCCAACCTTCGGGTCTTGGCTTCTTCCATGAGGTTACTAATCTTGCGTGAAATTCTCTGAGTAGGATTAGATCTTAGAGGTTGATAGAAGCGAACGTCGCCCAATTTTCGGAGACATTCGGCGTGGTATGACGATGTATTCATCACAACTATGGTGCCGCCTTTATCAGCCGGCTTGATTGTAATTAGCGTATCCCGTGCCAAAGTCTGTAAGGCCCTTCTTTCGTTGGTTGGCAAATTGTGAAAATGTCGATCTTGAGAAGCGGGCAAAGCACTGACCTCATTAGTTACCGCTTTCTCAAACCAGAACTTGAGGTGGAACTGAGTGCGCAGGTGGATTGAAGGAAGACTGAACTTTGAGGCCTGTGTTGGTGAACTCTGTTTCAACACCGATGGAATCTCTCTTTGAAAAAGAACAGGAGGCGTATTTTTCTGAAAAATTGTGCGAGTTCGCGTTGTGTTTGGAAAGGGTCCCCTCCAAAACTAGGAACAAAACCCAGCCCTCTATTGAGAGCCGAATGTTCATCAGATGTCAAAACGCCATCGCTGAGATTGACCACTAAACTTATTATGTGCTTGTCCCTGGTTGAGGTGTCACTTTTTTCTTGCTGCATGTGCTCCTCGGTGATACTGGCGGGCTCCAGTGGACCTGGGCCTGTTGATTTCTTCGCCTTCCTCGTGAACGCCCTCGGCCATAGCCTAAAAAAGACTGATTGGGGTAGAATTGAGGATGCGGTTGGAAAGGCAGGCTATGAGGGGGGAAAGGAGGATTAGGATAACCCCACGGTCCAGGGGGCCACCATTGTGTCTGTGGGGGGGGTCCAAATGGTCCGCCTCTCTGGTAGAATCTTCTGCCCGTCCTTGATTTCTGTTGTTTTGACCCGATTGGTTAGATGAATCGGAATCACTGGACCTCTCGTCCGTACCTGAAGATGAGTAGTTGAACCCATAGTGTCTGCCTCTTTTATTAAATTCAGGTGGTACGTAATTGTCACTGATGTATGGGTATACATTCTCCATTGAGAAACGCACCAGATCCTTCTTAAACTTCTCGATTTTCATAGTTAGAATGGAATCTTTAAATTCTTTAGTGGTTCTATTCGATTCTTCATTGTTTTTTTTTAATAGAGTACCCGAGATCACAGATTTGATCTGGGCTTCGAGTGTCTGTATTTCAATTAGTATGGCATCAGCTACGCGTTTGACCGTGCTAATAATTAGCACCAACCAGTCACACGTGCAGCGCCACGCAATCAGTGACCAGTCTTTCACAAATTTCTTATCTTTGAGAAAAAGTCTAGGGGTATTTGTAACAATGAGCCCTGTGGGGGCGCAATTTGCTCTTAAATATTCAGTCATGACCGCGCCATGTATCTGGGTGCGGGCATGTGATTTCCTTAGTACCAATAGTGAGGCCCAATCGTCCTCTTGTGTTTTGCTGCTGCCTTAGATTGTGTCTACAATACTGGGAGTGTCATCATCATCAAAGGCTAGGCCCATAAAGTCTGCCATCATGTAGCAATTTTTGATCACTCATGAATGGGTTTTGATCATAATAAAGAGAAGCTGTGTGAATGGTATGTCTAGGGCAAATATAGCATGACATCTTTGATTATTGCCCTAGCATACACGTATACTCTATATTGGAACATAGGTCCACGCTTACCTTTGATCATCATGACCAAGGCTAATTTCGATCTTACGCACTATACTGGTGCCATTGAGGCACAGCTTTGCAATGATACTTTATACATTTGAACAATAAACAGCTATATAGCTGATATACATTATGTAGTTGGATTACGTGTTCCATTTATTTTAAACCTGTTGTCGTGACATCATCAATACTCTACATGTAGTTCTTTTTCCTGTTTCAACAAAGCCTTTTTATTAGTCACAGTTTGTTGATGTAAACAGGTTAGACCACTAGACTGGATCTGACACTGTCACTGGTTTATGCTTTGTTCTTTTTCAGAACGGGGCCTCACATCCTGAGCTGTTGCCAGGTGAGGTGAGGTTCCTTACTCGTAATCTACGGGTAAGTTTCCACTAGACATCAAATGTTTAATAGTTAATGAGAACAACTGACTTATGCGTAACTTCAATTAATACATGATTATTTGATGTCCTTCATCTCTTTTCTTTTTCTACACAGGTTGACTAGTACACCATGACCCTCCATCAGAGATATTTTGTGGTGTAGGTTGTATCTGTTCCATTGATTTATTTTTTGGTTACACCATTTTGAATACACATTACACAGTAGCACACAACATCTAGGTCCTGAAGAAGGCTAGACACTTGTTAGGTCACAATAGCCGAAACGTTGCAGTTATTATGTTAAACCTGCAGTAGCACTGTTTTTAATCCTAACAACAAGAGATAACCATTAAAAGACCTTTTTCTCTTGTTAGTTAGTTTTAACTCACTTTATCACTTTTCACATTTGGTTGCACTGCGCTCATCACTTACATAACACACACAGCTCTTCATCTTGGGTTTAGTAGCCCCTAGCTAGGGATAACATCAATAAAACATCCCAGAGTTCTTCCCTCACAGTGAGGGGGTTGTAGCACTCGGTTGTACTAGGAGTTACAGCCGGGAGGAGATCCCAGATGATGAAGCATGTCACTTCGGTGAGTGATGGGATTCCGTCCTTTAGTTAGGATTTCCTGTGTAGGCTAAGTTTCTGGTACAGTGTAGGCATACATGCTACCATAGCATTAGGTAGCGTTTCTAGACCCACGGACAATACGGTTTTGGACACAGGAAACTGCCCAATGAAGCCAGTCCACCAGTTGCAGCAAAAGACCGATAAACCAGTATTTTCTTAAACCCCTTTAATTTTACAATTCACAAAGTCTGTAATGTTTTAAAAAAACAGCAAGTAGTTGTGATATGCACATCTTAGGAATGGCATACACCAAACGTTGGACTGCAAATAAACCAAGGGAACAAGGAGAAAGAGTGCCAAGCAGCATTACATTACATAGCTACTGTAACACTGACTAAAAATCAATGTTATAGAGTTGGTATCAATTGGGGGCCTATGTCAGAGAGAAGCAATTTGCTCCTCCTAGGCAGAAGTGATGAATTCCTGTAATCCAAATGAAAGTGGAATGTGTGCCAAATTTGGATGCTCTGTATTTGACCAGGGTGAATGCATAGTTACCCTTCAGCCTTTGAGAATGCACATCATTGAAGCTTTAATGCAGGCCACCAACAGGTATATCTCTTTCCTAAATACAAATAATCCTCTGTTTCTGGGTTTAGGACATGACTATATTAATATCCACTTTATAAAAATTAATTACTTTTTGATCTGTTGGGAATGTGTTGGTGGAGCCGGTGGAAAAGTCTTAAAAAGAGATGATCCAAGACCCTCTGCCAGCAAGCATAGTTTGGGAGGAGACAAACACAAGCTAGCTTTTCTCATTGGGGGCCACTATGAGGGGCCCATGGCCCTCTGTGGCTTCACCAGCTCCCCTGCAAGCTAGCTAGTGAAAAGTTGCTGACATACATTAGCGGAGGGGTAGCACACTACACGGTAAGGAAATGCTCGAATGGAAGAGCGTCAAATTGTTTGAAGCCTATGTGGGAAGCTTTTTGCTGTCCTGTGTGAATGACCAGAGAGGTGCTGTCATCTTGTCTTAGGTCACTGCAGCAAGACATGCATTAGCCGGAAGAAGAGTGGGATATATAACGCATGCACTTTACACTAATTGTTCATAAGGCATGATTGAGCAGGTCTTAATAGAATCCTTCCTGGAGTGACAGCTGAGCAGTCTATGACAGACACTTGATGTAGTAATGAATGCAGATGTTCTATATAATACTCGAGAGTGACAGGCGAGTGACGCAGAGCCACAAATTGTATAGAACCAGTAATGGTGAATGATCTTGTGTCCCCCCATGAGTGATCCATAGAAGTCCACTGGTGACAGACAACCAGGTTAAAGCTGTAGAGATTTAACCTCTTCCATGCTCGTGACGGCCGGGAGCCGTCACGTGTCACGGTGGGCGTGTGCGCACGACGGCCCCCGGCCGTCCGAATCCCCGCCCACTAATGGAAACGCCCGCACAGCGCGGAAATTCCGCACGCACGGAAGGGGTTAATGTAGGAGCGAGAGCAGTGTGTCCCCCAGGCATGGACTTGCTAGAGACAGGCAGGGTAAACCCCCAGGGCCACAGAGAAGCAGCTCAGCTCACAGCATGCATTGTAAAAGGCAGTCAGTAAGTGCCCTGTTAAATCCACCCATAGCTAGTGACCAAGGAGGATACCCCAGCATGCCATGAATGAAGGCAGTTACTGTAAAGGCTCACAAATGCCATTCACAAATGACAACCGCCTACAGGCATGCACAGAAGGAACGCAGGCACAAGGTAGAGTAGAGCACTTCCCGGTGAAAGACAAGAACTATGTAAACCGTGAATGTGTAGTGCTGTGGGGTAGAAACACCAGGGGTAGCTGGAAGACTGCAAAACCTTTAATGAGGTTCGAGGGGTTTTGAGGGTGGCCAAATTGAGAGGGAGAGTCAATCTTGCTACGAAAGAAGTATCAACAAGCTAAATAAAACTGGGTTGGTCATATACATGCATAGGCATCTTGGCACTTCATTGTAAAACACTGTATATCAGTGACACCTATTTAGATGCATGCACAAAATAATATTCTCTTTTTCACAGCATCCCGTGGCTCACCCCGTGTGTCTACTGTCCTTTAAGATGGTTTGAGCTAAATGGCGCTGTAAAAAAAGAGAATAACGAGATAGGAACCTGAGTCCCGGGATTAGATTACTGGGGAGATTTGTCTGATTATATAAAACAGACACTCCCGTTTTCTAAGATTCGATCCTGGTGGAACTCCAAACATGTGAACAAGGAAATGTGCTAACTTAATAAAAAGTTTTTTCGATTTGATGGAAGCCTTATGCCAGGAATAGGATTATGGGGAGAACTGTCAGATAATATTAAACCGACTGCTGTCTCCATAATAGACAATGGAAAATGTTGACAGAGAGCAAACATAGGCAATAAATATTTGTTACCCTGATGAAGTCTAAGAATTATTTGGCTGAAACTATAAATTTATAGTGAATACATATAAAAAAATGTATGGCTTTTCAGAGAAGAGCATACAAGCCTATACTGGGAATATGGATTTGACATTTGAGAGATGGCGATGCACCACATTTAATGGAGCTCTTTTGGCCAAGCTTTTTTTTTAACGAAATAAGAGTGTGAATTGATAATCTGCTTGATTAGGTGCACATTGTTTTTTAAGACATAAAATCTGTCTAATAAATTGTGATGGTGTGTAGGTAGAGGATAAATATGAACTCAAAAATAAAAGAATAGATTACTTTGGGAATATTTAGTTCCAAAAGGTATTTTGTGCATTTATCTAGATAGATATCTGTGATTTAAAGTGTTTTGAGCAGAACCAACAAGGCATCTGCTGAGTTGCTGTCTCAAATAAATTAGTGAAACGAAGCTAATGTGAGGTGGATCACTTTGCCATCATTTAAACTGAAGGCTGCTGGCTCACTTCTAAAATTTAGGAGCCCACCTGCAAAGAACACAAAGGTGCCACCCCACAAACTGTCCTTCTTTGATCTCTAATAAATCACATTGAAAAAAACATTGACGTTAAATTATATAACTTACTATTTTTTGCTTATTTCATGGACAAATTTGAAATATATAAACTTTTAAAACATTATAAACCTTCAAAATGATACATTAAGAAACATTCGAACAATGCTTTTGTCTCAGGAACAGTGTCATGGACATCAGTGATTCTGATGACACTTTCAATGTAGAAGAGACGTAACCCCAAAAAAAGTAAGGGGTGGCGCCCTCCTGTGGAAGGTCAATGGAGATGTGGACCATGAGACGATTACCAACGCAGTGAAGTAAAAAAAGAGGTTTACACTATTATGGGGAAAAAACTGACTTGGCCATGGATACCACAAGAAGGGCTCAGACACTACACTGAAGGTCTTTCAAAATATAGCCCGAGTTGAATACCCCTAGGAGAAGATTCCAGAGGGCATCCTATATTCACTAAGAACTGAATGGGGATAATGCTGTAGACATAAAGGAAAGATACCGGAATAACAGTTGACAATAACAGGAGATGTTTTTCTGTTTGAGGTGGTACAGAGGTTGTTTTACCCGAATTCTAATACTTTGTTAATATTTATTTTATAATAAAGCATTGGTAAGACACACAGCGTGGGTGCCACATGGGTAGCAGCAGCACAAACTTCCCTCACTGAAGGAATAGATGTGTCACAAACATCAGTTTTGTAGTCTTGTTCTCATAAGACCTGAGTGCAGAGTACTTTCAGTGATAATGATGATGCAAAATTAAAGTTAACCCCTGTCCTATGCTCAGTGGTGGTTTGGGGTAAGAGGAGAGTGAGGTAGAGGCAAAATGGACGCGCATCTAATAGGAGTAGAGGTAAGGGGGCAACGCAGTGTCAGAGCGCTAGAAAGCAATGTTAGCAAGGTAGCAGAAATGGGAGCAGGCAGGGGAAGTAAAGCAGGATGAAGAGAAGCATAAGCCCGGAAATGGGAGGCCAGCGAACCACAGGGATCTGGAACTCGAGGGAGACACATGAGGGACAGAGGGCCAAGACAAGGCAGGGGCCACAAGCATGGAAGATCATTCAGGCCAAGAGGAGGCATGTGGCAAAACAGAAGGTACAAGGTGGGCCAGAGGTTATGGTAAGGATAGGAGGAGAATGTTTGCAGCCCTAATTGATGATATGAGGTTGCTTATAAATAGCAGCGTGGTCGTAACTCATTGCTAAGATATATGACTGCCCTATGTAAGAATATAATTGTCAGAAATATCATTTGATATGAAGATTGTGTCCTAATTATCATCTACAAACATATTGTTCAACTGGGTGTAGATTTCCCTGTAACTCCAATGAGGTGATCATTTTGTAAACAATATTTGGGTAATGATATTTATCAGGTGATATTCTCACGATATACTGCGACAAGACCACAGGTCTGTGTTTAGCCTCCTGCTGCATACATCAGTATTAATCTGCAGGTTCTAAGTTATCTGCAGTTTGACTCAGGCTCTAAACATTCAGCGGTTGATAAAATAATGTATCATTAAGTTAGATAACAATGTTGTATGATGGAACAGGCATGCAACTACCATTGCATGCCTTTACTTCGCCATCTGAACAACGCATGCGTCATTACCACGCATATTTTTACCACGCATATGGCTTTTCCACGCATGCCTATACCACGAAAATGTTGTTGTAAAGTCACTCAGTGCCCGCCAGAGCACAGTTCGCACCAGGATGAGTGTTACTGGATCCGAGGAGCAGCGCGCACCATTTACCCAAGTAAACAGTGCGACAGCTCAGGTCAACCAGGCTGATAGTCACAAGGGACGGGGTCCGAGGTGGAACAGGGAGAGTAGTGTGCTGTAGTTTACTACCGCCCGGCTCCGAGCAGCTCTCTCCACCTCAGAGTGTGATAACTCGTGGTGCCTCTGCAGCAGGCCTTGTTGTTAGTCTGTCTGAGGCATCCACACAGACCCCAAGTCTCTCGTATTAACTGTGAATGTGGGCATCCTTTTGGCCAGATATTTTATATTGCATTCTGGAACCCTGCCACCCCACCCCTCTTCCTACGTGAGAGCCCTTCGCAGAGCTTTACAGCTTCTTCAATCAGCTGCTCTTTTCTATCAGAAACATTGTATATTTTCTTAAATATTTGAAAAAGTCACCGAGACTGGATGGATCATTGAACAAATTAATGTTTTCCTACTCAAAAGGACGAGGTCAGCCTTTCTAAAATGAACAACAAATGTTAAGCAAAATATTACTCACCCCCATAGCCCGGGGAGACTGGGGCAGAGACAACTGCTGACTGTTGAAATACGGCTCCGAGGAGGGGGCGGAGGCGCAGGTTGGGGAAGGGGGCACACACCGTGACAGCACACAGAGAAGAGAACGGCTTCTCTGTGAAAGAGGGCGGGGCGAGACACGAGGGGCGGGGAGAACCGACGAAACAGCCTTGAGCCAGCTTAATTTGGAGGCACATCTGGCCGGTGTGCACCTCAGGGAACTAGGCCCATTACAGAAGGTGAGGCATCCTTCCCTTTCTGGCAGTTGGCCTGCTCGATTTTGAGCCACCAACACGGTCATAACCACTGCCACGCATTCTTTACAACAAACATGCCTTTACCACGCATGCCCAATTTCGTGGTAAATGATTCGTGGTAACGGACATGCGTGGTAAAGCATACATGCCAACATTTTAGGACAGGGACGTGGGAGATTTAAAATAAAAAATCGGGAGAAAATGCAATTTCAGGCGGGAGACAGCTTAAATGAAGCCATTTTTGGCTTGAAAAATCGGTAGTCTCCCGCCTGAATCGGGTCTATTGGCATGTATGGTAAAGACATGTTCGTTGTAAAGGCTACGTGGTAAAGGAATGCATGGTTATGACCCCCTTGTAAAGGCTGTTTCCCAGAAAACACTGCCCCTGCTTGAGGGTCCCTCTGTATAGTGTGCTAAATAGAGGCATTTCATCCTGCTCCAAAACCAGACCTGTTAGCTACTTTAATGAAGGCTTTATCGAGGTATGCTTTTAAATATCAAGGGGCTTCATTATTCTGATCATACCGTTTGCATCATCTGTAACCCTGTAGAGACAATTAATCATAGCATACACCTTAGTCAGAATTACAGCACTACCCAATGCTAACCATGCTTTGCACTTAGTGTCTGACACTTAACAGACCCTTTTGAACAGGATGCCCATCAGGATTTACTCCACTGAGCAATTTACTACTTCGAGATTTTATTTGCTACTTCCTTCTACCTAACAAACTTACATCCGGAGTGCACCCTGACACTGTGCCTGCTCTTCCCTTTGTTACAGCGGCACTTTCATCTGCCTTACTATTAGCTTAAACAATCCTCAGTTCCCCCTTATTTTCTAAGTGCCTTATTCCAATCAGACCGTACTGGTGTAACAAATTTTGATGACCTCCATTTACCCTGATGTTGGGCTCAACAAGCTTAAAAGAAGCCTGTAGCTTTAGGATTACCTACAGAAAATATAGCATTCTGTAGACCACAACAGCCTTGAAAATGTGACGAAACTGAAAACAGACTAAACAACGATCCGTTTACCATGCATGGTAAATTTTGGTAAGGTAAGTAGGGTGTGTGTGTGTATGTGCTGTGAGTGTGTGTGTGTGTGTGTATGTTTTTGTGTGTGTGTATGGTATATATGTATATATATGATAAAGTAAGTAGGGAATGTATAACCGACGCTGTGAGGATCAGATTGGTCCTCATAGTGTGTGTAAACCCTGACACAACCAGACACACACTATCTTTGTGAGGACCTGTGCGTCATGAGGACCAGTCCCCATAGTGGGTTTAGGTACTTTTGAGCGAGTGTATCAAAAAACTAAAAGTGCAGATGTATTTGCCCTGGTCCGCTGTATAAATTACCATACTATCAAAGCTTGGTTACAACTTTTCTGTAAAAAGAACCAGAGGCTCACATCAGGACACTACTGCAACCTCAGCTGCCTTTGATGAATTGCTGCCGGATTCCTCTGGCTGGACATCTCGCGCAGAGTTCCTTGCATTGACTACAACCATCCCCAGCTTCCTTGCAAACGCTAATGCATTTCATCATGTCCAACATGGAAACTGCTTCCAACTGCAACCGAGATCTGCCCTGATACAGACTCTGGGCTTCGCCAGCACAGAGCTCTTCGTGTCCACAACGGCTGCCCCTCATTTTCTGCCAATGTGAAGTATCAACATGGGACTAGGACTTCCCCAGCCCACCGTCAGCGAACCGTTCCTCAGATCCAGCCTGCAGCCCAACGCACTGATGAATCTGTCGATAAGATTTTTTTCTCCAAGAAAAAGACTTAGGGCTTGATTTTGAGTTTGTGGATGGGTTACTCTATCACAAACATACTGAATATCCTGTCCACCATGCTAAAAGTGCCATTGGATTTAATGCACTTGTAATACCAACGACTGGATATCCATCATGTTTGTGATGCAGTAACCTGTCGGCCAAACTCTAAATCAGGCCCTTAGACAGAAGGTAAACTTTCCACCGGATTGAACCTAGTCCCTGTATCCAATCCGCGCTCCATCACAGTCGGCCTTAACTATTGACTTTGACTCAGTCTAGCATGACCAGATACCAGCAGTTTTATTGTGCTGTGTTTTTTTCTTTTTTAACTGTTTTGGTACTGATAAATGTTTTACACATTTCTCCTAAATTAAGCCTGTCTGCTATGTGCAACAGCTACCAAGGGTTGAGCCCCGGTTTAAATTATTGAAACTTAACTGGACCAAGTAAAGAACAGCGCAATTATTACTTGAAGGGGACTACCATCCACTTTACTTAAACTAATAATCCACATTCTCACAGGTTTAATGATAAGATCTAGCAAATAAGAAAAAAGCCAAAGGGACTAGATATAATGGACCCTTTAGAATGTTGAACATATAATGCTTCAAAATAGACATACCGCTATAAAAAGCAGTGAAATTGTAATGTCGACAGCAGGTGTCTGCTGGTGAGTCAAGCATGGAACCTTTGAATGAAACAAACACTAGATTTTACAGGGTTATGGCGAATTATTTTTGGGTTGTGAATTATAGGTATCTTAATGAAGTATAAATACACAATGCAAGCAGCTATGGCAAAAAAGAAACCCATCAGGCTCCTGATTAGTCGTTAGTGTGACTTTATCCACAAGTGCTCCTCCTCCAGGTATTCAGCAGCTGCTACGAGCACCGCTGCTACCTTATGCAGAGAAAATCCATTAATCCACATTGGAAGTGAGTAAGCTCTAAATAAAATGAAGTGACACAAATTCAAGCGTCCATTTCAAAGTCCTCTTTTTTTCTCAATTATTAAACAAATCATGCATTAACAAACAACGTGTTTCGTTACTTTAAACACTATGGAACTTATTCAGGTGAGAAAAGCGAGTATCATTTTCAAAGTGAGATCTGCTATCCCTTCTGCATTTCTACTTTCACAATAGTATTGATGAACAGTCACATGATTGTGACACCGTGTTTCTGATGTGATGTCAATTACATCTCAAACAAAACATCATCACTGTCACTTCATTGTAGTTGGAGGGTGCTCGCTTCCTATCTGAATGAAGTGAGATTGGTCAAAGCCCAGCAGTTGTGCATGAAAGACAACCCATTAAACACCCCCACCTCAAACATAAACTTCCATGACCCAGTACTTACTAATAAGGAAAAGAGATGCAAGTAAAAGATAAGCACTTTACTACCATCTAAAATTTGAAAAAGCTCACTCCTTCCTGAGATTTCTCTTAAATGGCCCATAGGCATTCCTATCTTTGTCTACCTCTGCGAAACAGTTTACCAATGCGTGTCTTTGTGGGAATTATGAGTTCCTTATTTTGTCCTCTTTAATTAATTTTTCAGACTGGTAGATCTCTGGCCTGCTGTTTACTATTAATATCTACTTGAAGTAAGTCAGCATCACATTATAGCACTTTGAAGCGAGTAAAGGGAAGCATTATGGGCTATTCAAAAAGGAAAACATAATGTGATGTCAGGTACTCTTCTTCGATCTCACTTATGACCTTTTTCTCTTCTTACTTTTCCCTCCCTCTTCTATTTATCATGCGTGCTTTGAAGCAACCCCAAGCAGGCACATAGTGCTACTCAAAATAATAACTTGACTTAACGCCATGTAAAACCTATACAAAAAGTGGTATAGCATTACAACCCATAGCATTATAATTCCTTCCCGTACCTCTTTCCTTCCTTCATTTTTTGTGCATTTCACCCTACAGCACATTGTTGTATGTAGGCTATGGTATCAATTCGCTTTGCAACAAATCAACACCACGCAGCCTCCAAAGGCCTCACACAGACAAACAAAGACCCTCTATTATAGCCTCCAGCAATCCCTACCAACAGTCCATCACAAAGCCCCGAGTGACCGATCCAGAGCCCAGTGACCCATTCCATAGTCATTTGCACTCCAACAGATTTGCACATAGCCTGCAAATGACCCTCGTACACACCCCTAGCCCTCACAATATCCACGAAGCAACCCGTACAAACTTTAATGTAAAACAAAAGAAATATGATATCAAAGTTTGTTATGTTAGGTTTATTGGTCATGAAGAGATTATGGGCCTGATTTATATTTCGGCGGATGGGGTACTCCGTCACAACAGTGATGGATATCCCAACCACCGAAATATCAATTCCATTATGTCCTCTGGGATTTATATTGTGGTTGACAGGATATCCATCACCGTTGTGACAGAGTAACCCGCCAGCCGAAATAGAAATCAGGCCCTATCCTGACAGCCTGTGATTTTCTGCATACATCAAGCCTTGAATATTGCTGATTTTAATAAATTGGGCTATTAGTTGAGAGGGGTGGAAGCCCCACTCAACTAATAAAAATAATCCTTGTCAAGGTGACCCATAGAAAGTCAATAAATTAGCCTATGCCTAACCCTCTGGTAGCTTGGCACAAAATCAGTCAGGCTTAACTTAGAGGCAATGTGTAAAGAATTTATGGAGCACACAACCAGCAATTAAGTGAAAACACAACACAAGGAAAGCTCCACACTAAGTTAGAAAGATATAGTAAATTTCAATAAATAACATGACACCAAAACAAATTAAATGCAATCAGTAGAACTGGAGTTATGATTTATATAAATATATTTTTGTGAAATATAACGCCTAAAAGATCAAAGCACCAACCACCGGTATCTGATCGCGGGTCAAAATCAAAAGTTAAAGTTGACCGTGATGGAGCACGTGTCGGATACAGGGGGTGTATCAGGCCGGGTATCAGCTTACCTTTGGACTTAGAAGTAATTTCAGAAAAAGTTCTTGAGAAGGGAGAGTCTTAGTGAGGCAAGGCACCAGGCTGTATCCAAGGTCTAGTCGTTGACGAAAGGGAGTCACTGGATGGGATCTCGGTGAAGTCGTTGATGATGGTGGGAAAATCTACAAATGGAAGAAGCTGTGTTTTCAGGCCGAGGAGGTCGATGGAGTGCTGGTCGTCATCGAGCCCAGTTAAGATTTCTACTTTCAGACTTAGATGTTTTTTTAGAGCTCTGATTTACCCAGCAGCATGAGGCTGCAGGCTGTAGCAGAGGAGGGCTCCATGAGACTGGATACCAATGGTGGGAGGACTGGATGAATAAGATTTGCTGCTGAGAAGAATGCAGTAGGAGCTGTAGCGAAGTCAATCCCACCGGTGATGCATCTTCTTCGGGTTGTTTTGCAGGTAGGTCCCAGTTTTTTGTCAGTTGTCATGGCAGTTTTTGCTGAAAACATTTCCAAGTCCAATGTTTTGGATTTTGGTAGGTGGAGGCCACGTTAACACCACATCAAGGATCTATGACCGGGGAGGCACCACTTGGGAGTTTGGACTCACTCCCTCAGGGACCAGCAGCAGCAAGCAGATAAGTTATAGGGTCTTTGGAACTTGTTGTGTCCCTGCATCTCACATCAGAGGCCAGCTAGCTAGCCCTTGGAGTCACTCCGGTGGCCCTGAGTTCAAGAAGTAGGTCCAGTCTTCCTTCCTCAGATAGCAGGGCAGTGGGGTAGTCCTTCCAGCCAAAGGGCAGAAGAGCAGTCCTTCTTCTGAGCTTTCCACAGGTCCTAAAGTGATCTGAAAGTGGTCCTGGGGGTCCAATATATATACCTATTGCCTCTCTTTGTGTGTGGTGGACTCCCTGTCCTAACCCCTCCTCTGGTTCTGCAAAGTTCTTCCCTTCCCCTGTCATTGCTCCAAACTGTCTGGGGTGACAAAAGGCAGGAGTCAGGTTCCTTTGTGTGCGCTGGAGGAAAAACCCTTTGAAGTGTAAGTGAGGCAGAGTACAGCTCCGCTCCCAGCCATCCTGGCAGGATGGCCCATCCTGCCCACACTTCGTCCCCTTTGTGTCAATGTCTGGCGGATATACACAAACCCCAACAGCAGAGCCGTTCACAGTCATGTGACCCAGGATACTGGCAAAAGACGCAAATTGTTAGCACAAAAAAATGCTAACTGTCAAAAGTGGCATTTTCAGAATTGTGATTTAAAATCCAACTTTACCAGTAAAGAGGATTTTAAATTACAATCCATATGAGTCTACATAAATATCTTTCTCTGCTCCTAATCCAAAGTTAGCATTTATTAAATGTAATAAGGTAACCCAGTATTAGTCAATGGGAGAGCTAGGCTTTATCACAGTGAAAAATGCCTTTAGGAGTTTTTAACTGCTTAAGTACACCTGTCCTACATTTTAAATGCCATGCACCCTACGAGTCTACATAAATATATTTCTCTGCTCCTAATCCAAAGTTAGCATTTATTAAATGTAATAAGGTAACCCAGTATTAGTCAATGGGAGAGCTAGGCTTTATCACAGTGAAAAATGCCTTTAGGAGTTTTTTAACTGCTTAAGTACACCTGTCCTACATTTTAAATGCCATGCACCCTGCCCTAGGAGCTGCTAGGGCCAACCATAGAGGTGACTTTTAAGTATTAAAATGGAGGTTTTAGGCATGGTAAACAGTTTATTTTGCCAGGTCGAAATCACAGTTTAAAAATGAACTACAGGCTGCAGTGGCAGCCTAATACATGTTTTAAAGTGCTACTTTAGTGAGTGGCACAATGAGTGCTACAGCCCCACTAGTAGCATTTAGTTTACAGGCCCTTGGTACATGAAGTTCAATTTACCACAGACTTACAGGTAAATTAAATGTGCCAATTAGGTGTAGGCCAATTTTACCATGTTTTAGGGAAAGGGCACACGAATGTAGCTCTGGTTAGCAGTGCTAAAGTGCACAGAGTCCTAAAGCCAACAAAAGCTAATTAAGCAAAAGAGGAGGAGTGAAGGCAAAATAGTTGGGGGACTACCAACAAAGGGTGTCAGGTCTAACACTGATAAATTATCTCAAAAAATTAATGCACTTGCAGCACAGACTTGTTTAACATAGTCCCCACTTACCTTTAACAGAGTCCCAAGGAAGAGATTGCACCACTTCAACCATTTATATTCCTCCATTAGAACAATATCGGGTTTTTTGCCAGCTATTCATTTCCCACACCCACTTCTATTTTGGTGAGGTGTCCACTGTACCTCTGCCTCCGTCATTATGCTGAATGTATCACTCACTGTGCATGATGATAGGCTACTTCTGGCCTTCCTTATCGCCTGGCAGAAGGGTGGGTATAGGATAATAAAGTTTAGCCAAAGGCAGACACCAGTGTGCAATTTCTCAAACAAAACTCCTAACACCTCTCTGTCTTGCTTTTCTCTTGCAGTCTCTAAGACTTATTTCAAGTGACAAGCAGGTGCAGGCCCCCTAATTGCCAAATGGTGCTGACTGCACAGGCCCTTTAGTTCTCCTCCAAGTGGCCTACGGATTAATTTAAAAAAAAAAAAGGAAAATAGGTACATGAGAATAATTTGAAGGAATGCAGTCGAATAGTGTATTTTACTGCCCAATGTTCATTTACATTTTTCTACAATGTCATATACCCTGAAAGAGCAGTGTGTAATGTCAAAATCGTTCAGTACTTCCATAGTCTGATTTGAAGGGTGATATCCTTTTTTGTACACTGTGTACTAATATTTTATTGATTAAACTATTGTGTTAATTATTATTGTAGATAACTACCAAGATGTTTCACAGTTAAAGAAGCCCAAGGGACTGTTTCCAATCTGAGGCAGCTGGGTAAGAGAAATTCTTGTTGACCAGTTGTGTGGGGGGGTCAAGAAAAGTGACCTGTTGGGGCTAGTCTCTTGCAGGACAACTGTCATAACTTAGAAAGTCAGTATGTTGGAAGTTTCAGTTGTCATTCATTATTCCATAGGCTGCACAGTACACTCCTACTTACTAATGAATTCCGTTCCATCAGCAAGGGGTGCATTTAAAAATGATGTGCAGTGTATGAACAATATCAATTATAATTGACACTAATGTTTCACAAAAGTGTTAATAAATTATTCTTCCTAAGACAAACTCTCTTTACTCGTCTTTGTCACTGATGCTGGTGTAAAGTCCAGTTGAAATTAAGGCGATGCATTATCAATCACGCAATCAATCAGTTCATTTATATGGTGCAGCTAATCACTCCAGAGGGTATCCAGGTGCTTGCGTGTCCCAGGAGCTGAACAGCCAGGTCTTGAGGGCCCTTCAGAATTCCAAAAGAACGGTGGGGGTCCTTAGCTGTACTGGAAGGTCATCCCATGTCTTCGCAGTGAGGTAGGAGAAGGAGCGTCCTCCGCTTCTGCTTTAGTAGATGCAGGGGGTGTGGTCGAACAGGAGGGACATGGATCGTAGCTGTCTTGAAGGTTGGTGGAAGCTCAGGTGGTGGTTGATATAGGCTGGTCCCTGGTTGTGTAGTGCCTTGTACACGTGAATCATCAGCTTGAATTGGCATCCCTTCTCTATGAGGAGCCAGTGGAGTTTTCTGAGGTGGGGGGCGATGTGAGCTCGTTGAGGGAGCTCGAGGATGAGTCTGACTGCGGCATTCTGTATGGTCTGACATCTCTGTAGGAGATGTGTGATGATCCTGCATAGACAGCATTGCCATAGACCAGTAAGCTGGTGATTAGGGCTTCTGTGATGGTGTGTTTTGTCTCCTGGGGGAGTCTTTTGTAGATTTTTCATAGCATGCGCAGTGTGAAGAAGCAGGCAGAGGAGACTGCATTGATCTGGGATGTCATGTTCAGTTTGCTGTCCAGGATGATGCTAAGGTTTCTGGCGTGGTAGGTAGGCCTAGGCAGAGTTCGCGGAGTCGCACTATGTGCGACTCCTTGAAGTGGTTAATAAACTCTTACGTGCTACTCGGAGTTCTGCTGGTGGGTGGAGTTTCCCGGTGCACCCGTTCATGTTGCATTTTACATCAAACGCAATGCAGAGTACGTCCTTGGGTCGACAATCGCGAGTGAATGGAACCACGCGGTTCTCATCAGCACGGCCATCTTGTTTTCTTACTCTGTTTATGGTGCTGGGACTGTTTTTGAATCCCTTCTTAATCTTTTTAATCCTCTGCCCTCCTTATTAATCTACCCCTCATTCTTATTTATTGTATTAGTGTGTGTTTTTGTGTCTGTGTATTGTAGGTTTTTTCATTTTTTTGTGTTTTTCCTTGACTTTTTTTACTTTTTATTTTTTCCTTTACTTCCTCATTTCTTCCTTCCTTACCTCCTTACCTCCTTACCTCCTTACCTACTTTTCCTGTTTCTTTTCTTTGCCCAACCCAGCACCATGGCAGAGCAGGGCGACCAGGGGAACAGCTGCATCAGGCCCCCCCGAACAGCCAGTAGCAACTGCCCCCTACCTTGCCGATGGTGCAGTCACCAAGGGTTGCAGCCCCAGGCAATCTTTTGTGAGGTGGAGGTGGCAGCACTGTTTTTTTTCATGCAATGCCACCTCCCCTCCATGCTGGCAGCAGGCGGCAGGCCTGGAAGTTTTCTGGCGTGGTTGGTAGACCTGGGCAGAGTTCGCTGAGTTCTTGAAGTGGTTAAAAAACTCTTCCGTGCTACTCGGAGTTCTGCTGGTGGGTGGAGTTTCCCTTGCGCACCCGTTCATATTGCGCTTTACATCAAACACAATGCAGCGTACGTCCTTGGGTTGACAATCGCGCGTGAATGGAACCACGCGGTTTGTATTGGCATGGCCATCTTGTTTTCTTACTCTGTTTATGGTGCTGGGACTGTTTTTGAATCCCTTCTTAATCTTTTTAATCCTATGCCCTCCTTATTAATCTACCCCTCATTCTTATTTATTGTATAAGTGTGTGTTTTTGTGTCTGTGTATTTTAGGATTTTTCATTTTTTCATGTTTTTTCTTGACTTTTTGTTCTTTTAATTTTTTCCTTTACTTCCTCATTTCTTCCTTCCTTATCTCCTTTCCCAGTTTCTTTTCTTTACCCCACGCAGCACCATGGCAGAGCAGGGTGACAAGGGTAACAGCAGCATCAGGCCCCCCGAACAGCCAGCAGCAGCTGCTGCCTACCTTGCCGATGGTGCCATCGCCAAGGGTTGCAACCCCTGGCAATCTTATGTGAGGTGAAGGTGGTAGCACTAGTTTTTTTCATGCAACGCCACCTCCCCTCCATGCTGGCAGCAGGCGACAGGCCTTGCAGTGCATACCTCCTGCAGGAGCGTCGGCTGCATTGGGGCAGGGTGCGCAGGTGTGTGCAGTGCACCAGCCAAGTCCAGTGCACCACCCAGCAGCTGACGCACCTCTGGGTGGATATACTAGACCGGGAGCAGGACATGCTTGACCTGCTAGGCGTGGAGATTGCGGGGCTCAGTGAATATTAATTATTTGTTGTGTTTGTGTTCTACAATGCTAAAAAAAAAATCCCGAATAGCATGCTGCTCACACTCAGAGGCAAGTTACGTTTAGTTTGCATTAAGAATTTTATTATGTGATCCAATTTGAGCTAAGCAGGTGCTCGGTGCTCCCTAATCATACTCATCAGCACTCTCTTTGGCTGATTATTTAAAAAATCATTTCAGATTCCACTGTCCTCCTGTCACTATAGTGAACTAGTGATATCAGTGAGTTAGCATTCTCTGTGTCTTTCTTTATGTAGCTCGTATAGTCCCAACCAATTTCATAGTGATGTTTAGTAGTGGCATGCATCTATGCATTGCAAAAAAAGGTAGACTGAGGTGATCCTTCAAGGGGTTGAGAATTGAGAATAGAATCAAAGATCGTCCATTGCAATGCTTTAGTTCCAAATGTAGTTTTAGTTAAGGAAATTTGTAATAGGGATTTTAGGATTAGTATGGCCAACTCAACGATAGTCGATACTAGTACTATAGGCGATCTTATTTAGACAAGTACAATGTTACTGCATTTGCCTGTCATAATAATTTTGTGGGGATTAACTGTACCACTGATCAAACTTTTTTTAATCTCTTTATTTCTTACATCAGCGCCTAAGGGCAAGAAGAGAGGCAGCGCAAAGTCGCGTCCGGGAAGATCTGGTGATGAGGCGCCGATCACCAGCGTGAGTGCTGAAGGCTCTGCTCAGTCAAGTAAGCCCTATTATTTATTATTATTATTTCCCTAACTTTTACCTTTGCCCACTATTATACTACTTTTCATTTTGCCTTGTTTATTCTTTTTTTTAATACTGTCTCCTTTTTTTCAACTCCCCTATCCAATCCTGTTAAACATGCATTATCTTTTTCCAGTCTGTACTAGTCTCTTCCCTATGTATCCTGTGGTAGTGTAAGACTAAGAACAGAATTTTGGGACTCTACTGTCTACTGTGAAGATTGCAGGCCCAAGTGGTAAGCTCGTATTATAAATAATATTGACCATGGTTGTTTGTTGAGGGGGCTTTCTGTTTCTGGCTCATGCTCTAACAGACGAGAGAGTGGCCATGGTCAGGGACCACCCCCTTCCCAACCCCCAATGTTGTGCTGTGTAATTCACTTGTACAGTATATCAGCAGTTCCCATAACAGTGCAGCAGGGCTGGAAAGTATGAGGTTCCATTGCATTTGCCAACCAACACCATATGTCTTTCATTGACCATTATTATTCCACCCCTTCATTGAGCTTCAATGACTCAGAGTCATCATCATCAGAGGCTATAGCTCTGCCCCTCCATTACGAAAAGTTTTTGATTGGCTTGACTACATGACTTTTCTAACATTGTGAATCAACAAATTCGCCAGAGTGATATTTTTGATAGAAGATACTTCAGTGCTAACTGAACTGTGGTGATGTATTGCGGTTGTATTTTTTTATTACAAAATTAAGGGGAGGCATATCTGGCATCTAAAAAAAGGTATAATGTTTTTTTCTAGCCACATAGAGGGCCGACGGCTCAAGTGCTGCTGCAGGAGGAGAAAGAGATTCGGTTGGAGAGAGAGAAGTGGCAGCAGGGACAGGCGATGGTAAGTCACATTGCTTGCTTATTAACAATTACTATTATACTCACTAGCTTCAAGGGTGTTGTCGTGACTCACTCGTGATTGTGAACACCCTGCTTTACCAGCTACTGTGGTGGTTGAGTTATGGCCTCTTCTATCTGCAACTCAGAAAAAGCTCACATAAGGTATGCTAAAAATGAAGGCTTGATGGAAACGGGAAAGAACGGAAGGTTAATATAAAGAATGGATGAAATGGTATAGGAGTAAAAGGAACGTTGCGTGGGTGGGTGGGTGGGTGGGTGGGTGAAAGGATGCGTGGGTGAGTATAGGGTAAATGGATGGATGGGTGAAAGAATGATTGAAAGAAAGGGTGGATACTGAATTGATAGATAATGGATTGGAAATTGTGATGAAAAACTGGATGAGAGAAAGTAAAGTTTAAATCATGGTGGTTATTGGGTAATACAGTTGGAAGAATGAAGGGACGATTGAATAATTGCTTGGATGAATAAACAAAGGAGCTCTTTTGGAGAGGGGCATGCTGCTCACCTACTTCGCTTACGTTGTTTTATGGTTATAAAAGCTATGGTTCAAAGTAGGGGGTATTTTAATTTTTGTTTCTAATCCCTTGACTCACTCTATTCATTAAGCGAGGCAGATATGTATCCCAACCATCATCGTTCATCACCCCCTCCATGGTATTTCGGCACCCATGACTGAAGTGCAGTATGGTTTAAAATTAGTGACAGCAGTGTTGGCTGTGCAATGTGCATCTGCTTCAGTTAATGCAGCATTTACAAAGTTTTCAATGCATTGCAAACCAAACACACAATGTGTGTTTCCGTTGGCCCACTCAGTCACCTCTTAATGCTTCACTCCTTTATTATTTCCTAAGTTCTTCCGTCCCAGCCTACCAAAACATTGAAAAATCCATTCTTAGCATGTGCCACATTTTTATGGCCAAGTGAAGTGATTCCAAAAATATTTTCATGGTTTCCCATAACAGATTTACTTTACACCTGTTCAGATCTTTCCCTTTAGACTTTCATCAATTACAGTCACTGAATAAGCCATAGCTTAACCACATGACAAATCGATGCTCAGTGACACCCCTCAACTCTTTAGCAAAAGCTCTACCTACCCGCCTAAACCTTAAAATGCAGTAGAGGAAATCAGGTTTCCTTTCCTTACTGCGCAGAGAATTAATTTGTTGGAAATAATTTGTGGTGGTGGACGAGGCCAGTGAGTAAAGTGGGACTAAGTGCCTGATTTCATTTCAGGCTTGGCATAAGGGATACTATGTGACTAGCGTGCCAAATACAATTTATATAGCACATTCCTTTCCCTGTAGTGCATCGTTTTCCCCACATCTACTTACAGCAGACAAGATAATAATATCTGCATTTTATATGTGACGTGTGTGACGTAGTATCTTATTTATTATTCATCTGCCTCTTTGGAGTCAGAGTAGAAAGTGAAAGGCATTTGGAGAAGAGCAGGGCCATTGGAATTAAAAATAGATAATTGTCAACTATAGCTGCCCAGCAGCAGACAGTACCAAAGTACACTAAGTGCTGTGCCACTCACTACTTAATTTTAAACAAGTGTGTGCACAGAGCATTGTTTACAATTTGTCATTTTTCTTTTTGTTTTTCTCAATATAGCTACTCCTGCTGGTCCACCAGCACCAGCCACCAGGCAGGAGATAGCGACTCGTTTGCGGTGGCAGAGGCTGGAGACCATTCAGTCTGAATACCAGTGACTGGTGGCCCTGTAGGATGAAGATGCAGAAGTAGCTGCCTCTGCCCTGGTCCCCAGTTCAGCCAGCCAGACCCAGCCGCCAGCTTTCCAGCCATTACATCGCCGGCATCAGCAGCCCTGACTACCACTGCTGCCACCCCCTCCTGCTCAGACAAACAATTTCAGGCTTGAATCATGCAGCGGCTCGAACACAGGGAAAACTGTCTAGGGGGCATAGACCAGAGCCTGGACCAGCTCTAGACCCATATGGATGAAGCCCCCTTCTAAGCCCTTTTTTTAATTTTTTTTGGTGGAGGGACTTGTTGTGGGTGGAGAGGGTAGGAAGGAAGTTGGAACTGGGTGTTTTTTAATTGGAATTTTGCTTGGACTTTGGTTGGGGATTGGTCAATTTGTTTGGGGAGAAGGATGGGCCTGTTGTGAGTGGATGGTGTGGGTTTGTTTGTAAAATATTAAAGAGGAAAATTATTTTACCATGCTTTATGCCTGAAAGTAGTTTATTTGTGTTTTACCTTTTTACTTTTACTTTGCACTGCTAACTTTTGCGCAGTCTGTTTTTTAAATCTGTTTATAAAAATGTATACCAGTTACTTATAGCTAGTTATATACCCTTGCCGTATTACCCTCAGTAACTATCTTGACCATTAGGGGGGATGCTTCTATGACCTGTATTGCCTACAACAACCTAGATAAACAATTACTTATGTGCAATAACAGTTAGTTGCTTACTTAATACTAGTTCACTTCAATCCATATTTCTCTTACCTGAATATAGATGAAGCAATAACAGGGAAGGCAACACAACTTCACAAATGAGGTTCCACTCCCACCCAGGTGAGCTCCAACTGTAGGATTAATCAGAAGGATAATATATCACAGGCAACTAAATGGAAATAAAAACACTGAGTTAGTGGGTGATAAATTGTATCATACCTTTACAAAGAATTGATTCCAGACTACTACATGACATAACAAAGAAGACCTGATAGTGATGAAATAACGGAAAATAGCAACAGTAACTTCTGCTGAGCAATGGGGAGCTAGTATTTAATTAAAACTAAAGTTACAAAATCCTTGAGTCACGAAAAGTGGACTCAAAGTCTGCAGTGGGCAAGGTTAAGCGTTTATGCAACACAAGGCCTAAATGATGATGCTGACGACTGATGTTCTTCTATATCTAAAATACGGATATCTTTTATGTGTGGGCGGGTAAATGGGCCAGTGTTGGCTATTGCTTAGGTAATAGAAGATCCTGCAGTAAGTTGGTGTCATTTTCACCAGATCCACCCACCAAGCGTGTGATCCATTTGTGGTGTAAATTAAGTCACACACCTCAATAAATCACACAGCCCAGGGAAGAGTAGATTCATCTGGGTGATGAGCAGCACATCACTGTCATCAATCTGTTGTGGAAGGAAACGAAGGAATGAGTTTGGCACAGTACAGTTAAAGGCATTGCAAACAGTCCTTCTGCCCCAGAGACCCAAGTTATCAGATATCTAAATGTTTTGTCGTCTAGGTTTGAAAAAATCTAATTATGGAAGAGTGTACCCACCCAGTTCTAAAGACATGATTGTTAAACGAAAAATTATACTGTATTGCCAAATTGTGTGGTGCATTTGCATTCTCCTCAGGAATGTCCATCACTCTTGGGTGCCTGCCTAGACCAGTCCGGTAGGTAAGCAGGAGTGTTGGGCTCAGCTTTCTCCTTTCACTCATGCAGGAGATGAGAAGGCCTGTGGTTTGTTAAACAGAAACTGTATTGTAGAGTCAAGGAGAAATGAAATGAAATGTAAAGATTTATAAAGCGCAACAAATGCCAAAAGGCCTCAAGGCGCTATTAGCAGATAGTCTTCAGAAGAAGAAAAATAAAAGAAGCTAGCTGATGCCTGTTATAGGGTGAACAGCCAGGTCTTTAAAGCCTTACGGAATAAGGTGTGAGGTTGAAGGCTGGAAATTGATGGGGGAAGAGAGTTCCACAACGTGGATGACACCACTGAGAAAGCTCTGCCTCCTCATCTTGATCTCCTGTATCTAGGCATAATTAGAAGATATTTGCCTGAAGATCAGAGCAATTGGGAGGGAATATAGCATTGAAATAGATTCCTGAGTTGTTGAGGGCCTCTGTTGTTAACAGCATTGAGGACCAAGCAGAGAGCCTTAAGGGTAATTTGCTTTTTTCACAGGAAGCCAAGGGCAGAAGGAAGGTAAGCTTCATGTGGAGTATATCAACAGAGGCAGAGCAAAATAAAGAGGACTCGGAGTTTGACTTTTGAAAGCAGGGCAACACACACACTCAGCAGCATTTGCCAAATCAATGCACCTCTCTCCATTCCACATAGCTGAGTACTAGGCCTCAGATTATCGTTTCCCTTTGAAGTCTATAACTTCTTTCTTCTAGTAGTTGATGAGGTAGTCCCACCCTGAGTTCTTTCATCTTCCTCTTGGCCCTGAGTAACTCCATCCCAGTCCCGACCTGAGCAAGATAGACCTGTAGTGCACTAGATCAAGTGGAGAAAAAGAATTGCAGAATTCTGTATAGGTTTTTGTTTGTTAACTAAAGTGACAGGTCTGGCCTTTGAAAATCCAGAAAAAGGAGTGCACCTCCCTCACTTTCTGCTACCACATCAATCATCAATCATCACTCACAATCACTCAATAATATATCATTCATTGGTGCAATAGTTACCTGTTCCAATCCAAGCACAATGGTAGGTAGTGGGGGTCGGTCTGCCGGGCGACACAAGTTTTGGGGGCGGCGGCCACCCCCTGCTCTTACCTACCATCTCCACCCCCCCGCTATTCACTGCGGCTGCCGCGGGGCGGCAAACGCAGAGACCACCACGGGCAGCTAGGGTGCTAGCTACGCCACTGCTTGTAAATCAAATGATCTTCTGGGCAAGCCCTTCTTGGTGATGAAAAAAAGGATCATATGAGTGGACCGTACAGGTTCATTTTTGCTAATGACATTAGTAAATGCCAATCACCCATCATTCAGGCCCCAAACAATGCAAATTCACTGAATCAAGTTTACAAATTACAGTTGAACAGTCTCGCTCACTGTCTGCCACCACATAAATAATCAATCATCACTCACAATCACTCACTGTTGGACATGGCCCTTGTTAGGGGAATTTACCCCAAAACTTTATGCTTTTTCCTCCTAGTCTTTACTATCTCCACATGACCTTAGATTTCTGGGCACCTTCCCATTGTATGGCAGAGGGTAGGTGTGTGTGCCCGCCTTGCCCGAATTGGGCAGAGGGTGTTCCCACGATGGGTTTAGGTGCCCCGTAAACGGGTACACCACATACCCGGGGTGGGTATGGCATTGGCTAGTAGTGGGACGTAGCACTGTATGTTCCACCCACTGGATAGACTGTCAACTGTGTATTGGGCCTGTATTTGCAGGTCAGTGGGGCGCCTTTGTGTCCCTGCCTAGGTTGGCATCACTTACGCCTCAGCCGACCCTGAGTGGGTCGAACCATACCATGAGGGCACCCCCCAGGGAAGCCTTGAAGGGCGCGGGGGTAGAAGCCTGAAGGTTGGGCAGGTATATAATGATGTTCACTGCCGAGGTAGTGAGGAACCCCCCCAAGTGAGGTTTCCCCTACCTTAAATTTCAGATCCTCCCAGGGGATACACCTGGGGTGTTTCCCGTTCTCTGGTGTGGTCTCAGGGGTCTGAGCACGTCCTCACTGTCAAGGCAGTGTGAAAGTAGGTTACACAGGCTAGGAAGAGGCGCTGCCCCGATGTTCTGAAACATGGGCTGGTCTACCAATGCAGACAGGGGAGTGCGCTCTTACACCTGTGTGTGTGTGTGTGCACACCGGCGCTCATGCTGTTTCGAATACATGTCCTGCCTGCTGTTGCTGGCTCAAGGATATGTCCTGGCACCTATGGCATTTTAGATAGGTGCCCGGCCTTCCATCACGGGCCGTTGAGGGCATACCTGCATCCCCGGTGTCTCACATCAGGGTCCGGTGGGCCATTGCAGCAAGCAGGGTGTGCACAATCACACCTGTAAGAGGGCAACCCCTGTCTGGCGGGTCTGGGCAAGGTGGTGTGCGCTCACTCGCATCTAAGGTGCTAGGGCCTGGGTCAGCCCATGTGCCCGGCCTGTCATTACTGACTGGTGTGTGCGCACTGGCATCTATCGTGAGTAAACTCATGAGCATGCTGCCATTGCAGGCTGCTCTATGTGGAAACCCACACCGATGGTGCCCGTTAATGTGTGTGCCACCTGCCATCGCAGGCTGGTGCGTGCACCTTGACACCTGTTTAGTTAAACCCTTGTCCAGTCTTCCTTTGCAGACTCGGGCAGGTGCACTTGCATCCATGGTGCTGGGGACTATGTGTCCAACTTGCCATCGCAGGTCTATGTGCGAACTAGCGCACATGGACCCAGGTAGTGAGGAATACCTGTGTGTTTTTTCTCTACCTATGAGGCTTGCTCTTCCTATAGGTTAACATGGGGAAGTGGTTGACATTACTTCAGGCTGCAATAGTGGATTGCAGTAGAGTAGCCTCATGAATCTGATGTTTCCTATCAATAGATTCGCCATGACATACATTTTCCAATGCTAAAGGGGATTTTGGCATAACTCGCTTAGAAATGCCATTTATAGAATATGGACATTTCTATGCTCTAAGAGTCCTGCATGCCATGGTGCGTGGCTCCGGTGGACACCAGATGCCAGGGGAGCACATCTATGCATTCCCTAGCAACCATCATAAACCATTGGCATACCACTAGACTGACAAAACCTCTGCCATTTGAGGGCTGGATGGGATAGATTGGAGAGAGAGGTTTTGACACTTAGACTTTCTTAGGGGAGACAGCTATTGTTCAAAGGGAAACCCCTTTAAACAGCCTAACTTCAAAGACACACGACTGCATAACTACAGGTGCCATTCTTCAGCAAAGGGTGAGATACGCTTGTGGGGATGTGGGACCATAGAACCCGGACTACATGGTGTACATTGCCAGAGGACTCTGTTGTGCACATGGAGGATTACTGTCTGTGAAGGGGACCACGTGCCCTTTCTGAAAAGTCGCTGGCCTGACCCGAAGACCTGCTGAAGTGTGTCACCCTGAAGTGTGCTCTCCAAAGGCCGGTCGTCAGGCTTCCTGTTCTCTTAGAGATCTCAGAAACATTGAAGATCTCCTGCGAGGGACCTACACCATCTACCTGTGACATCTGGAGAGCGGTGTCCTCTCAAGTGCCCACATCGGCTATGGAATCCCATTGGGTAGCGCGGTGTGAGCGTGTAATTAAGACTTGTTTGTGGAGACCAGATTGTTTAGTGCAGAGTCCCAGAAATCTTGCCCACATCTAAGGCATGTGGTGCTTGTACCGCAGGGACCCTGACACTCATAAGCCTCTAGTTGGTGGTGAGTGGATTCACTGGTTGCGGGACCCCACGTGGCTGTTTTGTCAATCATGCTGCATCTCTCTTGTGCGACACGTCAACTGCATGCTTATTGCATGTGGTGTCCGATTCACAGGATGCGAACCTCAGTGTTCAGGGTGTGTCCGTAGCAGTGCCTCACTCTATCTCATGTGGCTCTGCTGAACTTGCGCCTGTGTGTGTGACCGGACCAGTGCAACCTGTATCATTGTGCATTGGACGTTATGCCTCATTTACAGGGAGGTATGGAATTTGTAACTCATCATTGTGTGTGACTGGAATTGCCTGTTGGAACCCATATTAATGTATACTGGTAACTGTGCCTCATTTCCAGGGAGGTATGGAATTTGCAACTCTTCGTGTTGAAGACTTGAAGTGTTTGGTGCAATACACACCAACGAGTGCCAGATGCTGTACCTGGATTGCCCAGGCATGGCCCTGATCAACCTGTACCTGTCAGGGTGCCTCCTCCCATCGAGAGGTTCCCCAGTGTTACTCCCCATTCATCGATTGTTCCCTTTTGACCCTCATTGCGGCAGACCAACTATCCTCCCCACACCTGGCCCTTCCTGAAGACATCTTGGCACCAGGTAGTAGTGAGAGAGATTGTTTAAATTGAAGAAACACTTCCGAGACAGTTTGTAAGCGGGTCAAGAGAGTGCCTGACTCTATTGTGTTTTGAGACCTCTGGGTGAACTTCCTGAGTGGCTGCTAAACTCCCCTTGTTTATGTCTACCTCCTCATTAAAACTTGCTACATATCCCCACCTGCTTCCCGAGGACCCAGACTCAGTGTGACTTCAGCCGTTTACAGCCTAGAATCCAGGAGACAAGGCTGGTTATCTTCCATCCTGGGGGTATAGGACAATCAGGGTGAACCAGAGGGTGGAGGGAGGCTGGGACCATGCAGTCTGCAGGGTGTTATCCATTGACCTGCTGGGTACCAGTAGCACTGCATTAGGGTGCTGAGTGCATATGTGTGTAAGAGCATTCCGTACGGACTGGGCTGATACCTGTCACACTGCGTAGCGGTGCAGAGTGAGTGTGTATAAGTGGGAGTGATAGCCTAACGACCACCTGTGATTCACGACACTGGCCAGCGGTGCCACTTTATATGTTGAGTTCATACCAAAAGCACAATACATTTGACATTGGGTTTACCCGCATGGCTCCTGCCCGCATTCCTGCTAAAATGTTTTCTCGTTTCATGTATGTACATATCTTTGATATCATTGTGACCCGGGGTATACCTTATAGAGTTGCTAGGGTAGGCATGGGGTGGACAGCGTGTTACACCACATAAGGGCGCTCTCTCTCTCTGTGGGGGGGTGTGCATACCATTGATATCATACAATACAATACAAACCAAAAAAAAACATGTGTTTTATGCCCTAAGTATATGATGTTCATGTTATAATGATTGAATATGTGTGTTGAATTTAAACGTTATTTACATACATCCTGTGTGAAGTCTCTTTTGTGACGCTCAGTGTATTTATTGGAAGTGACTGCTGTGCCTTTGCTTTACACATTGCCTCTGAGGAAAGCCTGACTGCTCAGTGCCAAGCTACCCAAGGGTGAGCACAGATGATACAGTGAGTGTAATCACCCCCCCTTGACAGGAGAGGTAGATTCTGCCTGGCTGGGAGCATCCCTTCAGCCAACCAGAGAGTGCTGGTTCCAACACTGACTCACTTTTGCAATAGTTGTAGTTTCCTCTTCAAGTGCAAGCATGAGTAGGTTAGGTAGTAGGTACACAATTTTATCTTTGACACAGGCAACACATTGGAATTTAGTATTGGCACTCTTGTAAATCAACGATCTTCTGTGGCAGCAGTGCTAAGTGATGCAAAAAAGGATAGGCATGCAAGGGAGGCAGGCATTGTTTCAAATGTCATGAAGGAATTGTGGAGGCTTCTTCACTGCACACTGTCCAACTACAATCCAGCAATATATGTGACTAACAAATGGTGGGGCAGCATAACTCTGACACAAACATAATGTTCCACTAACAACTTTTTTTTGCAAAGAAATAAGTTCAATGAGAAATAATTAAAAAGTTCTATGGTGGCACTGGCATACTCAGTCCGGGAAGTAGAGTTTACCTTCAAACTCAGGTGGTTCACTCAGAAGTTGCTCAGATAACACATTGGTTCTGACCAATCATCCTCCTCCTGTGCTGTTACAGGAATGGTGTAATTGTGTAGTATGAAATGTTGGCTCATTTTGATCATAGTCAATCTCTCCACATTTTGAGGTGAGAGACTGGTCCTTCTCACTGTAACAAATGCACCAGCTGAACTGAACACACGCTCAGCAGACACACTGCCTATAGGACAAGCCAGATACTTTATTGCAAGCCTGCTGAGTTCTGCCCATTGACGCATCTTCCCATACCAATACATCAATGGGTTTTGATCCACACAGACCTCTTTTGGATCATCCAGATAATCCTGAAACATCCTGTGGATGGTCATTGGTGTTGCCTCTTGCTCAACCTCTTTTTCCATTGCCTCTGCACTAGACTTAGGCCCTGCCGATTTATACCAATACAAGGTAGTGGTTAGATACACTCCTTCTGTTGCCGTTGTTGCCGGTGTTCTGGTTGACAGTATTGTTGACTGCTGTGAGACAAGACTGCCCTCTTTGGAAGTTGAAGGATGCACCCCAGACCTGCAGAGTTAGACTCTAAGTTCCAGACATTGTTGTTTCAGCTCGCCGGCTTCCACAACAATCCACCTCTTGTATTTTTAAGCATCCCGTTCAGAAAAAGGTATGGAAGTGGGCAAGATTGTTTTTGTACCATGGTTCACGTACTGTGGCACAGAAGTACTATTTGGACGAGATTATGTCATATTGCAGCTTTGCATTGGAAGCCGATTGAAACAGTAAGCTCTCAACCAAGGCATGTGCTTCTGTGTTTTAGTTCACACTTGCAAGGGCGAACCTTTCAGACACCTTCTTTAGCTGGTTCTGCACCAGATGCAACAACAGTATAGCTTGACCCATCGTACTGTCCTCCTTGCTAACGTTATGTGTGGAATCCTCAGAAGGGAGTAGCATCTGTGTCAGGCATTTTACTAGGCACCATTTCTCCTCATCCATGGTCATACTTTCCCAACTGCATCCAATCCTCTTTGAATGACATAGTCATTGATCTGTTTGTACTTCTCAAACAGACGTTGCAACATGAAATAGGTCAAGTTCCAATGTGTTGGCACCTCCTGTATCAGGGCTTTAACTGGTACGCTATTAGCATGCTGAATAATCTGCATCTTCTACCGGGCTTTAAAAGAATGGCTGAAATGAGTGCAGATTCTTCTGCAGGTGGTCAGTATGTTGCTGACTATGTCTAACTTTTTGAGAAAGACTTGCACCACCAGGTTGATGCAATGGGTCAAACAAAGGACCCTGAAATAGCCATGGATGGATGGATGGATGGATGGATGGATGGATGGATGGGTGGATGGATGGATGGACCGACCGAGGCAAAATGGAGAAAACAAATTAAAAAATTGAAATATTATCCTAAAACTTAAAATAAAAACGGTCACTTGAAAAACAATGAAACAAATTTAAATTACAAAAAAATACAATAAAACATTTAAAAGTTACAAAGATTAAATTAAAATTTGCAAAAAATCAATTGCCAATGTATGTATGGGAGGATGAGAAGAAACCTATTGTGGGGCAAGGAGGTGCTAAATAAAAAATATGCATGTAATATATAAGCACTGTTCATCAAAATCATATTCTTAATATACATACTACAATGATCCTCAAGCATATTATTAATCTGATACATATTCATCCATGTAAGCCTATGGCAAAGGCACAGTGGCTGGATGCACAAAATGCCTGCCAGCCAGTGCCACATGGTCAAACAACATCAACAAGCAAGGAGGCCTGGGAAACAAAGAACACATGCAAGCCTATGGCAAAGGCACTCTGACTGGATCCACAAAACGGCTGCCAGCCACATAGCCAAACAACAGCAGCAAGCAAGGAGGCATGGGGAACAAGAACACATGCAAGCCTTTGGCAAAGGCACACTGTTGAATGCACAAAATGGCTCCAGGCACATGGCCAAACAACAACAGCAAGCAAGGAGGCATTGGGAACAAAGAACACATGCAAGCCTATGGTAAAGGCACACTGTCTGGATGCACAAAAATGGCTGCCAGCCACATGGCCAAACAACAACAGCAAGCAAGGAGGCATGGGGAACAAGAAACACATGCAAGACTATGTCAAAGGCACATTGGCTGGATGCCCAAAATGGTCCCCAGCCACATGGCCAAACTACAACAACAAGCAAAGAGGCATGGGGAACAAAGTGAACACATTCAGGCCTGTGGACACAGATTCCACAAAATGCCCCCCGGCCACATGGCATGGAGAACAATGGCAGACCAATGGTGGACTATGGCAAACACACATACTGGACAGACAAAGGAGGCAAGGTAACACTGAAGAAAACACTAGCATTAATTCAGCAATGCCAAAAATTAAAATTAACTGAGCTATAAAAATGTTAAAACAACACACATCCTCCCAAGGCATCAAATACTACCCCATATATACACTTTTTGTACACAACAAAATTTGAAAAACAAAAAAAACCACCACATTTTTAATTAAATTCAATGTCATCTCATTCCTAAATGATGTTTTAAAACAACATATACCAAAGAAACAGTTGTTTCATGCTCCCATGACTAGCACTGGCCTGGGCCTACTAGATGGCCCTTTGTCAGACTAGGCCACATAGTAAAATTAATAAATAAAGATTTCAAATTTAAAAAACATGGAGTAAATCTACTGAAATGTGCAACATTGTTCTTTAACAAAAGAAGACAAATTAAATGCAAAAATATAACTAGCACCCTATTGAAAATAAAGGCCACCCACCACAATAACTTTGAAAAATTGCATAAAAGTACAAATAAATACTGGTGCATACACTTTATCAAACAAACGGCAACCTTATACAAGAGGTTTTGAACTTATTTGTGAAATCTCAAAATTAAAGTCCTTAAATCCAATAGTATGTATGCAGCAGACAAGGAGAGTGATCCTTCCAGCTCCAAATCCAAATGAAAAGTGACCAAGAGATGGAGAAAGCACTTGGAGGACCTACTGGACAGGAACAGGAAGCTGGAGTCTCTTGGGCACTTCCTTCCTGTTGGAAAAGAAGGAGGAATAAAAGGCTTCTTGCAGAAAAAAACAACTCCAACAGTCCGGTGGAGAAGAAAATAAACTCAAAAAACCTCTTTAGCTGCTTCTCAAGCACAAAAGCTAATTGAGTGAGGCGTTCGCAACTGTGATCGTTACTACATTGGCGCCATCGCACCAGGATGCTGTGCGAATCGGTGCAAAGTCTCGCACGTGCTCGCTTGCAGCCCGAGAGTATTGTGCCACTCGCTCGTGAGCGCAAAAACAAATCTCAAGCATGCGAACTGAAAAAAAACTCTGCTTCAAGCCCGGTTGAATTCAGGATTTCCCTGCTTCTCCGCGGAGCGTGGAGTGCCTGAATTCCATGAGCTGCGTGGAGTTTACGCCTGAGCCTAGTAGTAGGTTGGTGTGGGTGATCGTCCTAGTTCTGAGGGCCACCAGGAATGTTATTGGATAGGTGTTGTTGCAGAAGTTCAGTAATTCCGTTTTGTCCATTTTGAGCTTCGTTCAGTTCTCCTTCATCCAATTGGTGACGCTCATCAGGCATCTGTGGAAATTAGCTCTGGTGGCAGGAGGGTCTTTAGAGAGGGAGAGGATGAGTTGGGTGTTGTCTGCGAAGGATATGATGTTTAGTCCATGGGATGTGACGATGTTAGCCAAGGGGGTAATGTAGGTATTGAAGAGGGTGGGGCTGAGGCATGAGCCCTGAGGGACGCCGCAGATGTTTGTCCTTGGGTTTGGAGGTGAAGGGTGGTAGGAGGACCTTCTGTGTTCTTCCAGTAAGGAAGGAGGTGATCATCTGAGTGCATCCCCTTAGATTCTGATGTGGTGCAGCCTTATGATCAGTATGTGGTGGGATACAGTGTTGAATGCTGCAGAAAGGTCAAGGAGGATTAGTGCTGCTATCTCTCCCCAGCTCACAAATACCTGGTGTATCTGTGAGTTGTTTGTTCTACTGTGTGTTTTAAAAAAAGGAAGGCGCTACGGTGAAAACATTTTCCTAAGCAGGTCGCTCCCTACTCCACCTGTTTCTTTCATTCTGTCCGCTGTCCTAGCTACTGTACCAGCCTTATTGAGTACATCTCTATATAGATCCCTACCTAAGGTTGCGGAGCACTATTGAAACACCAGCACATTTTATCGTACCATTTGTTCCAAATAAGCAGTGTTGCACATTAATAGAGTTGGACTGATCCAGAGTTGTTCTATGCCTGGTGTGAGAAGCTTTTCCATTGCTCTTTTGAATTTGCGCTCTGGAATATGTAGCCCATAATCTGTGAAGAAAATTGTAGGACTTGGCCTTTGTGGCTAAAGTTCCCTAAACTTTTTGCTTTCCCCTAGACCGTTTTCCTGACATAGAGTTGCCAATTTAGATGCTTTGGGTACTTTGCCACTGCTGATCAGTGTCAAAGTACAAGGGTTCCCTATGTAAAGTACAATGGTAATTGGTTGGCCATGATTGGTATGTTTGCCTTACTAGTAAAAGTCCCTAGTGATGTGCACTGTGTGTGCAAGGGCTAGTAATGCAAAGGCGCGCAGAGAAGGGAACTCAGGCCTTCAGTGTAGGGCCTGCGCGCAGTTTGCTAAGTTAGCATGTTGTCCTGACAAGTGCAACCACTTGTCAGGCCTTACTTTCCCTTTTGCGTACACTGTGGGCACCCCTGTGGTAGGTCCCAGGTAACCCCTGGGCAGGGTGCAGTGTAGGTAAAAGGCAGGACATATACTGAGGTGTGTGCTATGTCCTGACACTGAAAAAACACTCCATTTCGTTTTCACTGGTGAAAGGCCATTCTGCCCATAGGACAGAATGGGGGAGGCTGGGTATGGTGTTTTGTTGGACTAGTTTCCGATAAGTTTATAATGGAGAGGTGAAGTTTAGTATGTATGAACTCACAGTGTCATAACACATCTTTCTATGAAAGTGGTTTTGTCACTGTGTGTTCAGAAACCACTATTTTAGAAAGTGGCTGAGTTTTGTGCTTTAAGCATTTCTGTGTGTCTCTGCTGAATGTGGATTGACTGTCTGGATCTGAGATGGGAGGGGGTGAGATGGCACCTGGCTGACCTGCATTTGGAGAGTATGCGAGGAGAAACCCCGGGAGGTGAAGAGGCCTGGGTTGCAGCTATAAAACAATTGACCCATCTCCTGCTGAGTGATTAAGGGTCCAGACCCCCAGTATCAAAGGGAGAAAGGTGACACTGGGAGGGAGACACCCAGAACTAATTTAGGCAGGGGTCAGGGACCCTGAGCACAACGAACTTCAAAGACATGAAGGGGTATAACTAAGAGAACTGAAACCCCTAGAATTTGGTGTAATTTTGAATGGCGAAATAGACAGGTCGAGTCTGCAAAGGCTTTGACCTCTTTCGTGGTCAAGAAGAACATCTGCCAAGGAAGAAGTTGCTGAAGAGACTGCTGGATAGGACTGACCCTTGCTTCGTGATCTGGGGCTGGCCTGCAGTTTGTAGCTTTTACTAAGGAAGAGACTGTAGGGACATTGCAGTGGGTGGTGTCCCCCCCTTCTTGAACAGGACTGTGCTTTGTGCTGTGTCCTGAACCTCAAGGGCCCGAGGTGAGCTGGCTCCCTGTTTGGAAACACAGGAACATAAAAGTTTCCGGAGAAGTCCCAAACAACGCAGTGTGTGCGTGCTTTTGCAGCTTGAGACCCTCAGAAGTTGTGCCTTGTGATCGTGGGCACGCAGGAGTAAACTGAGTCTCGGACGCGCAGGGTGCGTGTCGTGGTGCAAGCCGAGGCGTTGGTGAGGAGCGCCTGGTCGTTGTGTGCACCGGGAAAAGAAGTGAGTCTCGGACGCGCAGGGTGCGTGTCGTGGTGCAAGCCAAGGCGTTGGTGAAGAGCGCCTGGTTGTTGTGTGCACCGAGAGAAGAGATGACACTCGGACACGCAGGGTGCGTGTCGAGGTGCAAGCAGAGGAGTGGTGATGATCGCCTGGTCATTGTGTGCACCAGAGAAGAGGCGAGTCTCGGACGCGCAGAGTGCATGTCGCGGTGCAACCAGAGGCGCTGGTGAGGAGTGCCTGGGTAGCGTGTGCACCGAAATCAAAGTAAATCTCCACAAGTGCTGAGGGCGGGTCTCGGTATCCATTGAGACCGCCGGAAGGAGGGCCAGGTCATTGGGCCCTCGGAGTGCAACAGTAGCGGCCCGGACCGGCAGTCCCGGAGGAGCGGAGTCGCCGGCCCAAGCTCGCCGTGCCCATTGACGGAGTTCTGGATCAAGGCCCAAGTCGCTGAAGGAGGGAGAGAGAGTGAGAGTCGCGCCCCCAGGTAACGTGGATCACCACCTGGGGTGTGGTGTGGGCTCGGGAGGGACACTCTCTCAGCCTCTCGCTCCTGGCAGCTGCGTAAGCCTGTTGCTTTGGCTCGGATCGAGGCCCGTGCTGGCCCAAGGAGGGCAGTACTGGGGCCGGAGTGAGAGCGGTACTTTTGTGTCATCATTGATCCATGTCGGGGCAACTGTTAACGGAGCACCTAGACTGTCGTATTACACTTTGCATTATTGCTGCTAACGAACTATCGAACTGTCGTATGACGCCTGACTCTATTTGTGCCTGACGAACTACATGCTGGGTGCGCTATGCACTGCGTTATTTTCCCTTGCAGAGTACATGATTGTAAGCGTGGCTCATTGCTTTATTTCTATAGTGAACAGTACATGATTGTAGCGTGACGCATTTCTTTGTTTCTTCCTTGCAGAGGGCATGCTGGTGGTGATACGCATTGCATTATTCCTTCTATTGCAAAGTACATGACTGTGGCGCTACGTATGGCATTGTTTCTCTATTGCACAGTTCAGGAGTATATTGTTACGCATTGCAGTATTTTGTTTCTTTTGCAACGTGTGTGGTTCTAGCAATACGACCTACCTAACCTTTTGGAAATGGTTAGAAGTCAGCTTAACTGTTGGTTAGAAGCGTTGGTTGGGATTAGAACCTACCAATCCACCGGGAGGAATACTACCCATTATTATATGTTAGTTTTGTATCGTGTGGTCATATCATATATCTTCTTGTACAAAGATTATACTCGTTTTATAAAAACTCGTGTGGAGTCTATTTGTGGTGACATCATTGGGTTGCTGTGAGTGTGGTTGCACATACTGTACATTCGTGCCTTGGAGATAAGCCTGACTGCTCATGCCAAGCTACTAAGGGGGTGAGCAGGGCTATCTCAGACGGTGTCCTTACTTAGCCTAACGTTGAAACAAGGGGTCCAGATCTCGCTCCTGGCAACAGCGGTGTGGGACAGGGACTCCCGCCTCCAGCATTTGGTGGTGGCGGTGAGGGATAAGGACCCCCACTTCCAATGGTGCACAGACATAATATCGAGTTTTTTATTTCGACCTACATTTAATATCGAGTTTTAAATATCGTAGGGACAGAATATCGACATCAAGAATATCGGTGACCAGAATATCGACCTGAAGGTAAGAAATACCGTTTTGTTAATATCGAAGTTAGTAATATCGATAGCAAAAATATCGGTGTTAATAATATCGATGTTTATGTTAGTGTTATGTATTTTAGTATGTATTTTATATGTATGTGTTCCACATGTTTTGTTATGTTTGTATTTTTTTAAATATATGTATTAATTGTTTAGAAGTTAGTAATTTTGTTTAAAGTAAATTTTGCGTTTTAGTACCGTAGCGGGTTGTGGGTTTATAGGAGAATAGGGTGGGAAGTAATTTAATTATAGTAAATTAAATCATAATTTTTAGAAATGATTAATTATTTTTAAATACATTTTGCACTTTAGTTCTGTAGCAGGTTGTGGGTTTATAGGGAATAGGGTGGGAAGTAATTTAATTGTAATTAAGTAATTATTAATTTTAATTTATTGGTATTGATAATTAATTTATTGTTAATTAATTATGAATTGGTAATTAATTTTTATTAATTGACTAATTGATAATTATATTAATTGTGTTAATTTTTAATTGGGTGTGTTGTGGGTTTATAGGGGAATAGGGTGGGAAGTAAATTAATTATAATAAATTAATCATTTTTATTTTTGGTATTGATAATTAATTTATTGTTTATTATTTATTAATTGGTAATTAATTTTTATTAATTAATTAATTGATACATATATTAATTGTGTTAATTTAGTTTAGGAGCGGGTTGTGTGTTTATAGGGGAATAGGGTGAGAAGTAATTTATTATAATTAAGTAATTATTTATTAATATTTATTGGTATTGATATTTAATGTATTGCTAATAAATTATTAATTGGTAATTAATTTTTATTAATTATTATTTTTGGTATTGATAATTAATTTATTTTTTATTAATCATTAATTGGTAATCAATTTTTATTAATTGATTAATTGATAATTATATTAATTGTGATACATTTTATGCGGAGTGGGTTGTGTGTTTATTGGGGAATAGTGTGGGAAGTAATTTAATGTTATTAAAGTAAATATTAATTTTAATGTATTGGTATTTACAATTAATTTATTGCTAATTTATAAATAAATCATTATTTAATTTAAATAATTATTTAATTGATAAGTATGTTATTTTTAACTCCTACGCTATCCAACACTTTCCCTACTGTTGCACTGTCTGGAGTTGGAATAGCAATTATAACCCCTACGCTATCCAACACTTTCCCTACTGTTGCACTCTTTGGAGTGGGAATAGTAATTTTTACCCCTACGCAATCCAACACTTTCCCTACTGTTGCACTCTCTGGAGTTGGAAAAGTAATTTTACCCCTACTCTATCCAACACTTTCCCTACTGTTGCACTCTTTGGAGTGGGAATAGTAATTTTTACCCCTACGCAATCCAACACTTTCCCTACTGTTGCACTCTCTGGGGTGGGAATAGTAATTTTTACCCCTACGCTATCCAACACTTTCCCTACTGTTGCACTCTCTGGAGTGGGAATAGTAATTTTTACCCCTACGCTATCCAACACTTTCCCTACTGTTGCACTCTCTGGAGTTGGAATAGTAATTTTTACCCCTATGCTATCCAACACTTTCCTTACTGTTGCACTCTCTGGAGTGGGAATAGTAATTTTTGCCCCCACGCTATCCAACACTTTCCCTACTGTTGCACTCTCTGGAGTTGGAATAATAATTTTTACCCCTATGCTATCCAACACTTTCCTTACTGTTGCACTCTCTGGAGTGGGAATAGTAATTTTTGCCCCTACACTAACCAACACTTTCTCTACTGTTGCACTCTCTGGAGTTGGAATAGTAATTTTTACCCCTACTCTATCCAACACTTTCCCTACTGTTGCACTTTCTGGAGTTGGAATAGCAATTATAACCCCTACGCTATCCAACACTTTCCCTACTGTTGCACTCTCTGGAGTGGGAATAGCAATTTTACCTCCACGCTTTCCAACACTTTCCCTACTGTTGCACTCACTGGAGTGGGAATAGTAATTTTTATCCTACGCTATCCAACACTTTCCCTACTGTTGCACTCTCTGGAGTTGGAATAGTAATTTTAACCCCTACTCTATCCAACACTTTCCCTACTGTTGCACTCTTTGGAGTGGGAATAGTAATTTTAACCCCTACGCTATCCAACACTTTCCCTACTGTTGCACTCTTTGGAGTGGGAATAGTAATTTTTACCCCTACGCTATCCAACACTTTCCCTACTGTTGCACTCTTTGGAGTGGGAATAGTAATTTTTTTCCCTCCGCTATCCAATATTTTTCTGTATTGTTTTAGTTAATGGTGTGTGTAATTTATTTTTAAAACGTTAAAAATATTGTAGTTTTTTAATTTGTTATATAGATTTTTTTAATTTTATTTATATTATTTTTTATGTGTATATATATATCTATAATTTCTAAAATGTTTTCAACAATTTATAAGTTATTAAAATAATTATTTATGAATATTATTAAGTATATTTATTATATTTTATATGTATATGTTTAATTTATTTTACCATTATATGTATTAGTTATTATTTTTAAACAGTTTTAAATATTTTTAACTATGTTTCTTTTAATTATATGTATTATTTACTTTATTTTACATTATTTTTTTAACATTTAAAAAAACGATATTTTTACGATATTTTTGACATCGATATTTTTTTCTCAATATTTTTGTACTTACCGTGATGTAGATAGGATGTCGATATTCTTGACTTCAATATTTTTGTCACAATATTTTTGTACCTCGATATTGTTGTAGTCAATATTTTGTCAGTGATTCACTACCAACATTTGGCAGCAGAGCGGTGGGATTCAATTCTAATGTAAATTAAACGTGTATGTGCAAAATTACTCACAGTAATTGGTGTTCATCATAAATTGATCGCAGACCACGACGCAACCACATATTGTGTTTTTGGAATTGTTTGTTCTATTGTTGAGTAACCTTTAAACCACACATCATGTCTCAGGGAGAGAGCCAGATAGCCGGTGAGGCTGAGGCTGCAGAATTAGAGTTTAACATTGAGGCACCTTTTTCCTACAAGGTTGATCAGTTGAGGAAATTCTGCAGAGCTTTGGGATGTCCCATGAAGGGTAGCGCCAAGAAGGAGGAGCTACAAATGGCCTTGAGGGCCTGGTGGGAAGCAAAAGAGGCTCAGGAGACGGGGGATGTTGAGGTGGATGAGGATGACCCAGGGAATGGATTTGGTCCACAGGAATTGCCAGTGGAGAGACCAGCCGCAGGGGCTGGTAGTAGCCATTCAGGGAGGGGTTTTTCACCAGAGCAGTTGGAGGAAAACCAAAGGGTCAGACTGCATGAGTTGGAGGTGTTAAAACTTAAAACTCAAGCAGAGGAGAGCAGGAACGCTCTCGCGTTGGAAGAGAAACGGATTCTCTTTGCTCATGAGTTAAGCATGAGGGAACTGGACATTAAGGGTAAACAAACAGAGTCCAGTGTGATTGGTGGCAGCGCACAGCCAGTGCCAAGTGTGGATGATTACAAGAGTGCACTGGAGGATTGGGTAGTGGTTAGCATGGTAAATGATTTGGCGGGGTTGACCAATTTGGCCCCAGGGGAGCCTAGGCTCAGAAATTATTCTCCAGGATTGCGCCACCCCGTGTTAAGGTGTGGGCTCCTTGATTCCCGGGAGTCTGCATGATAACCGGACCCCTGGTCATGGGTCCAGGGGCCTGAAAAGGCCCCAGAGAGGGAAGGAGGGCCAAGTGGCGCAAGGAGATCCCAGAGTAGTGAGAAGGGGTTGCTGGCTAGCCTCTTGTCTCAAAAGAGGGGGAGGAAGAGTAAGCAGCACCCCAGGGATCAGCAGCACCACCCAGGAAACTGGGGGGGGGGCCGTAGGAGAGCCACCGGGTGGAGGTCTAGTGCATACTTGCCAGAGGTGTGAGGAAGAACACCTAGCATCAGGAGGGCGTGGGGAGTCTGTAGCCAGAGCTCCTGCCGTCCTGAAGTTTGTGGGTGCCATTCCTAAGTGGCAAGCCCAGAAAAATAAATGGAAGGTTAAAAGAGGGTTGTGTTCCCCAATGGGAACACCGGTGGGACAGTGTCCAGCCAGTGGGGCTGTGTCCCCTAGAAGTGACCAGAGTAAACCCACTTTTAACCTGGAGGGCAGGATGACTGGAGGTAGTATCCTGACCAATGGGCCTTCCCAGGGTACCACTCCAGGGTGGGGTTGGCATGGGTCCAGCACTCCTGGAGGGGTTCCCCTGGCCGGGAGGGATCCATGGAACAGCATTGTTGGCTCAGGGGGTAGTGATCAGGAAGAGCCCCTGGGGCCAGGAAAGCGAGGAACAGGAGGGTGTCCCTGTGGTAGAGGGCCTGTGTCCTGGTTCTATCGCCCGAAGCAGGGAAGTCCATCAAGGTAATGATTGGTCTACCCTGACTTTTGGCTGGGAGGGGGTTGTGTAGGACTTGGCCTTTGTGGCTAAAGTTCCCTAAACTTTTTGCTTTCCCCCTAGACCGTTTTCCTGACATAGAGTTGCCAATTTAGATGCTTTGGGTACTTTGCCACTGCTGATCAGTGTCAAAGTACAAGGGTTCCCTATGTAAAGTACAATGGTAATTGGTTGGCCATGATTGGTATATTTGCCTTACTAGTAAAAGTCCCTAGTGATGTGCACTGTGTGTGCAAGGGCTAGTAATGCAAAGGCGCGCAAAGAAGGGAACTCAGGCCTTCAGTGTAGGGCCTGCGCGCAGTTTGCTAAGTTAGCATGTTGTTCTGACAAGTGCAACCACTTGTCAGGCCTTACTTTCCCTTTTGCGTACACTTTGGGCACCCCTGTGGTAGGTCCCGGGTAACCCCTGGGCAGGGTGCAGTGTAGGTAAAAGGCAGGACATACACTGAGGTGTGTGCTATGTCCTGACAGTGAAAAAACACTCCATTTCGTTTTCACTGGTGAAAGGCCATTCTGCCCATAGGGCAGAATGGGGAGGCTGGGTATGGTGTTTTGTTGGCCTAGTTTCCTATAAGTTTATAATGGAGAGGTGAAGTTTAGTATATATGAACTCACAGTGTCATAACACATCTTTCTATGAAAGTGGTTTTGTCACTGTGTGTTCAGAAACCACTCTTTTAGAAAGAGGCTGAGTTTTGTGCTTTAAGCATTTCTGTGTGTCTCTGCTGAATGTGGATTGACTGTCTGGATCTGAGATGGGATGGGGTGAGATGGCACCTGGCTGACCTGCATCTGGAGAGTATGCGAGGAGAAACCCCGGGAGGTGAAGAGGCCTGGGTTGCAGCTATAAAACAATTTACCCATCTCCTGAGTGATTAAGGGTCCAGACCCCCAGTATCAAAGGGAGAAAGGTGACACTGGGAGGGAGACACCCAGAACTGATTTAGGCAGGGGTCAGGGACCCCTGAGCACAACAAACTTCAAAGATATGAAGGGGTATAACTAAGAGAACTGAAACCCCTAGAATTTGGTGTAATTTTGAATGGCGAAACGGACAGGTCGAGTCTGCAAAGGCTTTGACCTCTTTCGTGGTCAAGAAGAACCTCTGCCAAGGAAGAAGTTGCTGAAGAGACTTCTGGATAGGACTGACCCTTGCTTCGTGATCTGGGGCTGGCCTGCAGTTTGTAGCTTTTACTAAGAAAGAGACTGAAGGGACATTGCAGTGGGTGGTGCCCCCCCTTCTTGAACAGGACTGTGCTTTGTGTTGTGTCCTGAACCCCAAGGGCCCGAGGTGAGCTGGCTCCCTGTTTGGAAACACAGGAACATAAAAGTTTCCGGAGAAGTCCCAAGCAACGCGGTGTGCGTGTGCTTTTGCAGCTTGAGACCCTCAGAAGTTGTGCCTTGTGATCGTGGGCACGCAGGAGTAAACTGAGTCTCGGACGCGCAGGGTGCGTGTAATGGTGCAAGCCGAGGCGTTGGTGTGGAGCGCCTGGTCGTTGTGTGCACCAGGAGACGAGGTGAGACTCGGACACGCAGGGTGCATGTGGTGGTGCAAGCTGAGGCATTGGTGAGGAGCGCCTGGTCGTTGTGTGCACCGGGAAAAGAAGTGAGTCTCGGACGCGCAGGGTGCGTGTCGTCGTGCAAGCCAAGGCATTGGTGAAGAGAGCCTGGTTGTTGTGTGCACCGAGAGAAGAGGTGAGACTCGGACACGCAGGGTGCGTGTCTTGGTGCAAGCTGAGGCGTTGGTGAAAAGCGCCTGGTCGTTGTGTGCACTGGGAGAAGAGGTGAGACTCGGATGCGCAGGGTGCGTGTCGAGGTGCAAGCCGAGGAGTGGTGACGATCGTCTGGTCATCGTGTGCACCAGAGAAGAGGTGAGTCTCGGACGCGCAGAGTGTGTGTCGCGGTGCAACCAGAGGCGCTGGTGAGGAGTGCCTGGGTAGCGTGTGCACCGAAATCGAAGTAAGTCTCCACAAGTGCTGAGGGCGGGTCTCAGTGTCCACTGAAACTGCCAGAAGGAGGGCCAGGTCATTGGGCCCTCGGAGTGCAACAGTAGCGGCTCGGACCGGCAGTCCCGGAGGAGCGGAGTCGCCGGCCCAAGCTCGCCGTGCCCATTGACGGAGTTCTGGATCAAGGACCAAGTCGCTGAAGGAGGGGAGGAGAGTGGGGTCGCGCCCCCCCAGGTAACGTGGATCACCACCTGGGGTGGGGTGCGGGCTCGGAGGGACACTCTCTCGGCATCTCGCTCCCGGCAGCTGCGTGAGCCTGTTGCTTCGACTCGGATCGAGGCCCGTGCTGGCCCAAGGAGGGGCAGTACTGGGGCCGGAGTGAGAAGCGGTACTTTTGTGTCATCATTGATCCATGTCGGGGGCAACTGTTAACGGAGCACCTAGACTGTCGTATTACACTTTGCATTATTGCTGCTAATGAACTATCGAACTGTCATATGACGCCTGACTCTATTTGTGCCTGACGAACTACATGCTGCGGGCGCTACGCACTGCGTTATTTTCCCTTGCAGAGTACATGATTGTAAGCGTGGCGCATTGCATTATTTCTTCAGTGCACAGTACATGATTGTAGCGTTACGCATTGCTTTGTTTCTTCCTTGCACAGGGCATGCTGGTGGGGATACGCATTGCATTATTCCTTCTATTGCACAGTTCAAGAGTATATCGTTACGCATTGCAGTATTTCGTTTCTTTTGCAACGTGTGTGATTCTAGCAATACGACCTACCTAACCTTTTGGAAACGGTTAGAAGTCAGCTTAAGTGTTGGTTAGAAGCGGTGGTTGGGATTAGAACCTACCAATCCACTGGGAGGAATACTACCCATTATTATATGTTGATTTTGTATCGTGTGGTCATATCGTATATCTTCTTGTATAAAGATTATACTCGTTTTATAAAAACTCGTGTGGAGTCTATTTGTGGTGACATCATTGGGTTGTTGTGAGTGTGGTTGCACATACTGTACACTCGTGCCTTGGAGATAAGCCTGGCTGCTCGTGCCAAGCAGGGCCGGACTGGCTACTGGGCGTTTTGGTGTGCTGCCAAGCTGGGGGCTGATTTCACTGCGGTGGGGGCTGATTTCGTTGATGGGGACCTGCGTGTGCTTCTAAATAAACATTGCAAAACGAATGGTTTTCAGCACACGCAGGTCCCCATCAACAAAATCAGCCCCCAGCTTGGCAGCACACCAAAACGCCCGGTAGCCAGTCCGGCCCTGGTGCCAAGCTACTAAGGGGGTGAGCAGGGCTATCTCAGACGGTGTCCTTACTTAGCCTAACGTTGAAACGAGGGGTCCGGATCCCACACCCGGCAACAGCGGTGTGGGACAGGGACTCCTGCCTCCAGCATTTGGTGGCGGCGGTGAGGGATAAGGACCCCCACTTCCAACAATAATCAAGCTACAAGAACCAGAGTTCAGTGAAAAAAACCTAGCTGGATAGCTTACTTGCCTGCCATGAGTCAACTTGAGGACTCCTACTTGTTTTTATTGGGGATTGATATCTAAATGTAAATAAATACGGGATTGCGAATGCCAGGACATTAGGCCACTATCATCACTAACTGATTCTGTGGGAAGCATGGAAGTGAGAGAGTCATGCCCTGGTTCACCCTCTCAGCTTGGAGGTGTGGTGAGTCTATGAGGAGTGTTTGGGTCACAGAAGGTGATAGTAATGCCATTGCCCCTTTCAACAGTAGCAGTTCCATTCTTGAAACAAATATTTGTATTTTGTCATAGGGTGACCAGACGTCGTGGATTTTGCCGGACAGGCCTGATTTTCAGAGGACTGTCTCCAGACGCTTTTCCTGATTTTCAATAAATGTCCCGGTTTCTGGGACAAAAATAATGTCATTCTAAAAAAACAGAAATTAAACTATGCATTCTTTTCAAGAGATGCCTCTACAGTGATATCATTTATTATCTGTTTTTTTTCAGGCAGCAGAGGAGGAGGCCGGCTGCGGGCTCGCAGCAGAGGGAAGACAGAGTGGGGAGGAGAGCAGGGGGGCTCAGGGTGGAGGTCCTGCCACAGCTAATGTTCTATAACGTAGCCTTGTAAATGCATGTGAATATATATATTTATATATATATATATATATATATATATATATATATATATATATATACAAGCTTCCAACCTCACATTCTCCTTCCGAACGTAAAGAAAAGCACTCACGGGGGCGAGTCCAACGTTTTTATTTCATGGACTCACAGCAACCAGACGCGTTTCGGCAGTCGCCTTTTTCGAAAAACGTTGGACTCGCCCACGTGAGTGCTTTTCCTTACGTTCGGAAGGAGAATGTGAGGCTGGAAGCTTGCATAATTGCGGGTACACCGCCCGCGAGAAAGCACCCGTTTGCGAGTGCACGAAGGAGGTGTAAAACTGAGGAGCTACGATATATATATGTAGAAACAAACTCCTGACAATCAATCCAATCCAAGGAAATCAGGTACGGACCACTTCGAGCTGAGTTCAAGGTGCTTTATTGCGCTTAGTTACACAGCATGACGCGTTTCGACCGGGTCTCCCCGGTCTTGATCACATATATATATATATATATACACATACATGTACATGGCTAGGCAAAAAACGGGTCAGGCCAGACATAAAAGTAACATGAAGACTTTAGTCCTACTTTTTTGTCTGACTTGTCCCAGTTTTTGCTTCTTAAAATCTGGTCACCCTAATTTGTCACTCACAACGGTCCTATTAGTTAAAAGAAAAAAAAGTCAAATCAAGAATGCCAGCACCTCAATTTACTCTGGTGCCCTAACGGGGTTCCTGGCAAACGTCTGTACCTAAGAACGGCTACCATGTAACTCCGATGCTTTGCTTCAGATCTTCTATTGCTTAGCTGCATGTGAATCATGGTGCACCAATGGGTCCAGGTTGATTTATTATTACGCCGATGTGATGTCTCTGGGGTGTAAATTAAAAGGCAAGTTACCTTCTCTTCATTACAAAGAGAACATACAAACACAAATACACCACATACACATAAAGAACACATACGCAAACGGACACATACACAACCTTCAGCGCTTTGTGGCTGCAATCAATAAATACACACAACCCCCTGTGCCCCCGCATCATGTGCTCCCTAATCTGAGCCATCTACTACTGCCGGTCACCCCATAATCTGCATTTACTGCAACTGACACCGTCAAAACTGCCCCTTTCTCCCATCTAGCCCTTGTGTGTATGCACACCTGTACAAGCTTATTTACTAGGCATGCATATAAACATGCATTTATCTCTCTTCTGCGCACATAGCGCCATGATGAATTGTTTAATTTCCCTCAGTTTTTCAGTATATTGATGCTGTAAATACTTTCCGAGTTTCAAAGTCTCATTCACATGGAAAGCACAGCAGCGAAATCCCCCAACTGAAGCCCCTGTAAGCTGAAAGAACACCTCTTCATACTGATATCTGTACAAAAGAAGGGGTGACATTTTAAAGATCTGTGGATGGAATATGCTTATTAGAAATGAGTCTTGAAGTGCATTTGTTTTAAGCTCAGACATCCCCGCCCCTGTGTTCGTTTCTTCATGAAGAGAGCAGAGTGGATAAACTACCAAAAACTTGTGCTGAAAAAATCCTGGCTTTCTATCCTCCCCACACCAACCTAAGTTCTCGTGGCCCGCTTTAAAGAGCTTTTAAGATGCAGACATGGATATGGGAGGGCAGACACCTCCTGGATTCCACCTCCTAGCTAGAGGTGCTGTGGGATGTCTGGATATGGGTGTATATCCACTCAACTTAGGACATGTTGGAACGCAGAAACTAGGATCATGCTTAACACGTAAGACATTTGCAGAAGAACTGCTTACAGAACGTGGAGTGGTCAGGCAAGAAATAGGTACAATTCTGTACAATTCTGTTTCATCTGTCCTGTCAGACATCGAATAGAATCACAATATGGCCTGCAAAGTGGGTCATGAGCAACAGTGTGTACAGGGCCGTAGTGGTCTTAGGAGGTGTTGTGTGTCTGCCCCAACTGAAAGCTTCATAGAACTACAGATACTGCTTTAAATGGGCTGGTACTCAACGATACTGAGAATGGGCGCTTCTCCTTGGCCAGACAGAGTACCAGTACTCACCAGTCCCGGCTCCTGGAGGGAGTTCCGCCAGGCGGTGACGTGCGGCGGGGAGGGCAAGGTGGAGGTAGTAAAAGCCGGAATCCGGCCGAATCCAGGTAAGTTAGCAAATAAATAAATAAAACGAATTTCGTAGCGCGCTACGAAATTCGTTTTATTTATTTATTTGCTAACTCCTGTGTTCAGCCGGATTCCGGTTTTACTACCCCCACCCTGATCCTCCCCACCGCACCTCACCGCCCGGCGGAACTCCTCCAGGAGCCGCGACTGGTACTCACGGATTGTTTTTGCAAGAACAGCTGAAAGCACGGGCTTTGCTGAGAATGAGACTGCTACCTCTTCGAGATCCCAGCACGACTGTAGGCCTGAAGATCCAGGCTGCAGTGCGTGAAGCAGAAACTGGGACAACATGCCAAGTATTAGATAATAACAAAGGGGCACATGCATCATTGTGTGCAATTGCGATTCCATAATTGCGAATATTAAGGAATCGCAAATATGGAATCGCAATCGCCAATGCATGTAGGTTTCGCTAAATTTTTAGCGATTCCTACATATTCCTTAATATAGAGGCCCATAGGAATGAATGGGAATTGCATGCGCAATTTGCGAGTACCAAAAGGTACTCGTAAATTCTGCATGCAATTCAGGAGTGAAGGGTGCCAAAGGACACCCTGATGCACCCCTGAAATTAGCATGTGACCACATGTTGCGCACACACATGCCCCAAGGGCATGTGTGTGTGCAACATGGAACATTGAAAAATGCACTTTTGTGCATTTTTCAAAGTTTTGGCAAATTACCATTAACTTTGAATTGATGGTAATTTGCGATTCCTATTCTGCGAAATCGCAATTTTTTTCATCATGCATTGCATTTAGGGAATCGCAATTTGCGATTCCCTAAATGCATTCACAATTTAAGTAATCGCAAATTTTGCGATTACTTAAATTGCGATTTTGCCTTTGGGTTGATGCATCCCAAATGCAAAAATACCGGTCACAAAGGGGCAGATTCGCAGAATCTGCCCCTTTGTGACCGGTATTTAGAATGATGCATGTGCCCCAAAATGTCTTGAATGTTGTGTGCACGTGGCTGTCTTTGTGTGTCTCTGTTAGTGTATTTGTGTATATTTTAATGCTAGTATATTTCCCGTGCCCACCATTTTTTCACCCAGGGTCAATGTTGGCCTTCCAATAACGCTGTTTAAGAGCTGAAAAGACATGTAAAGGAAAATTCAGGCATACTGAAGATAGGGCTGCAACTATCGCATTATCACATTTCAACTTAATTATTATAAACAGACCTAAACTGTTTACACGCTACTGTTTATACATTTATCCCAGGGGTAAAGACCCATGCCACTTGAATTATACAGCAGAGGAGAAACTAATTATGTGGTGGGGTTGACTTGATTATGTGGCAAGAAAGACACATTTTGTGCCATAACGAAGCATATTTTGCAGAATATTATTTCATTTTGTTGACCTTTTTTACACTTGAAACACTGCCTGGGTAGGGGTTTCAACTCATTATTATTATTAACACCTAAATAGAGACCACAGCAAATTAAAGGTGACTACGTAACCTTGTCAATGGCCCTAACCCTGCAGGCACACCAAGTGTTTTCAATCACTTTTGATCTGTTTCAGTTAGAAGGTATTTTTCACTAAAGTCTGAAATTATGTGGTCAGTGAAGAATTATGAGTGAGTTAAGTGCAGCAAATCTATAGTTATGCAAAGGACGCTGAGGCCACTGAATCACATAATTCCAGTGGCCCTGGTAATGAAGAAGCATTTCATTGTTATGTTTTAGCTGGGCCTTCATACAGTGTGTCATATTTCAAGGTGATCGGCATACTGTTGTAGGAGTCCTAAAATGTATGATCAGTTGACATTCAGTGAAAAATGACTTGGTTTAAACTTTGTAAAAATGCTTCACTAAAATAAGACATGAAGTGACATAATATAAAGTCATGGCCAGATATATCAAGGGTCTACGTTGCCCTTGCATCACGCAGGTGTCACAAGTGCACAGCAATCCCTAATTCAGATTTACTGAGCATCGCAAGGCCACCTTGCTTGGCCCATTGTTGGCTGGTACATTTGGAGTAACTCAAGGTGTTCCCATGCATCCACCCATGGATTTTGGCGCATTCCAAGATTTACCAGCCCTGGTAAACCTGGGAATGTGTCAAAATGCTTCTCCTTCCTAGGGGAGGATCAAAGAGGATCGCGCATCCGGAGAACCACCACCGGAGGAAGATCCTTCTCTCACCGCGCCGCCAAGATCTGGAACACCCTTCCCCTCAACCTACGACAGACCCAAGACCTGCTGACCTTCAGGAGACGACTCAAGACCTGGCTATTCGACCAGTAGCGGCAACACCCCCCCCCCTCCTCTCCCTCAGCGCCTTGAGACCCTCGCGGGTAAGTAGTGCGCTTTACAAATCTTGTGATTGATTGATTGATTAATTTCTCCTCGTTGTTTCTGTAGCGCACTCAGAAAGAGGAAAATGCCTCTGTTGTTTTTGTGCAGGAAAGTGCCCCTTCCTGCACAAAAACAATCCCGCCTCCAATGCACGCACCGTTGCACTCAGGCTCAAGGCTGCCTGCTTTGGCACAAGGCAGCACATTGTGCGCCAGGGTAAGGAGAGAACAGGAATGTGCCATATGTTGTTAAATATGTGGTATTCCTGCCCTCTCCCTCACGTGGGTCCCTTTCATACAGCGCAGCAAGGTGTCTTACTGCGCTGAGTTGCGTGAAAGTATGATAAATCTGGCCCTCAGTGAATAGTCATTCATTCTCAATTACTAGTAGCAGTCTAGAGACTCAAAACAATCACTGACAAAGCCAATGAATCCAGTGGCTGCTGCCTCTGAACGGGGGTGGTGTGGCGGGGGATGAAAAGATGAAAAAAAATAAAAATAAACTTACCTGCTTTGCCGTTGCCTCCAACGTATACCTCTCCTCCATCTTCTTGTCTTCTTCTCAGCTGCTTCTTGCAGCCTGTACCGGAAGCACCCAGGCTTCCGGACATTGCCAGCCAATCACGAAATTGCAGGAGCAGCATCGTGATTGGTCTGAGCAGCCTGTTTGGTCGCTCAGGCACTGACTGGGGAGGCTGGGCATGTTCTCCACAGGGCTGTGCAACACAGCCCAATGGAGAACATGCCAACTATGCATGACTGTTTGGTCAGCCCTAGAGGGCGGGTCAAAGCATCATGTGTATGTAGGGAGGGAGTGCAAACCACTCCTGATCCCTCTGCAGTGAGCCAGCCCCGCCCCGCCCTGCCCGGGGTCGCAAAGGAAAATAAAATGCTAATATCTTCTTGTTATTATCATTTTATTTTCCACTGTTCAAGGAGCAGTGGAGCGATGCTCCTCCGCCTTAGCGGAGGAGCCGCCACTGATGAATCTGTCTTTGAAATTAGGAAACTCTTCCATGTTGAGAAGAAACATGCCTTTACGCCTGTTGCAAGAATGTCATATTACTTACGTTATTGTACAATGTATTGTTAGTATTTACTGAGGAAAGTACATGTTCAATACTAATATTTGGTGTTCATAAAATGCCCTTAAAGAGGAAAGGCACACAAATATTAACTATAATACCTCTTGTTATTAGGTTTTCGCCATATAGAATATACTTAAATTGTGCACATAATCAGATTGAGTCTCAGCAGCATTGGTATCCCAGATGGGACTTTATAGTCATTTACAATAAATCATGTTAGAAGCACTTGTCTCAATATACTCTGCTGGACCACTGCAGGCGAATCTAATTACACAGCAGCGGCTATGATCGCTCAGCGGTGGAGTAATATTGTCCAGCACGAAGGGGCACCACCGAACAGCGCAGGTTCAGTGGCACTCAGCAGCAGTACAATATACCTCCCAGTTAGTGGTACTCTAGCCCGGCTCCATCCCTGGCCCCAGAGTCAGTTTTGCGAGTACCTACACTTCTTTTCTCGCATGTAAAACACCGACCACAAAAGCCTCTCAGTGATTGGCTCTCTTGCATGAGACTTGTCAGCAGAAGTCTCCTCATCTTGCGTCCTGTGCCAAACAAATATCGTTAGTACTTCCTTTCCCCTCCAAAAAAACGGTTCCGTTCCATTGAGCATTCACTTTTGCAGAGCAGCTACAAAGTGTTACTGTATCTGCACACAGGCTGCGCAGTTAGAAAGCCGCACAACCAATGGCTGAGGGAGCCCCTCCCCACAGGAAGCACTGCGGGGGGTTCGGGGGCTTGTGTTACGCCCCAGGCAGAAACGTGCAGCTGGAGTGTGTTAACTTGTACATACGAAGGAATCCACATGGAAAGTTTAAGGCACAACACAAAAGACATGAATTTCTCGAAGTTTCCAGGTTGTTCTCACAGGTGCTGTATCGCATAACGGGATCACAGAAAAAAAATGAGGGCAGCGCTGAAAGGTACAAATGATGTCCCTCCGTCCCAAAACACGCAGAGCCGAAAGAGTTAAGGCTGCCTTGTAGTGGCGCTATGTAAAGGAGAAATCTCCCTGTCCTTGCCTAAGTGAATGGCTGGGATTACACTGACAGGCCACCTTAGTGATGGCGAAATAATTGGTTGTTCAGCTCTGTCCTTGTCAGAGCTCTGACAGTTCTGCAGATGTCCTGCTCAGCTCTCCAAAGGTTAGCCTCAGCCCGGGCCGGTGCTCATTAATCATTCCGCTCTGACAAGGCTCGGCGCAGCCCACATCTGCCACCGCCGTCCCCCTCAATCCCTGTCGCGCCCGGCCTGCGTGTAATCAGTACCGCTGTTCTTAAGAGGGAGTCTGGATACCGGCTTAGGTGTTAAAAGACGGGAACAAAGTGGCCGCCCCTCGTCCCTCGTCCCTCGTCCCCTTTCTCCGGGTTTACTCCTTCCACACATCCCCTTCTGCAGATGTTGAACCAAGGATCTTTCTTATACCAGGCCAGAGGAAGAGCATGCTATGCATGTGCAGAAAACTGAATTATAAGGTCTGTGGTTTTAGTCCTCGAGAGAGATCTCGATTGCACGTGCTGCAAAAAAAAAAAAAAAAAAAACAGCAGGGGGTCACAATGCCGCATGTGCACTGCCGCATTGGGCCGAAATACCGCATGCACAACATCACCCACCACTGTTTCACTAGGGTAAGTATGTGAGGAGTTAAGAATAAGAAACATATATTACTTTACCATGTTGTGGCAGGTGATGTACTGAACGCAATAGTTTTGTAGGTCTATATTGTTGACATCGATATAGTGACCTCAACGTAAACAATATCAATTGAAAGTGGTAATATTAGAGCACAGCATGTGAGTTGCACATTTTTAATGAAAGTTTAACACCTGACCGAAGAGTTCCTATAGGCGCAATAATCATATTTCATGCAGTGCTTGGTTTTATCAAAAGGTTGTGCGCAGATATTGTTGAATTGAACAACCACAACAAGCAAAATCACGAGAAAGTAGAATTACTCGTTAGAAAAACATGGCCCTGGTTTACCGTGACATCATCTTGGAATCTCAGAGCAAACCTATCCGAAGTGGAAACTAGAAATCGAGGCCATAACACTTGTCAATAATGAAAGATATAAAGTAGCAATATATGTTTGCTGCCTCTCCATTCTTCACACAAAGAGCAGTTCTTATGTCACTCAATTTTCACCTTTCCGAATTGAAACTGCGTGTGTTGATAGAGAGATCCAAAATAGCCTATGTTTGACTGATTAAACGAATCAATGTCATATGCATAGTCGCAGAAGATATTTGTTTTTTCAAAAGTGCTATAAGAGACTTATGTACTGAAACGATTTCTGGGAGCCCTGGACACTTTTACATTCAGCTGCAAGATGCGAGGTGCTCTGGAGTGCGATCAGTGGCACAAAGTGCTGTGCAGTAAAATCATTTATAAGATGTCTTCTGGATGAAACTCAATGACACTGTATGTAAGGTATTCTGGACCAGTATCAGTCATGCGATATATTCTGTTGGGGAATCAGTGTATTATGCAGTCCAATTAACGATGTACAGTATTCTTGAGGACAATTAAAGAAACAAGGGGGCATATGTACAAGGACTTAACGCCGCCGTAGCGTCAATTTTTTAACGTTACAGTGGCTTTTTTTTTATCGCTGTATTTAGAAGTTGCCTCTAACTGCAGTTAGCGGCACTTTTCCGGCGAAAATGTGAATTTTTAAGATCGACACTTCTGTTAGCGGGGGGACTTAACGAAAATGAGATGCAAGGTAGGCGTTCCCGTGCAAAAACTACCGCTAACCCCACTTTGCGATATTTACAAGGAATTCCTAGTATGGTGCTAAACCCAAAAAACTGCCTCTAACTCCAGTTAGAGGCAGTTTTTTAAGACCAGAAAATAGCTGGTCTTAAAAATGGTGCAAACACTTGGGGCCTCATTTCAGAAGGTTTTGGTGCTGGACAGCGCTGCAAGGAATGTTGATGCGCTGCCCTGGGACAAAACTACAGGACAGGAATGCGCACCATCAATACGATAGGGCGCATTTCTGGGCCTCATTCATGAAAAGTATTGCATCGCTGCGACAAAACAGCGTTGCAACACTTTTCACTACGCCCTTCTTGCAACACCATGGATGCAATGTATTCACTGTACGGCTCTTCATGTCGCAATTAATGACAGATACATCTGGAATCCTGACGTATCTGTCAGTGCTAAAGTCAAGCATTGCTGCAGGTGTGTCACAAGCATGACGCAACTCCAGCAATGCATGGGGCCAGCCTATCCCTGTGGCAATGTGTCACCCTTACGCCTGCCATAAAGCAGGCGTAAGGTACTGACGCAGTGGCGTCCTACAATTGTTGCAGTGAAATCTTATGGATTTCACTGCGCCACTCCTATGAGGCTTTGTTGCGTGGGAACGCCCACCCTGCATACATCATACCTGATGGAGGTATAATGTGGCACGGGGCTTCACAATGTCACGCATATGCCTAGATGCGTCACTTTACAAATATGGAGCAGCGTGGTGCAAGAATCACGCTGCAAGTACATCAAGAAAATGACGCACCAGTGGGGTGAAACTGTCAGAAGGGGCTCATGAATAAGACCCCCTGTCTTTTTCCTTGACGTTGTCTCACAATGGCTGCCATGCGCCAACGCAGGCACCCTTGCGCCATGGTGCAAGGGTGACTGTGTTGCGTAGTTGATTGATGTTGTGTCTCTATCTCTTCTCAAGACGTTTGCAGGTGGGGCTGGACTAGTGGAGGGGGGGAGTGAACCAGTTGGCCTTCTTGGAGTGTTGTTTGCCTGGTCTTTTCTTGAGGGGTGCCAGGGTGCTGGCGCAGTTGGAAATCCATCGGTGGAGGTTGCGCACTGCGATGTTGGCATCTGTAAGCGGAGTGGTGGTGCTGAGGGAGTTTACAGGAAGTTCTTCAGTGGCCTTGATCCAGCTGCGACGTGGGGGGGGGCTCTGATGGCAATGTTGTACGGTGGGCGTGGTGATGGGGGCGTGATGAAATAATGATGGTCGGTACAGGAAAGTCCTGTGGTGTGGCTGTAGTTGAAGTTCTGGCTGGTGGAGAAGACGGGCTCGTGTGTCAAGCTATGTGGGTTGGTGCGGTGACTAGCTGCTTGAGTCCAATGTTGGTGAGGTTTCCCAGGAGGGGGTGGTGTTCTGGTCACTGGGGTTGTCCAGGTGGAACTTGAGGTCTCCGAGTAGGATATAGTCAGTGGATGGGAGAGCCTGGGGTGTGATGAGGTCTACAACTGAATCAGTGAATTGGGGTTCATGGCCCCGGTGGCCTGTAGATGAGGGTGCCGTAGAAGGTGGTGTGGGGGTTGGTCTGGATCTGGAAGTGGAGGTGTTCCATGGTCACTGTCGGGTCATTAGAGTGCGTGGTCAGTCGGAATGTGCCTTTTTTATACAATGGCAATGCCTCCTCCTGGCTGCTCAGGATGGTACGTGCGGGTGAATTTTTAGCCGTCGTGTATGGTGATGGCGATGTCCGGTCCGGAGCAGAGGTTGGTCCAGATTTCCGTGAAGAAGGTGATGTCTGAAGAGGTGGTGTGGAGGAGGTCCCAGATTTCTGTTGTGTGTTTGTGGAGGGACCGCACGTTGAGGAGGATGCAGTTGAGCTGGTTGGCTGCGCTGTTGGTCGGCTGGGCGGCAGGAGGCGCTGGTGTGCTGATGTGGCAGAAGGTACGTTTGCAGTTCTTTCAACAAGCACAAGGTGCAAAAGAATTCTACAGTGTTACTAGATGGCAGGGGGTGTGGCGTCCAGGGTTGATGGCGAGGAGGAGGCTGGCGTCGTAGTGGTGGAGTGTCTGAGAGGAAGGGCCCTTGGTGCTGGGCGCAGTCCAGGTGCAGATAGACGCAGACGGGCTTTCCTTTGGCACACCAGTGGTACGCCCGCTGAGCATGGCCGCACAGCGGCTGCCATTATGTAGTGCTGCGGGGAGCTGGACAGCTGGGAGGCGGGAAACGGGAGAAAGGACACTGGAGGGGGCGAGGACGCGGGAGCGGGGTTGTAAATATCTTTTTATAAATTCTTACCTCGAGGCCGGTTGTTGCGTCTTCTGTGCTCTTGCTCTCCTGAGTCTGCTTCCAGGAACAGGAAGCAGGGAGCCAGGCTCCCTCCCCTAAGCCAATCACAATGCTGCAGTGCGGCGTTGTGATTGTTCTTGAGTGCCGTGACAAGGCGTTCAGCCAGGGGCTCGAGGGGTGGGCATTCTCCATGCTGCATTGCGAACAGGGATGTGTGCATGACTGCTTTGGGAGGCCTGAGATGGCCGATCAAACAGTCATTGCGCACTTGAGTGGGTATACCACTCCGCCCCTGCCCTGCCCCGTGAGTAGAGCAACCCCATCCACCCTCCTGCCAGCAAAGGAAACATAGCATGAGTACATCAGCAGAAAGTTATCATCATGTTATGTTTCCTCTTCTTGCACTGCTTGAAAGCAGTGGGGAGATGCTCTTCCGCCATAGCGAATGAGCCGCCACTGGGGGTGCGTCACCCACAGGTGCTAGGCCTGGGCCCGACTTGACCCCTGGGCCTCCTACGCTATGCGTCCCACCTTCTCCTCACCTGGACATTGACACTGTGGCGCAATCCACTGCAGCCTCTCCAAATCTGTGACTCAGCTAGCAGGAGCCTCAGTCAGGTGGGATTTCACAAGCCTGGGTACAGTAGTCACCGTCAAGTCCGCTGGGGAACCTCCTGATGCAGGTGATGCAACAGGGCCCCCTTAGGTGTGAAGTTGCAGCGCTCCGGCCACACAAGTTCGGCGCAGCTCAGGGGCCTCACCCTCCACAGCATCCGGCCAGCGCAACATCCTCCGGCCTGTGATGCAGAGAGGTGCGGCCCACCATTGGTAATCTCCTCTGTGCACCCCGGTGTAGTGGTGGCCCGTGGTATGCGATGCAGACCTCCCTGCGTTGGTGCGCAGGAGCGCCTCTACCGTTCACAGCTCCAAGGTGCACCAAGCAGTCTTCTCACACAGGTCAGCAATGTGTCTCCATGCGACCTGGCAGACTTCACCACCAGGTAAGGGTGATCGCCGACGCCTCAATGTCTACTGCCACGGCCCTGCAACTCCACAGCACCTCCGCATCCCAATACGGGTCCCAGGCTCAGCGAGGCCTCCGGGCCCCGGGGACTGTCCGCGCTTTCAAGGTTTTGGATGCCATGGTGTTGCAAGGAGTGCTCAATGATAAGTGAAGCATCACTGGTTTTGCCCAGCGATGCACCTCTCCTGGCTGCTGGGGGCCTTGGGGGGCTGTTGATCTGTGCTGCACTTGGCCCTGGCTACTCCATTCAGCATTCCATTGGATTTGTTTCCTATTTTTCATTGGACGTGGACTTATAGGCCATTTTTGCCTCTAGAGGCAAAAAAAGTCAAGTTGGGCTGACTAACGTGAGTTTTTTTGCCGCTAATGGACCTTTCGTAAGTTTTTGCCCGCTAACGCCAGAATTTGTTTCGCCTTCACGCTAGTGTTAGCAGCAGTTTTCACTGCGGCTTCCTGAAACTATTGTCATGTAGCGATGTATTTTAACTACATCGCTAACAGGTCGATAGTTTTTGGTCATAGGCCGCGTTAAGAAAACTGCCGCTAACCAACGCTAACACTAGTTAGCAGCAGTTCTTGTACATATGCCCCAACGTATTTTGGAGCACAATCTTTGACAAAAAGTTCAGGACCCTAGAGACCGACAAGTTAAATTGCTAGAGCCCTTCTGAACAAGTGGAGCAATGGGATGGTTCTTTGTTCTGGCGACTTGAAAGTAAAAGGTGACAAAGCCGTAGAGAAATTGAAGGAACTTCTAGATCCACTTTGTCAATGGCGTCTGTGAGAGCAATCTGAGTTTGTACATATTTTAGTGCTCTTCGGTCTGCTTTGTCATATTACAGAAGGGGCTGCAGACATGTGACCAGCTCTTTCTGTTATACCTCGTTTGGCACAAACCTAGGACCTGCACAACGAAAAGTGGGCCTGCCATTATTTGTATGGAACTTTGACCCTATGCGAATGTGGCAGTGCCTTTCTCGGTGTACCTCCTCCATGTTACAGATGCAGGTGCAGGGGCAACATCCTTTGAAGAAGAATGCTTTCAGCATACTAAAGGTGGTGTACAGTTAATGCTCTTTGTGGCAAGCCCCTATGAAATGCTCGTTAGGGCGAGCCCCTCTGAATCCTCTGGCATCTCTAAGTGCCTCTACTAAGGCAGCCCTTTGTAAAAATGCTAACAAAACAGTTGGGGTCTCACTGTCAATGTCAGTGCAGAAGCATACTGCACCAACTCCTTAGGGGCTCCTGAAGGTCATCTTGAAAATGGGTGCAGGATCTCTGCAATCACCCTGATATGACCCTTAAAAGCCCAGAAAATGCCACAGAAATACCTGTTCAGAAAAGTGTGTGATCCACTGCTCCGTGCCGCAGTGCTACCATGTGTGCTGTACATACGTTAGATCAAAGACTTACCACATGGGCTGCAGTTAGCACATTTTGTTTTTTGCCCTAATTAATACCAGAAATACCTATGTAGGGCTCCCAAATCGGACCATGCGGCCTGTTGAGAATCCACTCCACTGAGATAATAGGGATCACTGCCATGGATAATGTTGCCGTGATATGTGTCCTGATTGGGTAAAAGTCAGTAGTAATGTTTTAGGTATTCAAATGAGGAGCATGATGGAGAATTAGAGATCTTTGATTGGTTTGCGGCCCTCCTTGCAAATGAATAAGATGCATCACAGCAGTTGGTATTGACCTTAGTAAAGTAATAGCCATCACACATAAGCAAGTTGAGAACTTTATGGTTGCATTTGGTGTTTCTAAATTCCAGCTCTCCTACCACACTGTGTACTTTGCTTTTACTTGCATGAAATCGTCTTTTGACAAATGAATCTAATAGAAGCCTACTTCATTGAACTCAAGACTTTGGGGCATATTCTCAAGGACTTATCGCCGACTTACCGGCACTTTAGCGCTGCAAAAGTGGCGATAGACTTATCGCCCTAATCTCAAGCTGGTGCAAACTGCCGATATCGCCCGTTTCCCAGCGATATCCTCCGCAAAAAACATTGCCACGGATGAGAGTGACAACTAACACTAATGATATGCAGAGTAGGCGTTCCCGTGCAAAAACAGACGAAAACAGCACTTCGCGATATTCTCAACGACCAGCCAGATCCGCGATGCGACCCAAAAACAGGCGATAAGGCACGTTAGCAGCAGGGATTTAACACCTGCCTTTTACTGGTGTAAAGCAGGACGACAACCTGCAGCATGAAAGGGAGCCCAGCCCAGAGCCACATCTGAAGACCAACACATGTCATGGAGCTACTGACCATGCAGCTCGGGAGACCCAAATGGGCCACAACAGCCACCGCCACCACCCCCAGGACCCCCCGGACTACCACCGAGGCAGCGCAGAACATGACAACTGACCTTCCCAAAACAGCATGGCCCCTCAGCCACACAATTGCAGAATGTGGGGAGAGGTGGGAACCAAGTATGTGTGAAGGAGGCAAGTCACCCATGAATAAGAATGTACACAATGCACCCCTTGACAGATAATATAGCAGCTGATGTTGACTCCCACAGTACGCACAGCCCGATGAAAGACCAACGTATACACACCCCACACACAGAAGTCCTTGCTCGAAGTCATCTTGCATGGAATGGCCTTCACACTTACTCCCACACCATCCCAGGCGTACAACTGTTGCACACTAAAACAACTCATTGATCCGAGCTGTGGCATTTCATCCACAGAACTGGTGCAGGTCAGAACAGTGCCACTTCAACCAGAGCCACTAACGCAATGGCAGAACATCCCGGACACATGCACAACACCTGTCACATGGAACTGTACCATGCACGTATGCTGCATTTACTGGGGGTACTGCCATTGGCAGTGCTGCGGATCAGTTACCGGCTAAGCTTCCGCCTTGCCAACGTCACCTGCGTTCAGCCTGTGTTGCATTGTCAATCGTGCATATTCGAGTGGTCCATGGATGTCTGCCTATCCAACAGGACGGTAGCTGAACTGGATTTTGACATGTGTGTGCACCCCCTGTTGGCCCACGACCAGGAATGTCACCGTGATGCCTGTTTATGGGATGCCTTGATACTTGGCATACATGCTGGTAGCTGGACCTGGGAGATTGCACAACTCCTCGTGTGCAGTGACCACATTGAACCGCTCCCCTATTGGGCTGTAGTGCTAATTGGTGAAAGGGGGAGGACGCAGCACATCTGTCCGGACCTGCTAATGGATGGCCTCGCCGTCCTGTTTGATGAAGTCGACAACGAGCTCATGTTGGAAATGATAGCCTACGAAGCTGCAATCGCTTTTATGGACGAGTAACTACATACCTGCAGCCACAACAGATTGGAACCCATTGCACATGTCCCAACACCTTGTTGCATCTTGGAGATCTGGTCACATATCCCACGACAACAGTGGACATGGCTGCATTCGCCTGGACTCTGAATACATGAGCGGACAACAACGCCGAACAACACACACCTGTGAAAGGTGAGGCACTCCCCCGAGTGGTCAGCGGCGCTTGGCAACATTCCTCATTCTGACATACTGCTGCATTGGTCTGCATGTTGTGGCACTGATCTTGCCCGTACTGACACGCATATGCTAATAAAGTCTACGCACCTTCACTTGTATTCAACTGTGATGAGTGTTGGTTTGAATGACAATGTGTGTCTCACTGCCTATCTCCTGTGGTATGATGTGTATTCCTTACAGACAGGAGACAAAAGAGCCTTGGGTGTGGGGAAGGGTATTCCTGTTCTGAGCAGGATGTCTCGGGTGGTTGTACGCAGTCCTTCCTGAACTTCAAAGGGTTGCCAGAGAGCTGTGTCCACCCCTTCCTGATGTCCGAAGATGCCTGTCCTATCATTGGTAAATGCAGCCCACACCAAGACCTGTTTGCCCTTTGTTATCCTAGCAGAATAGAGCCAGAGTCAGGGGAAGCGGAAGAACTGCCTAGAACCAGTTACGGTTAGACAAAGGGGGTGATCACTACACAAAGGCTAGCACTGGGTAAAAAGGTGGTACCCTCAGAATTCCTCATGAGAATACTCCTGGACAAGAGGAGATTCATAAGAATGTAACAGAATGAATCCCGGCACTCCTAAAGTTTGAATTATAAATGTGTAACCTTGATAAGTTAATACCAATATGGCAAGAGTCTATTCAATCACAGGCAAGACCCCAGAGAAGTATTTAAACAAAATTTCCTCAGTTTATTCCATACAAAATTTTTGACATATAAGCTAAAAGCATCGCTATATCAGTTTGTAACATGACTGAATGCACTCCAAGAAATTTGTCTCAAAGTAGGTACAGATGGCAAAACATTCCTTTGATGAAGATGATGTGCATCAGTCCATGTGAGCAGATACGAAAACAGCCGACACGTGTTTCGTCACATCCAGTGACTTCCTGCACCAACTGGACCTACTTGGACCCTGCTTCTGGCCTCTGCTGGAGAGAGTCCTGACCCCAAGATGTGGCTTCTCAGGTCCTGGACCCTTGGCTGGTGTCAAAGTGTACTCCTCCAACAACAAATTGCAAGAACTGGATTCCAGATGAAAATCCAGATGCTCTGGGCTCTTTCAGCCAAACAGAACTGTCCCTGATCTCCTCAGAAATATGAACTGACTTTACCCAGACCAACAAGGGACCTGCATACTCTGGACTTCACCACACTGTGCGTCTTTTTACGTTGACAACCACCATCCCATGTTTCCTGCCAACGCGAACCTCTGAACCGCAACCAGCTCTTCGCAGCAGATGTTCAAAATCATATCTCTGGTTCTACTAATTAGATTTTTATCACTTTGGTATCATTTTAATTATTTGAATGTATTTCATTTTTCTCAGTTGGTTAGTGATTTTTCTTGTGCTGATTTTTCACTTTATTACTGTTTGAATACTGCATAAATACTTGCATTTTACACATTGCCTCTAAGTTATGCCTGACTGCTTTTGTGCCAAACTATCAGATGGTTAAGCATAGGTTTATTTTGTAACTTTTGTGGTTAACCCTGACAAGGATTGTGATTATTATTTGAGAGGGGCATCCACCCCTGTCAAATAATAACTGGGGGGCATATTAGCAAGACCCACGTTAAAATTATCGCCGTTTTAGCGGCAGGAAACTGCCGCTAAAACGGCGATAATGGGCTTGATAATATGCGTTATAGAATTTCAATAGAAGCCCAGGTTAGATGTCCTGCACATCTAACCTGGGCTTCTATTGGAATTCCATAACGCATATTATCAAGCCCATTATCGCCGTTTTAACGGCAGTTTCCTGCCGCTAAAACGGCGATAATTTTAACGTGGGTCTTGCTAATATGCCCCTCAATTTCTTAAAAATCACTTATTGCAATACTGACCAGTAAAGCAGTGTCTTTGCTACATGGATTATCCCTTAGTTTCTGTTTCCGAGATCCTAGGCAAATTTGTTCTAATCACAAGATAGAAAATGCTTGACAAGCTTGAGATCCTCACTGCTTGCATGCTTAAACAAATTAAACATTGTTTAGCTACTTGCCGTCAGTCAAGGTTCTCAGGGGAATCCACCCACTGGGCTGAATTTCTTATCAGAGATTGCAACCATCACCCAGTGAGCTGTGGCAAGTTAAACAAAGTGTTGGGATGAAAATGTTGCTTACATGGTGATGGACATGCACCCGGCCCTTAGTGCCTCAATTGTAATGATAGCTGGCTCTCTAATGCTGATTTTTGTTGTCATAGGAGAACACGGACCATGTGTGTGTGCCATACCATAGGCTTGTCTCACAGACTGTGGTCTTTTTGGGATAGGAGGGGCACCCAAAGCACTACTCTCAGAGTGTTGAAAGGCTACTGCCTTTTCCAGGAGTTAAGAAGCACAAATTCGGTGGTGGCAGTATACCATGTTGGCATCAATAGAAGTGAACAGGCCTTTTTACCTGTGTCAATGGAGTAAGGCCTACAGGCACACTTATTTATAGTTCCGCCGCTGTGTGCTTAACACACCTGTGGCCTACATGAGTTTGGTGTGTAATACTGTACAGTGTGTGTGTGTTATAAATGTGTTGGGTGTCTGTGTGCCTGCAAATGGCAAAAAACAGGAATGATGCAGCTCCGTGCAGTGCGTGTGTGTTATATACATGTTCTGGGTGTATGTGTGCATGTGAATGGTACAATATATGGGAGATGTAGTGCTGTGCAGTATGTGTGTGTTATATGCACAAGCTTGGTGTATATGTGCCAGTAAATGGTACAATACCTGGAAGATTCTGAGTTACATTTTAGGAGACCCAGGGTTAAATCTAGGAACATGAGGAAGTAGAGGAATCCCCCAGACAGATTTGCGGATCGCTGCATTCCTGTGAGCTGGATGAGACACAATGGAGGAAGGGCGGCCAAGCTTTCCAGTGTACTTCAAAGGATGCTCCTTGATTTAGAGAGAAAAATTGCTGCTGTGCAGATTGGGCCATAGTCTATGTGCAGAGTGAAGTTGCCCCCCCCCCCACCTGTGTACCACAGTGAAGATTACTGCTGTGCCGATCAGGCCGTGGTCCGTGTGGGAGTGAGAATGGTGACCCTGTAAGCCAGGGAGGGGCCACCGGGACAAGGCAAGGAGTGTCATTTGTTTGAGACCATCGCTGTGAAGAGGACGCATCCGTAGTGACCTCAGGGGGCACATGCTCCGACTGAGGATCAGCGTCAAGAGCATTTAATCCCCCCCATTTGTGAGGAGGATCCCAGGAAACTTACCAGCATTGGACGAGTATTAAGGACCCCTGGCCGCTGCCTCGCAGCATCGCATGTAATGAACTCAAGGACACCCAACCTCTGCCCCTCCCATGCCACATGTGAAGAACTTACAGGAGACAGCCGCTGAAGCCTCAGGTCCTGCAAAGGGGGAGTTCTTAGACACTCCACTCGGTCAGATCCTGCTGATTCAGGAAAGACTGATTTTCAGGCCAGGTGGCACCGGGGGAACTTGCCTGCCATATTGCGCTTCGGCGCTGGCAAATTTGACTTTACTAATGAGTCGGAGTGGGTCTTCTGAGACTCAGACTACTGGTGGGGCTTAACCAGAATGTCGCCTATAGTGAATGGTGAATAATCACTACTGCTAGCGAGAGGAGAATGGGACTAAGGAACCTACCTATTAAAACAGTAGGGGCCAGCTGTACAACCATTTTTTGCGGTTGCAAATGGGAAATCGGCCGGTTTGCAACCGCAAAATTGGTCTGCCCTATGTACAAACCCTATTTTGCAAGTTGGTAACCTATTACCAACTCTCAATATAGGGTTTGCGACTCGCTATTAGGAAGGGGCGGGCCAAGGGCGTCCCTTCCTAATATCGAGTCGCACTTAAATGTACAATTGTTTTGCTGACGCAATTGCGGTCGCAAAACACTCGCAGTTTACCACCTACTTCAAATAGGTGGTAAGCCACTCGCAAACGGGAAGGGGTCCCCGGGAAAATATATATTAAGAGCGGGCAGTGGTCCAACGGACCACTGAATACTCTTAAAAAATGAAACAGAAACGTTTAATTTTTCTTTTTTAAATGCATCCCGTTTTCCTTTAAGGAAAACGGGATGCAAAAAAAAAAAACTGTTTTATTTAAAAAGCAGACGCATGCATGGTGGTCTGCTGACCCCAGCAGGCCACCATCCTTGTGAGTGCTGGCTATTCCCAATGGGGTAGCAAATTGCGTCCTGCCTAATGAATATTAATGAGGCAGGTCGTGTGTGACCCCATTGGGAATCGGAAACAGTGTCTGAGACACTATTGTAAATTCCATTTTGCAAGTCGCAAATTGCAAGCCACAAAATGACGCAATTTGGGGGCCGCAAAATGGAAGGGTCGTACATCTGGCCCTCGATCCCTGGCCTCAGGGAATTGTGTGTATTGTTTGTGAATGCCGTATTTTAATTTATATTTTTATATAAATATTTCTTTTTTCTGAAACACAAGTATTTGGCTAGACAATCCTTTATTGCTGCTGCTGAACGTAGTTTGAGCTGTGAGCCTGTGTTCAACCCCCTGTGTCTACCTCCTCCCTAGAAAGCATTGAACTGCTTGATCTGTGCTACCACTGAGAGTCAAGTGCTGAAGTGGTTCTTGGCTTAATTGCTTAGGATCCAAAGTAGTTTGCGCCCCAGGACATCAGGAGTAAAAGGCCTCAACCTCCAGGGTTGGGCCTAGTAGTTCCTGCTTGCCCCATGGACCTCTGAATGAGGTTCTGACACAAGGAGGATGTATCTCCTCCTTTGCCTTTCACGGAAGGTGACATTTCAAAGCGTGGAGTTTCTGCCATGTCTGTCATGGAAAACAGCATCAAAGAGGATGCCCAATTAGATGCCCAATTAGAACAGCCCCTCTGATGTAATTCCCACTGACATCCTTTCCATGTAAACCATGAAGGTTCAAGACAGAAAAAGCCCTGGAATATGGCCCACAATCTAGAGAAGAACACCAAGAACTTGGGTGACACTAACGTGTTATTCTTAATTATGGACTCTAAATGTCATAATTAATGATAGGTCTGCGAAAGCTGAAGTGTCATGATGGACCTTTGGCCACATACTGTTTACCACAAATGAGCCCAATGCATATACATGCAAGACATATCGTTCGAAAAATGTCCACATGCATGGTGGGAAAATGTTACACTATGTAGCCTATATGTGCCTTACCAAGAGACAGGTCTGGCCGAATTTAGAGCAGAGAAATGCTAAATCCAGTGGGGATCCCAGGACCCATATATCCTCCACCATATGATACATTTAGCAGAGGATATTCTGTGGGGGGTGGTTACTGGAAAATTTCTCTGCAAATTAAAGAATGTTGCCTCTTGCTCTAAATCAGAACTGAGTTCTTATTTAACACAATGATTAAACCATTTTACATGATTTAATTTCTATCTTCTGTAGAGAAACACTGCAACTTTTAAGAGTATTCATTAAAGTTTGCTAAGAATTCAACAAACTTCAGCTAACTGAACACTTTCTTTCCAACTTACCTTCAGCAATATACAGTGCAAAGTAAGGTCTTCAAGTGTCCTTCAACTTGTCTTCTGTGTCTACTCAATGGTTTGGGATGCTGTCACTGGCACTATTTCTAGACTAGGTTAATAAAAGTCACTAATGCATAAGAGGTCTTAGGAGTGCACAGTGCTCAGACTGAGAAATCTCTGCAAATGCAAGTGGGATGTTTCCTGATCTCCACCTTGCACAGACATGGATTCTAGGTATCCCGGGGCCTCCAGAGGAACAATGAAGAAACCGGAGTTTGAAACAGCCTACGAGTGATAGAAGTGAAACTCAACTTTACACCAGTCCGAAGTACTTCAGTTGATAAATGACTGTAAATGTGCTTGTGAAGCAAAGTGGTCACCACCGGAGAAAATGTGAGATGCAGTTCCAATTAAGACACCCAGCTAAGAGGGGCAATAGCAAACAAAAATGGGTAAGGAACAGATAGGACGGATATAAGACAGGGAAGAAAGGGGAAGCACACAGCTCCTGGGGGAAACGATCAATGGTCCTGAGCAATGAGAATTTACGTACTATTTTAGTGTAAACGGTTAGAAAGGAAGATAGAAAGTTGTTCAAAATGGCTACTCTACAATAAAACACAACTTTGATTGTAAGGATGTAACGAACCTGACTCTGTAGCAATCATATGAAAAAATGTGGCTAAGTAGTCTCCCTTGGAAATAAAGGGTGGTTGTTAGCAAAAGAAATATGGGTGCTGTGGCCTTTTTCTGCATGCATCATGAATGATACAAAGTATTACTGGAGCTGCAGTGCCCAGTGACCAAACGATGAGGATAGCAACTAGACCCCACTCATGGCTCCACCTAAGCTTGTTAAAGATGGCATTACTTCAAGAGGTAGTTGGTGGTTGTTAGAACTGCGGTTTCTGGTTGACAGAGGAATGCACCCTGTCCCAGCAGGAACCACCACTCTGGTCAGGGTAAGCTAGATACACACTAAAAGATATCCTAAGCTCACCCTCTTGTAGCTTGGCACAGAGCAGTAAGGCTTATCTAAGAGGAAATGTGTAAAGTATTTGCGCAACACACACACACACACACACACACAGTAATACAATGAAAACACTCCAAAAAGACTCCACACAGGTTTAGAAAAATAGACAATAATTGTATGAGTAAAACAAGACCAAAATGACAAAAATCGAATCAGTAGAACCGGAGTTATGAATTTTTAAAGATTAAATCAAATGATGGTGCTTTCAGTCATAAAGCGCCAACCGGGGACATCTGGTCGCACTAGACCGGGTAAATCCAAAGTTCATGACCCAAGCAGGTCCCGCTGAAAAAGTACCTTGGATGGAGGTAGCATTGACCAGATGTGAGGAGCAGAGGAGGCGATGCGTCATCATCGATCCCGTGGATTGTGTGCAATGTGCTGCGCAGTCAGTAAAGCCTCGTCGACGAACCCCTTTGCGATGCAGGTGATGCATCGTCATCGAGCCATGCAGTCCATCATCGTTGAGTCACGCAGTCCATCAAAGCGTTGTCGTCAAGCAGCAACTGCGTCATTGTCGAAAGAAAAGCGTCAGATGCGATCAGCGCAAAGTCATTAATGTGTGGGTTCTGCTGGATCCGCACAGAAAAAGGCACTTCCAAGTGTCCAGGACTGGATTGGCAAGACTTGGCAAGGCAGGAAGGCAGGACTCACAGATGACAAAGTTCAGGTGCTATTGCAAGGCTGTATGAAGTCTTTGATGGCTATGAGACTTCAGAACAGGGGGCAAGCTAGAAAGCCCTTGGAGTCACTCTGGGTTCAAGTGAGATGGGTCCAGTCCTTTCCTCAGCAGGGTAGAGGATAGCAAGTAGGGGGCAACAGGCATCACATCAGAGCAGAAAAGCACTTATTCCAGAGCAGCGCTCCAGAAGTGTGGCAATCCTTGTAGCAGCACATCAGTCTTTCTTCCTGACAGGGTTCGTCACAGGTCAGATAGTGTACACAGTACTTATACCCAGTTGTGCCTTTGAAGTTGGGGTGACTTCAAAGAGGGATCTTTGAAGTACAAAGAGGTCCTTTCTTCCCAGCCCTGGCTCCAGACTGTCCATAGAGGGTAATCAGCCCTTTGTGTGGGAAAAGGACACTGCCTGTTCAGGTGAGTCAGCCCCTCCCTCCCTTCCTGCCCAGGACGAGCCGTCAGAATGCAGATGAGTATTCAGACACACCTAACCATCCTGTGTTTGTGGCTGTCTAGAGGGAATATACAAAGTGTAGCTGTCATCCACCCCAGACATGTATTTGAGAGAGGCTGCAGGCATACAGAGCAGTAAGAGCAAAGAAATGTCCACTTTCTAGAAGTGTCATTTCTAAAACAGTAATGTTAAATCCAACTTTACCAGTAAAGATGATTTATCATTACCATCTCAAAGATATTAAACACTATGCAGCTACTCTTTTCTAATCAGAAATTACAACTTAAAGGTGTATTAAGGAATTCTCAATGATAACCTATGAGAGGACTATGCCTCACAGTAGTGAAAGCAAATTTAGCTGTTTGTCACTACTAGGACATGCAAAACTTAAAACTACATGTCATACCTTTTGCTTACACAGCACCCTGCCCTAGGGGCTAACTAAGATCTGCCTTAGGGGTGACTTATATGTAATAAGAGGGGAGTTTAAGCCTTGGCAAAGAGTTTTAAATGCCAAGTTGAAGTGACAGTAAACTGCACACACAGGCCCTGCAATGGCATGCCTGGGACATATTTGAAAGGCTACTTTTGTGGGTGGCACAATCTGTGTTGTGGGCCTACCTGTAGCATTTAATTTACAGGCCCTGGGTATATTATACCACTTCACAGTGTAGTGTAGCTCCTATTTCCCTAATAGGCTCTGCGCATTGGAATAATATATCCTATAGGTTTGACATAGGACTAAGGTCAGTATGTCCCTATCGAGTATATTAAACTTAATTACTTGTGCCAGCTAGCTCAGAGTTCACTAGAAACTCCTTGACAACAAGAAGGGAGTAGTTTCTGGCAGCCGCAAAACATGACCACTTTGTTTCCCTTTAGAATCAGAACGTGTCCCAGAGTCGTGGAAACAATAGATAACTATTTCACTCAGCTCAATCGTGCATGCTTAGTTTTCTCCAAGTTACACAGAAAGAACAGACGGGCGTTTCAATAAAAGATTTATTGAACAGTCTTGTTTCTGGTGTAAGTAAAATGTGCTGTTACGATCACAAGACAGTATGCGAGATAAATAATGTACAGTGTGAGCAGTAGAAATAAATAATACTGCGATAGCTTTATCTTTTAGTATATATGCATTTACATAAATGAAACAGACTAAAAATGCGAGTACTCATACGATGCGTTTCTAACCTAGTTCTACCCCAATGTACTTAACCTAACCTAGGTGTAGGGAGAGGTATGAAGTAGGTGAAGTATTCCTTACTATGGTATACTAAGAGTATGTTAAGCCTAGTATGCCTAGTATGCCAAGAGTCCCTCTAGGTTCTTGTCAGCTCCATACCTGAAGAATGAGAGAGGTAGGAATCTCTTTGCCAGAATCGAACTCCAACACCCCGCAAGGGAAGTCAGATCACTGGAAGCTGGACTCTCTGCGTGCAGGGATGACAGCGTCTTCTCAGTGCGTCAGGCCGGGAAACGGGCTCCTCTGAAGTCGAGGTCTCCTCTAGTTTACAAGGGCTCGGGAAGGTATATTTATACCTGAGAGGTACCTCACAATGTTAGCATTGACGTGAATCGGTCAGCGGAAGACGTCATGAATGAACCCCTAAGGTATAATGGTTCATGCATAATAGATGAGTCCTTGAAGAAATTAATAGTCCTGTGCTAGGGAAACTCCCGAAGCCTAAGGGTCTGTTCTTCAAGAACTCGTTGTGACATTAGGGTGGACGGATGTCGGAGACCATGCCTGTATTTGGAGTGCACGGTTTAATGCCTAAATAAGGACTGGGATTTTATGCCTATATAAGGGCAGGGCGAATTGTGCCCATATAAGGACATGATACAGGAAAGCCAGTGTATGGACACCCTAAGAGGAATACAACACCCACTCCACTTTCGTGTGTACGATAATACTAAAATGCTAAACATTTAAAATGCTAAACATTAAATGGAGTACCGCATATTTCTAAAATATTTCTTAAAACCGTTTAAAAAGGCATTTAAAAAACCTATTAGAATGCAAAAGGTACTGTACATTTGAAGCATTGCTTTTCATTTCAGGCATAAAGTTCGAAAATAAATGCAATTGGAATGAAATAAGCAGTAATATTTACATGTGACAGAAAATGATCGATAAGGTGTTCAAAAATCAAAGGCATTTCATGTTATGAAAATTAATTAACTGTTTTAGACACACAAGATGACTAAGTGTCCGTGGAAGTACCGTGAAGTCTGTACTATAAGGCTAGTTCTACTTTAAGCAGATTGAAGTGCCATTTTAGTTCGAAAAATGGGAAGAAAGTTCAATTTTGGTAGAGTTCCAAGTTGTTTTGAAAAATGAAGGCCAAATTGTTACTGCATCTCTGGAACACTGTATGCTGAATCAGAGTCAGTTTACGGGTCTGGTGTAAACATGAGATCATCTATTTCTATAGACAAAACATCATCCACTGAAGTTGGTGTCAGTTGGAACACCTCGTGTAGTAGATTAATTGCACAGAGATGAGAAGCATCGCTTCCAGCATAGGTTGCCGCAGCAATATTCGCGTCCGTTGTTACCTGTGTGCCTGTAGTTCTTTCTCGCACCTCAGCAGCAGCCGGAAGCGTCTGTGAGATCTCAATGAATGCTGACATCAGGATTGGTAGCCTCTGGGGACAACACAGAGCATGGGCCGTTATCGGGACCAGCAGAGTATCGACATCCGTTGGCGTTGCTGATGGAAATGTGAGACAAGTGTCTAACACGCATTCTTCACCGCATAGCAGGCATCGTAGAACAGGTAAGATGCAATCTTGCCATATTGGTCTGAATGACAGGAACCACGTGGTATTCAAGTCCCGTAGACGAGTCATGCCCAATAGCTGTACTATTCGCTCACGACACTTTCGTTCAAGGAGAGCTTTCTCCATTTCACTCGGAGCGATGTCCGCGAATAGGCTGGCCATAGCGCAATAGCAGGAAGAGAAATAGAATTCCGGCAACAAGTGCTAGAATTAATGGTATGCCACCAAACACCGAATGTGCAAAGTTCGGGATGATTCCGAGTATTGCCTGGAAAGGTGCTAACAGACCGGAGCAGATGCTCTTAAATACTTGTATAATTCCGGTTGTATCAGACATATTGAAGATACGTCCTATCATTTCTACGATATGTATAGGGCAGTTTGTACGTATTAAAGTCTGTATCTCAGCCGAAGTCCTTGCTACTTGTAGATCATAGGTTTCTTTGGCCGAGGTCAAAGGCACTGTTTGCTGTAAAAGCATGGCTTTCATTCTGCTCAAAGTATCAAATCTTATAAAAGAGACGTTCAGCGAAGGCCATAGAGGCGACTCCCTGACTGTGTCTATTGGGGCAAACAATACTTTCATACAGCAAGTGACCCTGGAGTTGACCGTTACCAGATATGGGATGCCTGGCAGCATGCCGCAGCAACTCTGATCATTGAACTTGAGGTAACTCCCATTAGAAAGTTGTCCAAACGTTGGATTAATCACAGCAGCTGGTGTACCCTGCTGATGGCAAGACAAATTTGCCACAGAACCATTACAAGCCCCGTGTAAAGAAATGTCCTGACATAAAAGTGAACCGCTCAGTGCACGTTTACAGTGTGTACCGCTCAAAAACACTTCACGATCCCCACTCCAACATCTATATGTATACGGTAAATCCCAAGATGTCTTAATGTATTCCTTACCCAACCTTTCATATTTGCCTGCTTGCATTTGTCTGAGGCAATACTGAAACTGAAAAGTACTCACAGGTAATGTGATTTTGCCATGAATTAGCCATTCTGTAGCTGGTTTTTCTGCCACTGTAAATGGTAACTTTTCCAGTTTTTCAATGCTCAGCACTGTATACTTTGCTCCTCTTTGTGCCAGTTCGATCTGTTTATCAGTTAGATTGTATTCTGCAAACAGAGCTGACGTGTTGATGAAACGCCAAGGCACATAGCCCGCACGCAAAGATTGCAGCGTCCAGCTTAATAACACAATAGAACGTAATTGAGACTGACCTTGTTGTAACATCGCCAAATCTTGTTCTAGTATGTCGATAGCAGAGGATACAATGCCGGCATATATGAAACGTTTTTGACGCAGTTTTCTTGGTCCAAGCAAGAATTCCCTAAGGTCTGCGTCCTTTTTAAGTAAGGTTAAGTGTTGTTTCACATCCTGTCGTGTAGACTTATGCAGCCAATCGAGGCATAATTTTCCTACACTGTATGTTGTTACTACCCCCGGATGTTGTCTTTGGATGTATCTTGGGTCTGGCCTATTAATAGTAAAGCCCTGAGTTTTATTCAGGAATCTTTCCTGACAGTTATTCATGTCTGTGGGCCAGATCAACCATTTTTTCCAATCAGGATTAGATCTGTTGAGTTGTAGTATATTGTCAACTGTCACCACTGCCTGTGTACCATTATCAGTGGCAGGTGTTGGTACAGAAGGTGTGTTCATCTCTTTGATCTTGGCTAGTCCAAGACAAGATGATTGTTGGACAGTTTCATTCAAAAACATTATTTGTTCAGGGATGATACAGGCTCTAAATAAAGCTTCTATCCCCTACACTTGCCAATCTTTAGTACCCCAGACAGTTTTTGTGTCTATTGTGTCTTTCCAAAAGTCGAAACCCTGTCTAGACAGTTGGGCAATAAATGCTGCAGAGTAAATCTGTTTTGTATTTGTTAACATAATTTTCAGCCCTGTCTTGTTTACATTTTTATAGTAAAACATTTCTGGATTAGGTGTATTATATCCTGAAAAATATGGAAACTTGTTAGCAAATGTTTTTGAACTACCGTGTGGTGGTGTAGGACAATGCTCCCATTGGTTAAACATAAACACATTTCTAGGATATGCAGATTTATGCAAATAATGATGACCATAGTGGTTATAACAATACAGTTGTTCATAGTCTGATGAACCCTCTAAATATTCATTTTTAGAAAATGCAGCAGATTTTTCTAGGCCATACATTATGTCGTTAACAGTCTCAAAGTCCCAATCATCTGAATAGGTACTGGACGTAATTAGATCACTTAGTGAAATTTTAAACAAATGTGGAATGTTCAATTGTTCCGTCGGGCCGAAGATGTCAAAATCTGTTTTGTCCCACACTATACCATCCTGTATAGGAACAGCTGTGATGTTCACTGATGACAAGTCTCTTGCTTCACGATGGGAGGATTTATGAGGTTTCAAAAGTACGTTCACGCCTTTTCTTTCAGTGTTCACATGGATGTATCTGCCACTTATAAGCACGCTCACAGTTGTAACCAAAGCTAGCCAGAGCAGGAAAACAAAAAGTCCAGATGTAATCCAGAGTTCAATCCATGGAGAAACCAAATAAGTCTTTTTCAGAAAGTGAAGAAAGTCTTGTACTTGCTGCTTGAATTTCAATGATGCTGGCGTCGTTTCAGGTTCACTCGGATCTTCTGAGAACGTATCAAAGTTAATGAAATAGCCAGAAGCAGTTCTATCAATTGTTGGAATTGCATCAGGATTTGTAGAAATCACTGGAACCAGTTCATCACTTGCTACATTGCTGTAGACAGGTGTATTTGGACGAACTGTTACTTGGTGTTCAAGAGGGATGAGTTCCATAGCGTTGTTGCTTAGTCCTCCATCTGTTACAGCTGAATTCTCGATTGTTATCAGTCTTTCAGTCTGAACCTCTTGGATAGTAGCGAGAGGAGTGCGTCTGCTACTAGGTCGGAGTCCACGAGGCCTACTATTTAGTATTGGCCACATACTGTGGTTTGATCAGGTCGATGGACACAAATCTTTTCTCCTTTCTTCCAGCAAGGGGCGGCAGAAGTACTGTTCTTGTTCCTTGAACTGCTAGGACAGGTACTGGTTGTCTGTAAGAAGGTCCAAATTCCTTCTTGTCCACAATTTTTTCTCTGACTAGATCCCCAACTTTTGGAATCCAGACAGGCCTTGCTGGGACCACCGATTTTTCCCCAGTGGTGGTTGGCTGTAGGAATACCTTGCTTTGTTTCGTTCTTAACTCATTCAGTTCCTGTAAAACAGCCAAACGATCTTTGATATCAAACGGTTTATTTTCCACCACTGTGCCTACGTGTTTAAGGTCTGGTACCCACATTCTTGTCCCAAATAGGACCTCATATGGAGTGACCCCCCCCTAGAGAACTTCTTGGCAGATTGTTCAATGAGCGTTGGACCCCATTAAGGTGTTTGACCCACCCATCACCCGAACCTAATACCCTAGCTGTTATAGACTGCTTTATGTCCCGGTTTTTCCTTTCCACAACCGAATTTCCCCCTTTGCGGCTTCATCAGCCAATGAATTCCCTGCAACGTGAACGCCATCACGTTGATGACTCAGTGTGTGGATCACGTGAGCCTTTGGTAGTTCGTTTTTCAACTGAACTACTTGTTCCCAAAGCGTTTTGTGCTTTATTGTGCCACCTTTCGCATCTTTGAAACCATTTTCAAGCCAGTTTTGTATATATTCATTATACGACTGAACACAGTAAAAGGAATCGCACACTATTAGTGTGGGGAATTCTCGATCTGTACTCTCAAGTGCCAGTTTAAATGCTTGTAGTTCAGCTCCCTGAGCTGTACAATCTCCTAGAGACTGCGTTTTTGTGACCATAGGTCTGAAGATGCCATTTCGCATGCGACCTTTAACGATTGCAGACGCTGCACTGTAAGCTTGCTTACTCCCTGTTGCGGGTTGTGCTGATCCGTCAGTGTAAATTATGAATTCGTACTGATCGAGAGGCAGAATTTCAGTAGGCAGAGGACATTCTTGTTCATATTGCAGGAATGCTTGTGTTTTTAAATCTGGATCAAAAACATATTCAACATCTGTTGCAGCAAGATACCCATTGTATCCATCTTGGATGTAATGCTTTAGCATTTGGAATGCTTGCTTTTGTGACCGCTTCTAAAGCTGGTACCGGGGTTACGACAATAATGCGTTTCCCTTGGGCTAAGGCTCTTTCTTTTGCTACAGCGGTTTGAACTGCTGTCAGAATTTTTCAGTTGAACTGAAGCGTATTTCCGCTTGTGTGTACAAATGAGATTTGTATGCGATTGGTATTTTCTCACCCTCACCGAAGGTTAAGTAGGTGAATCCGCATTGACCCGAAATTATTCGGATCACCAAATTGCGTTGACTTACGCGTGTTTGTAAGTGATTTGTTGCTAACATGTTAGCCTGGAGTGAACGCAAGATTTCTGTGTGTTCGTTTGTTCAATTTTTGATTGAAAAATCAGGTTTGATTAATGCGTAGAGAGGTTTAACCCTTTCTGCGTAATTTAGAATGTATGTTCTTCCAAAATTTAGAAAACCCAGAATGGATTGTAAGTTTTTAGCGTTTTTGGAGGTTGGAGCAGCGCACACTTTTCTAAAAAGTTAGCTGCCAAGCTCTTGCCTTCACTTGAAAGCTCATATCCTAGAAATAGGACATTGAGATGGGCAATTCTGGACTTTTTAAAGTTGAACTTGTAGCCCTCAGAGGCGAAGCCCAGTATAATGGTGCTCATCCTGTTCAAGTGTTTTTCCAGGTCATCGTCTGTCAGATATATGTCATCGACATAGGACAATGCCTCATTGTCATAAATTTGTAGTAACTCCGTTACCCTCGCTGAGAATAAACCTGGGCTGTTCTTGAACCCTTGTGGGAGTCGACAAAAGTGACGCTGGGTCCCCATTATGGAGAATGCTGTTAAGTACCTGCTTACAGGTGCTATGTTTTGACAAAAGAAACCATTTGAGATGTCTAATGTTGTTTTATATTTTTTACGCACAATGTTATTCATTAATGCTGTGCTATGTGTATTTTGCACTGCAAAAGTTTTAGAACAAGTGTTTAGGTGTCTGTAATCCAAAACTAGACGATATGTATTGTCTGGTTTGGAGACAGGAAACAAAGGATTGTTCATTGAGGAGGTGCATGTTTCAATCACCCCTTGATATTCAAGTTGATCTAAGATCTCCCTGACCTGTTTTTTAGCTTCTTGCTTTATTGGGTACTGCCGTTGTGCAGTTGGTTCATGTTTCAGATATATTTTATGGTGAGGTGAGTCCTCATCCCATCCTACATGATTTTTATATAATGCGGGGGCCTGGGCCACTGCCCATTTCCTGGCATATGTATATTTTAGGTGTATTGGAATATGGTTGGAGAAGGCAGGCATAATAATGTCCTCGCCATGTGGGCACTCCCTGACAAATTGTGGTGGCCAGTCCTTTTCTGCTAGAAGTATGTCATAGCCCTTTGATAGTCTTTCCCAAAATAGTGCTTTCACCTGTCTAGGTTTGTCTCCCTCCATCCGGAGTGTTATTTCATATAACTTTTGTGGAGTACTAACCCTGGTGTCTACAGTCTCTACTTTAATGTACTCATTCAAGTCCACTATCTCCAGAAGTTCCTTCAGGTTCTGGCGAGCTATTGTGACTTCTGCTGCACTGTCCAGCATTGTCTGAGCCCATTCTCCGTTCTTGAGTTGTGTTCTCAGTATTCTCGGCATGTCTGATCTTCAGACCTGCTACTTTCTTTTTGGAGAATTGAGGTTTTGCTTTAGTTTTTGGAGCGTGTTTGTCGTCTTTCGATTTCACGCGTTCTTCTCTATGTTCCGATCGTCCTCTTCTTTCCGAAGTCTGTGATGAGATCTGAAAGGGACGAGAGGAACGTGTATCAGTATCTTGATACCTGTCAGGTTTTCTCAAATTATCCCTATTCCTGAGGTTATACCTCCTTTCAGAGGGCTCCTTTTGAGGAGACCTACCTCGAGATTGAGAACGTTTCTCATTTGAATTTTGTTTATTAGTCTCCCACTTCTTTTTAGAAGATGTAGGAGTTTGTTTAATTGAGTCCTTCTCAGGACTTTCAGATAGTTTCGGCTTCACTGGTCTTCCACCCAAACTATCTCTGCCTAATTCTGCATAAGATTGTTCTATTATTCTGGGTAGCTCAGTTTGATGTTCTGTAACATCAAATTCCCTTAATTTTTGGCGGATCGCCACTGCTGCTGCCTCTCCTTTAATATTTGATAATATTATTGTTGAGACCTGGTAGACATTTTTCAGTAATTTCATACCTAAATTTAGAGCAGGCTCTGCCCTGTATTCGTTTTGAATTTGTTTCAGGACATCAGGTAATACCGCAATTGACGGAATGCCATGTGTTTTAGTATAGATGGCAGCAAAGACTGAGCCCCAAGTGGTGCAGTCTTCCAGTTGTGGTGTGATCCCCATTGGTAAACTGATTGTCAGTATTCTGTGTTTCTCATACGGGCTAGTATTTGGAAATACTGCTTCGATTTGAGTAATTTTTTGAGCTATCCAGAATGGAATTTGCTCACGTTTTGTGGGCATTTTACCCATGACTGCGTATAGAGTCTGTGGTGTAATTTTTAGTGTATTCCCCTGGTGAGGAGTTTGATTTGGAATTGTTAATGGTTGCTGGACTGTAAAAGTCTGCATGACATATTGGACCAATTGTCTGTAGATTTTTATTAACTCTGTGAGTTGAGTAAGTAATTCCTCGTCTGACATCTCTTCAATGTCAGGATGAGGTGTGTAGCCGGCTAGAATCGGCCATGTTGCTCATGGTCTACCTAGTGGACCGAGCCTGGTAATGTTTTTGTGATGTTTTAGGGCGCCTTTAAACCAGAGCTGATGCTCCTGGTATGTTAATGGAATTTCAATATCCTCGAAAGGAATGTATTCCTCTGGTGGATCATCTTCTTTGTAGAAGTGAAACATGTGTGTTACTGAATTGGATTCAGGAAATATTACCCATGAATAGAATACCTCTGTCTGAAAGGATTCGGTGTGCCTCTATCACGAAAACTGCTCTACCTCCTCTTGGTGGTAGGCCATGTTTTATGAGTTTTAGAGTGATGGCTCTTCTTAAGTTTGGAGTGATGTCTATAACACCCTCCTCGGTTTCAATAAAACCTGTAAAGTTAAAAACTGCTGCTAGGGCTGGATCAGCCGCAGCTCCACCGTTTCCGGCGTCATTGTCGGAATCAGGCATTTTTGTTTTTTGAAAAATGTAGAACAAGTTTCAAGGAAACAAAGATAAGGTGCACAATATTTTGAAACACTGTATCCGTCAACGTTGAGCAAACCAAACAGCTAATATATAGGGTACTGCCCTATGTAGCTGTGGTGGATACTTGACCCTCCCACCCCAGATGTCTTTTGGAGTATATGGGTAGGGGTCTCTGAGAGAAAAAGCACGGCTGAGTTACTCAGTATCTAACGTTGAATTACCGCCTTACCAAACCGTTGGGCGCCATGTAGTGTAGCTCCTATTTCCCTAAAAGGCTCTGCGCATTGGAATAATATATCCTATAGGTTTGACATAGGACTAAGGTCAGTATGTCCCTATCGAGTATATTAAACGTAATTACTTGTGCCAGCTAGCTCAGAGGCCACTAGAAACTCCTTGACAACAAGAAGGGAGTAGTTTCTGGCAGCCGCAAAACATGACCACTTTGTTTCCCTTTAGAATCAGAACGTGTCCCAGAGTCGTGGAAACAATAGATAACTATTTCACTCAGCTCAATCGTGCATGCTTAGTTTTCTCCAAGTTACACAGAAAGAACAGACGGGCGTTTCAATAAAAGATTTATTGAACAGTCTTGTTTCTGGTGTAAGTAAAATGTGCTGTTACGATCACAAGACAGTATGTGAGATAAATAATGTACAGTGTGAGCAGTAGAAATAAATAATACTGCGATAGCATTATCTTTTAGTATATATGCATTTACATAAATGACACAGACTAAAAATGCGAGTACTCATACGATGCGTTTCTAACCTAGTTCTACCCCAATGTACCTAACCTAACCTAGGTGTAGGGAGAGGTATGAAGTAGGTGAAGTATTCCTTACTATAGTATACTAAGAGTATGTTAAGCCTAGTATGCCTAGTATGCCAAGAGTCCCTCTAGGTTCTTGTCAGCTCCATACCTGAAGAATGAGAGAGGTAGGAATCTCTTTGCCAGACTCGAACTCCAACACCCCGCAAGGGAAGTCAGATCACTGGAAGCTGGACTCTCTGCGTGCAGGGATGACAGCGTCTTCTCAGTGCGTCAGGCCGGGAAACGGGCTCCTCTGAAGTCGAGGTCTCCTCTAGTTTACAAGGGCTAGGGAAGGTATATTTATACCTGAGAGGTACCTCACAATGTTAGCATTGACGTGAATCGGTCAGCGGAAGACGTCATGAATGAACCCCTAAGGTATAATGGTTCATGCATAATAGATGAGTCCTTGAAGAAATCAATAGTCCTGTGCTAGGGAAACTCCCGAAGCCTAAGGGTCTGTTCTTCAAGAACTCGTTGTAACGTTAAGGTGAACGGATGTCGGAGACCATGCCTGTATTTGGAGTGCACGGTTTAATGCCTAAATAAGGACTGGGATTTTATGCCTATATAAGGGCAGGGCGAATTGTGCCCATATAAGGACATGATACAGGAAAGCCCGTGTATGGACACCCTAAGAGGAATACAACAACAGGGGACTTATAACTACATGAAATATGCCTAATAGGTGTAAGCCAACTATACCATGTTTAGAGGAGAGAGTGCATGCACTTTAGCACTGGTTAGCAGTGGTAAAGTGCTCGGAGTCCTAAAGCCAACAAAAACAAGGTCAGAAAAAGAGGAGGAAGAAGGTAAAAAGTTTGGAGTGACCCTTCAGAGAGGGCCATTTTCCAACAATTGTATAAAGCACACATCTAGACCTTGCTGGTAGAGAAGATGGCTGCTAACTCTTTCAGGGTGACCTTTCTGAAAGAGAGGAGTGGATACGAATGGTGCAAGAGTTTATGTTACATCCATGCCAAGAGCTTAACAGAGATAGTGATCCTTCAGAGGAAAATAGTGCGCTCATCATGCAGTCAGAAAGAGTGTTGCAAGACACAGCACTTATCGTGTGGTTTGGTGTCCTTGTGGACCAGAGCGCTCTGGCATTTCCATGGCTGGGAGTCATCCCAATGGGTACTCCACAACCTATGAGTAACATTGGGTGGGAATGGTGGCAGCTGGACTGCAAAGTTCTGCATAGGATGAATGATGTCAGGCTTGGCTACTTCCTGACATGTTTAGTTGATATCAATTGTTACAAAAGTGAGGCATAGCCAACATTTATAATTGCCCTTTCCAAGGTACTGTCAGACCAGAGATTTCTGAAGAAGGTTCCAATCGAAGATGAAGCTGAGTCTTTTCCTTTGATATCAGTTCCTGATTGAGTCATACTGAAAGGAGGCAATAGCAAGGGAATGATGAGTAACAACCCATGGGCTTTGCTTCGCGCAGCCCAAAATCCTTTTGGATTTTGTAGAGGCTATCCTTGCTTGGCTAGTGACTATTTTCTGATGTCAGGCATAGGTCGGTGCCTTGCGTATTATCTAATTCATAATCTTCATCTTTAATCAAGCGGAATAAGGTTGTGAAGGGGTTTTATTGCCAATTGTAGCTGATTTCTCCTATATGAAACAGTCTTAAGGAGACAATTGGTACCTTTCACATGTACCATTATGCACAGGGTGGCACCATGGCTACTGGGAGTAGTCTTCCTTTCCTTGGGCAATCAAAAAGGAAATTTGATGGAACTTTGTGAAATCTATCAGTCCTTGACACTTGTGAGAAGGTTTTGAGCTCTTCGGTTCCAGGCTTTCAATGTTGGATGGGGACTCCATGATAAGAACTTAAAGGTGAAGAATTGTTAGATTTCCTTGCAGAAACCTGGTGAGACTTGTGTGGTCTCTAGATTTCCATGGACTTGAATTATAGGAACTCTTCCTGCCAGAATAACTTGGATTCCATGCTTCTCATATTAAGGCTTTAATAACATATCTTTTGGTTAGTAGTTTTGTAGATCTTTGTGGCAGTGTTAGGCTTGAGCTTTTCTGTTGGGCAGATTTAGGGTTTTCTTTGTTTTTTGATCAATTAGGTTGATGGATAATTGAAATGTTGTGGTGCCACATTGTTAAAGTAAAGCAAAGCTACCACTACTCAGATCACTCACAGCACCCTCTGAACTAAGAAAAAGATGAGGTAGGTGATTTGCATAGGGGAAAAAACAATGGGCAATCATGTGCATCAAAGAAGTGTGTGAAGTATACAATCAGAGGAAGTAAGGACATCAGAGTAAGGGCCATGCCAAAGCCCAGAGAAGCAGAATGCTGCACAGGTGCAGTGCTCTTTTGCCAATAATTGAGGAATGCTGCAATGCTGTTGTTAGGAAATTATTGGATATAAAGGTTCAGCCATTTTGGCAGTATGTCTCATAATCCCGAGGATGGTCTCACATGCTGTTGATCTTCGGTACCAAACTGTCAACAACTATTCCATATTGTTTTAAAATCTACTCACAGTGCCCTATTAATTGAAAATGAGAAAAATGTGATGGACACTTTTTCTCTGGTCAAGTGGAACTACATTGATTGATGCCACTTCTGCATATACAGACTTTGAACACAAAAATGTGAGATTCATCAGTGAGTGTGATTATTCTGGCCCTGTACATATGCCCCACCAATGCTACTAATTTAATATTGAAAAAACTTGATGTCAAAGTAAATCCTTGATGTTTGTTTATAATCTGACTCGGAATATGCCTGACTGCATTGATGTACCCTCTATGTATTATGATTAATTTAGTTTGCTAGGTTGGATTCATTTGATACCAACCCTCTGTCATTTTTCTCATCCCTCCTTAAACTATTCCTTACAAAGCTCTTTTGGTACTCATACTTTCCCATGAAGTCTCCTGAGAGATTACTGGGTTGCCTAGTTGTGTTGAAATAGCCTTTTGTAGGACAGCACTTTTGTGTTGCAGCAGCTGGAATCTCTGGGATATTATCTGGAATTATTCTGACTGGCATTGCATGGGGTGTGTCATATGAACCGGGATGCAATGTTATTTTCTACTGGTGCAATGCTGCAATCTTGTGCTCCATATTCTGTGGCTCTGTGGGTGGATATAACCATGATACTGCCTCTTCTGTGACTGTGTAATTATTTCACTGCTGCATTACTACTAAAAAGCTATCCTTAATTTGTTGTAAGAGAGGCTACCATGATCCTGGCTGGCATCATGACCAGGCCAATGTTCTGGGCATGTGTTTGCTGCTCACTGCTGAGGAAATGCTATTGCATGGATCACTTTTTTATGAGATACTGTTAAGTAGAGTCTTGTTGATTTTATAGTGTGATAAACAACAAAAGCATGTCTTCCGGGTTGATTTTATTATGATGTTAATGTGATATTGCAGTCCAATTCTCCATTCTCTAGAGTTTGAAAAATCATGCCTGACATTGCTGTTGAGAGAAGGATGTAATATGGTTATTATCAGAACCTTGGTTGATTTGCTCAGTAGTGCTGACTTGCAAACAGCAGGATAGGATCACCACTCCTTAGTACAGCTGTGGCTATCCTTGCGGGTTTCACAGAAGTGGGTAATAGGCGGTGAATGTCAGCAAAACCTAGTTGCCTATCTGCTTGTGTATTGACATTGATATTGCTTTGGTGATGCTGGCGGCCATGTTTCAATGCATTTTAATGTTTTAAAAAATCCACTTCAAAGATGGCCACCCTGGATGCACAAACATCCTCAGAGACCATAATTTAAACCCTTTCATAGGTGCCTGCTGTGCATTGATGTGTATATGTGCTCATGGTGGCCATTTTGAAATGTTTAAAAACATTTTAAGAAGGCCACCTACTGATTTCATGACCGGTGTCAAAAAAGTGAATATAAAAGCTTAAAAAAAAACAAAGGGTCTGGAGAGCAAGAGTTCGCTAGGTGTGGCTAAAGAAGGGACAAAGAGAGGGAGATGGGGGGAGGACAGAAAAAAGTCCCTCCTATTTACTGCAAGTACGCAGTCACAGCAGTGGAGGGATACCTCATCCAATGACAGTACTTAAAAAAGATTTCTTGGAGGAACAACCACAAGACTCAGGAGAAAAGCTGATGATTCAGTAGCTAAACCTGTCTGTAGTCGAGGCCTAATAAGGAAAAGATAGAAATATTGCATTGCCAGCATGTAAACCATATGTAATTTTAAGATTCCTAGTTTCGACAGACCTTTAGAAGAAAGTAGCTGACTGATGAAGCTCTTCTACATCCCTCACATTTCCTGAGACCCCGATTCAAAACTTGATTAAAACCACATTTCAAAGGACGTAAAATAAAGAAAATGCATAGCTTATTTTAATATATCACCATGATGTAATTTTTCCCCATTCCATGAAGTGTTAAACTGTTTATTTGCTGAAGTCAATATGCTTTTCAGAATCTCACTGCACAGCAGCTGACACTGACTGTCCAATAGGGAATAAGGAAGTGTGTAGGAGAGGGTCACATCACCAACACAAGTACTACACTGGGTAGGTTATTTGGTAGATGCTGACTACGAATGTCAATGAACACTGATGCAATGTAAAGTCAATGGGGATTGAAAGAAGGCTTGCAATGTGAATAATGGTGGCTGCTTTGAGGGTATTTTTTGGCAGCTGCCTCTCCACTCTATCTAAGACACAAAGTGAGAGGGCCAGCATGGCCCTCAGTGGAGTGTAGCAAGTGTGGTAGAAGACTAGAAGAGGCCTGGCACCGTTTTAATCCTCCACTTACCAACTCTATTTATTTATTTGGAGTTTTATATAGCACAAAACAGACCCTTTTGGGTGACAGAGCGCTTTACAGATAGTGTAAAAAACACATGGGAAAGAACAGGAAGAAATATTGAAACACTAGATAAAAATACAATACATGCAAATATATGTACATGCACTAATGGTAAACAGAGAAATAAGAGCACACAGCATAGCATAAGTCCAGGCCTAAAACATATTCTGGCGTGACAAGAGGCAGCCAACAAATCAGCTGGAGGAATTGATCAAGAGGAGACAGAGGCAAGTCCTCAGTGTGAGAGGAGTTTGTTGGATAGTAAGATTTTTACTTCTTTGCCGAAGATGATTGTGGATGGGTTGCATCTGATTTCAGTAGGGAGAGAGTGAAAAAATGTTGGGGCAATTCTGGAGAAGGATCGGTTGCAGGTTTTCCTTATTTTTTATTTTTGTGGCTTAAGGAGTAAGGAGCTAGTGCTTCTGGAGGATCTGTTTCCACTCAATAGGGTCAGTTTCAGGGTCAAGTAGGAGGGGGTATTGTGGTGCAAAACTTTGTGGGTCAGACAAGCAATTTTGAGAAGAGTCCTGGCCTTAAAGGGTAGCCATTTCATTGATTGAAGATCGGGTGATATGATCATTTTTTTTTGATCCAGTAATAAGCCTAGCTGCTGCATTCAGTGTAGCCGTCAGTGGTGCAATTAAGGCTTTTTGGAGGTCCATCAGGGTAGTGCTACTGTAGTTTAATTTCGATAGCACAAGTGCATGTACTGCAGTTGTGAGGTCTGCACCGGGGAGGAAAGGTTTTAGTTTCCTAAGAATATGCAACTGGTGGTTAGCTCCTCTAGTGATGGGGCTGATATGTTTATGCATGGAGAGTTCTATGTCCCAGGTTATACCTAGGGATTTGGCAAAGTCAATGATGTGTGGGCTGCAATTTAAGGCAGTGAGAAGAGGAAGCCAGTCTTTGACATTCAGGGTGGTGGTGGGCGATGCGTTCAGTAAGAATTCAGTTTTAAGGGCATTGAGTCGGCCACTGTTGTGTTTTTTTCAGGGTGTTGTTGAGGGTGTAGATGTCCTCAAGGGAAGTGATTTTCTTGTAGAGTTGGGTGTCATCAGCATACATATGGTAGGATATGTGGGATCGTTTTAGGGTTTGAGTTAGGGGTTCCATGTATAGGTTAAACACTGTTGGGGAGATAATAGAGCCTTGGGGTATGCCCAGCGACAGTGGAGACCGATTGGAAAGAGTGTGATTGGTTAGGATGCTCTGAGATCTGTTAGGTAGAAAAGAGGAGAACCAATTCAGCACGGTGACAGAGAAGCCCATCCTGCATTCAAGAAGGTTTAGAAGAGTAGCGTGGTTCCTGATGTGAAAGGCTGCTGATAGGTCCAGTAGGATCAGGAGGCAAGATTCATTCTGGTCGAGTGAGCATAGGGCATCATTGACAATGTGGATCATGGCAGTTTTGGTGCTATGAACCCATTGGAAACCAGATTGACAATGGTCGAGGAGTTGGAATTGCTCAATGTGATTGTGAAGCTGTAAGTGCACACATTTTTCTAAAGGTTTGGCCAAAGTAGGGATGTTGGAGATAGGGCAGTAATTGTTGGGTATGGATTGGTTGGAGTTGGGTTTATTTTAGGATAGGGTTAACCTGGCCACTTTTGAGGCCTTGGGTGAGTGAGGCATTGATTATCATAGTCCATAGTGGGAGTACGAAGTGGATGAACTCATTCAGGAGTTTGGAGGGGAGGGGATTGTTGAAGTGGTTGGAGTATTTCAAGGAGGTCAATAAAGTTGGGATGTCATTTTAACCGAGGGTTTTAAAGCTAGACCAGGTGGCATTATTTTTGGGTGAGATGGGTGATTTTTCAGGTGTGCTTCATTGGGGAGGAGTGTAGGGGGGTTCGAATAGAAGTAGTTTAATAGCGATCTGCATATCGTCAGTGATTTACTTGGTTTTCTCAGCAAAAAAGGAGGTAAAGGTTTTGTAGTTAGGTACTGTGCTGTTTTGGGCCGATTGGTATTTGATCATTTCGAACTGTTTTTTAGGTTGATTAGTTGCAGTGTCTAGTTGATTTTAGAAGAAAACTGCTTTGGAGTTCCTATTGTAGATGCTGTAACTTTGACATAAGAGTTTTAAGTTGGCTAGGGAAGGGGGGTTTGTCTCCATGTTCTTTCTGTAAGTTTGAGATGTCGTTGGTCTTCGTTAAGGTTGCAGTTGAGCCACAGGTTAGATCTTTTAGACAGGATTCTTTTTCATTTTTTGGGGGCAAGGGTGTCCATGATTTTGGACACGGAGCTGATGTAGCGATCAGTGAGGTCCTGGGCATTGTTCATGGAGGAAGGCAGGAGCAGAATGTCATTGCTAAGAGTCGATATAGTGTGTGAGTCACTGTTGTGGGTGTCACGGATCCAGTGTTTGGCTTTCTTTGGTTGATCCTTAGAGGTGATTGATGTGAGATGGAAACTTGTGTGAGGTTTGTTTTATTAATACACCTAGTGCTGGGGTGGGATGTCCTGATAGGGTGAGTGATAATAGTCTTACATTTTGTAGCGGGTAAAGTATGATCAGCTGGAGCTAGGTTATAGGTGACTAGGAGGGAGAGTATATCATTGTTTCATAGCTGCCTGACTAACCTATTGGGTCGGGTTGGGTCGGGTTGGGTGTGAATCTCCAGCAGGAGTGAGAGATCACTGAGTAAGCAGAGATAGGGTCAGAGTGGCAGTTGGAGATTGGGGTGTTGTTAGTTAGGCGGTGAGTTAAGTGTGAGGACCACTTGTGTTCAAGGTTAGTGGAGATAAGAACTAGTTTGAGAATGTCAACTCGGATCAGTTGCAGTTCAGATTTTATAGTGTAGAGCATTGGTACTCACAAACTTTCTCTTGGGGGCCAAATTTACAGTGTGGTTTGTGGCCGAGGGCCGCACCTGTGGGGGCGGGGTCATTGGGGGAGGGGGCGGGGCTAGAGCAAAACAAAACTGTGACCATGAGGTGGAACACATGCCCCTGCAGCGGACGCCTTCGTCCACTGAGCCACCGGACCCGGCATACACATCTCTCTCTCTCTCTCTCTCTCTCTCTCTCTCTCTCTCTCTCTCCCTCCCTCCCTCTCTCTGTCTCCCTCCCTCTCTCTCTCTGTCTCCCTCTCTCTCTCTCTGTCTCCCTCCCTCTCTCTGTCTCCCTCCCTCTGTCTCACTCCCTCTCTCTGTCTCCCTCCCTCTCTCTGTCTCCCTCCCTCTGTCTCCCTCCCTCTGTCTCCCTCCCTCTGTCTCCCTCCCTCTGTCTCCCTCTGTCTGTCTCCCTCTGTCTCTCTCTGTCTGTCTCCCTCCCTCTGTCTCCCTCCCTCTGTCTCCCTCCCTCTGTCTCCCTCCCTCTGTCTGTCTCCCTCTGTCTGTCTCCCTCTGTATGTCTCCCTCTGTCTGTCTCCCTCTGTCTCCCTCTGTCTGTCTCCCTCTGTCTCCCTCTGTCTGTCTCCCTCTGTCTCTCTCTGTCTGTCTCCCTCTGTCTCTCTCTGTCTGTCTCCCTCCCTCTGACTCCCTCCCTCTGTCTCCCTCCCTCCCTCTGTCTGTCTCCCTCTGTCTGTCTCCCTCTGTCTGTCTCCCTCTGTCTCCCTCTGTCTGTCTCCCTCTGTCTCCCTCTGTCTCCCTCCGTCTCCCTCCCTCTCTCTGTCTCTATGTCTCCCTCCCTCTGTGTCTCCCTCTGTCTCCCCCTGTCTCCCCCTGTCTCCCTCTGTCTCCCTCTCTGTCTCCCTCCCTGTCTCCCTCTGTCTCCCTCCCTGTCTCCCTCCCTGTCTCCCTCCCCGTCTCCCTCCCTGTCTCCCTCCCTCTGTCTCCCTCTGCCTGTCGCCCACCTCCCTCTGTCTGTCTCCCTCCCTCTCTCTGTCTCCCTCCCTCTCTCTGTCTGTCTCCCTCCCTCTGTCTCTCCCTCTGTCTCCCTCTGTCTCCCTCTCTGTCTCCCTCTGTCTCCCTCTGTCTCCCTCTCTCTCTCTGTCTCTCTCTGTCTCCATCCCTCCCTCTCTCTCCCTCTGTCTCTCCCTCTGTATCCCTCTCTCTCTGTCTCCCTCTCTCTCTCCCTCCCTCTCTGTCTCCCTCCCTCTCTGTCTCCCTCCCTCTCTGTCTCCCTCTCTCTCTGTCTCCCTCTCTCTCTGTCTCCCTCTCTCTGTCTCCCCCTCTGTCTGTCTCCCTCTGTCTGTCTCCCTCTGTCTGTCTCCCTCTCTGTCTCCCTCCCTCTCTCTGTCTCCCTCTCTCTCTCTCTCTGTCTCCCTCCCTCCCTCTCTCTCTGTCTCCCTCCCTCTCTCTCTGTCTCCCTGTCTCCCTCCCTGTCTCTCTCCCTGTCTCCCTCCCTCTCTCTCTGTCTCCCTGTCTCCCTCCCTCTGTCTCCCTCCCTCTGTCGCCCTCTATCTGTCGCCCTCTATCTGTCACCCTCCTCCCTCTGTCTGTCTCTCTCTGTCTGTCTCCCTCCCTCTCTCTCTGTCTCTCTCTGTCTCCCTCTCTCTCTGTCTCTCTCTGTCTCCGTCCCTCTGTCTCCGTCCCTCTGTCTCCGTCCCTCTCTGTCTCTCCCTCTGTCTCTCCCTCCCTCTCTGTCTCCCTCCCTCTCTGTCTCCCTCCCTCTGTCTCTCCCTCTGTCTCCCTCTCTCTGTCTCCCTCTCTCTGTCTCCTTCTCTCTGTCTCCCTCTCTCTGTGTCTCCCTCTCTCTCTGTCTCCCTCGCTCTCTGTCTCCCTCTCTCTCTGTCTCCCTCTCCCTCTCTCTCTGTCTCCCTCTCTCTCTGTCTCCCTCTCCCTCTCTCTCTGTCTCCCTCTCTGTCTCCCTCCCAGGCCTGAGCTCCCTGGCCTTGGCTCAACTCTCTGACTACAGGCTGGCGGGAAGCATCACATCACAGGCTCTTAACGCACACCTCACCCGGCTCTCACTCCCTGCTGCCCTCTGTCACCCTCTGCCATCTCACCCGGTTCTCACTCCCTGCCCTCTGTCACCCTCCGTCACCTTACCCGGCTCTCACTCCCTGCTGCCCTCCGTCACCTCACCCGGCTCTCACTCCCTACTGCCCTCTGTCACCTTACCCGGCTCTCACTCCCTGCAACCCTCTGTCACCTTACCCGGCTCTCACTCCCTGCAACCCTCTGTCACCTCATCCGGCTCTCACTCCCTGCTGCCCTCCGTCACCCTCTGCCATCTCACCCGGCTCTCACTTCCTGCTGCCCTCCGTCACCTCACCCGGCTCTCACTCCCTGCTGCCCTCTGTCACCCTCTGTCACCTTACCCGGCTCTCACTCCCTGCAACCCTCTGTCACCTCACCCGGCTCTCACTCCCTGCTGCCCTCTGCCACCTCACCCGGCTCTCACTCCCTGCTGCCCTCTGTCACCCTCTGCCATCTCACCCGGCTCTCACTCCCTGCTGCCCTCCGTCACCTCACCCGGCTCTCACTCCCTGCTGCCCTCCGTCACCTCACCCGGCTCTCACTCCCTGCTGCCCTCTGTAACCCTCTGCCATCTTACCCGGCTCTCACTCCCTGCTACCCTCCATCACCTCACCCGGCTCTCACTCCCTGCTGCCCTCCGTCACCTCACCCGGCTCTCACACCCTGCTGTCCTCTATCATTCTCTGTCACCTCACCCCGCGAGTGTGGCAGCCCGGGCTGAGACAGCTTCCCGGGCGCGCACACAGCCGCACCCGAGTACTTCACAGGTCTTTAAAAGACCATTTGCATGATAACGAGGCTTTGTTGTATTTCACCTCTTAGCGCCCCTGCAGCTCCACTCGGACTATCGGACTATCGGAATCGCCCGGCCCCCATAGAGCAGAGTCTGTGTTTGCTGACACACTGTAAAAAAAATTTTAAAACACAGGTACGATGTCTGCAAGGTCCGCGGGCCGCCAAGGAAGGCTTGCCGGGCCGCGGGCCGTACTATGAGTACCCATGGTGTAGAGCATTGAGTCATTGAAGAGGTTTCTGAGAGGTTCCAGGTTGGGGGAAGCACTCGCTTGTAGGGAAGTATCCAAACTGTTGGGGGAGCTGGCGTTGGCAAGGTTCACAATTGGAACCTTGGTAGAGAGGAGGTGGTGGGTGAGTTGCTTCTGTTGGTGGGAGTGTGGGTGTAAGAGGCTCTATAGGAGAAGGAAGTGGTGATGTTGTATTGGTTTAAATGAGGGGAAGAGTTAGTGTTGTCGCTGGGCGAGGGGGTGTGTTGGACAGCAGTAGTACCCGTGGATAGGTGGGTGACCACCCAGGGAGAGAGGTGGGAATGGGAGAGTGGTGGACTGAAAGAATGGTAGGAGAAAGGAGGTTATCATAAGGGGAGGAGTTGGAGGGGAGTAGCAGGGGGGTAACCGGGGGAGTGGCCAAGTCTAGTTTCTTCTTGAGGTAGGAGAGGAGATCGCTGAAGAGTTCCAGATTGTGATCTGAAGATTGAATGAGTACGGTGCCGTTGTTATTGATAGAAACAGTGGCATTACCGTTGTATAGCGTGGAGGGTGCAATAGTAAGCTAAAGGCCATGTGGAAGGAGAGGACTTTCCTTCATTTGGCATGCATTAGATAAAATTCACAGGTTGTATTCTAGGGTAACTTGCAATAACTGATGTTCATTGATCAGGCAATGTGAACCTCATACTAGTACGGTGACTTATCGTGGGGTGAGTGAGGTACCACTAGATAAGTTATTGGCATGAATATATGGTAGTGGCCCCCAGGTTGTGTTGGCTGTTGCAGAAACAAAGGAAACAGGGAAGGGGCGATCAGATCACAGCAGTACAAGCAAATTATAAGCAAGAATGTGTACTCTTCTCTTGCACTAACGGATATTCACTGATCAGTTATAATGATTCTCAGATTGATATTTCAGCCACTCATGGGGTAAGTGAGGTAGGGGTGGAACAGAATATTGGCATGATTGAGTGATAGAGGGCCCAGACTGTGTTGGCAGTGGCAGGAATAAAGGAAACGGGGGAGAGGCTATCGGATCACAGCAGTACACGCAGATTAAGGGCTCCTTCCTCCGTATTGAGTTGGCTTCAGATCATGGAAGAGTAGGGGGGAGCAAAATGAGAGGGGGTCTCAGTGGTAATGTAGGGGAGCGTCCACGACAGCCACTCATAGGCAACTCCAACGAAAGAGAGCTGAGGGTCTGAGGTCAAACGGTAGCAGCAGTGAAAAACATGTTTATTGTCAATAGCAAAAGAAGATCCGTAAATAATGGATCAGGGAACCTAGCTAATAGGGAAAAGGAGGGGTCTACTAAATGAGTAAGACACACCTCAATAAAGGAAAAGAAAATTCTTTTCTTGAGTCCCCTCACTCACCAAAGGTTTCCCCTAGGTGACATGCTTCATCATTGGGGCCATCCCAAGCATCTACTGCTTGGGGCGTGCTGCGACTTGCGATAGTTACGTAGGAGCACTAATTTTTAAGATATGACTATGTGTGGTGCAGTGAAGGGGAGTGGTGTGAGTGATTGTTAAAAATTACCTAACTAGTGAACGTAAACAATTTTATTCTTGCTCCTAGTTGGCAAAAGATAAAAAAGGGGTTAATAAAAGGGAAAAGAATTAAATGTCCCTGATATTGTAAGTCAACATGTTTCGAGGTGTCCCCTAACCTCTTCTTCAGGACAACATGGGGACCAGCCCCATGTGTACCACTCCGTGCAAACCTGTAATAAAGTGAAAGTAAGAAAAACAATGGGGCGCGCACTTATTGTGTCAGCGCTAGATATAATACATACGGTTAAACTGAACACGTAGTATCTAATGAAGAAGTAAAAAACAGACAAGTTAGTATACACTGCCTGCCCATCTGTCTCGTGGGCAGGTAAAAACAAAGTCTTTTAGCGATCAAATCAATCCAATAGTGATGGTGCTCTTGACTGTAACTTTAAACATGTACTTAGTTCTGTTCAGTCTATTAGTCTTGTGTCTCTGTAATTAAAAACACATGTTAAAGGAATAAAAAACACTCGTGAAAAAACATCAAACAAAACAAACATTACATGGAACATATAATTGCGTGTTGCCTCATGGACCTACTTAATAACTGGCAAAAGTAAGCCCCATGGTCAGCCCGGGTGGAGGAGCCTGAATAGACCCTAGAGAAAGAGAAGTAAAAGTACCTCCACCCTTCTGCCCTTAAAATCCTTTTACTATTTTTCTATTTTTTCTATTTTTTCTATTTTTTCTATTTTTTCTAAAAACTCTATTCCATGTCTTGTCAATATAAACCCCCCTTACTAGATATAGTACACATAGGATTCAGTCCCTATCAGGACCTGTTTTCACCAGTTTAAGATGGCCGCCGTCTTATTATGACTCTTCTCGCAATAGAGAAGCTCTGTTTTTTCATATGGGAATCGCTTAATACCGCAGGGTTGAGACCCGCTTTCTTAGTTCTTTATTTTCCGTTATTTTCTATTTTTTACCTTTACTAGATATAGCATACATAGGATCCAGTCCCTATCAGGACCTGTTTTTACCAGTTCAAGATGGCCGCCGCCTTATTGGGGCACTCTCGCAATAGAGTAGCTCTATTTTTCAAAAGGGAATCGCTTTATACTGCAGGGTTCGAGACCCGTCTTCCTAGTTTCCTAATTTTTATCTTTATTACATCTACAGAGTGTTTTCCTTATTTTTGAACCAATTAGCCCTCGTGAACAAATTTCTGTTTGAACCGAGGATTCCTTGCCCATTTTAGGCACGATACACATAAAGTACACCCAAAATGGCCCCCATCACTTTCAACGATACGCGGTATAGTCTTCTGAAACGCGTTCGTGACTAAGCAGTTTCCTGGTTTCCTACTTTAGACCTCTCGGAAGCCAGACACGCTAAGATGCGGTCCGCTTATGGGAACGAGTAGGTCATATTGACGGAGGCTAGCCGAGTCAAGTAAGATTCTCTCCATTGGGAGCCCATTCCTAAGTTACTAATGAGGTTTTCCTTTTCATTTTTCACTCTTTCGAGTCGTTGACTTAAGACTTTTACTTCTCTTTCTCTAGGGTCTATTCAGGCTCCTCCACCCGGGCTGACCATGGGGCTTACTTTTGCCAGTTATTAAGTAGGTCCATGAGGCAACACGCAATTATATGTTCCATGTAATGTTTGTTTTGTTTGATGTTTTTTCACGAGTGTTTTTTATTCCTTTAACATGTGTTTTTAATTACAGAGACACAAGACTAATAGACTGAACAGAACTAAGTACATGTTTAAAGTTACAGTCAAGAGCACCATCACTATTGGATTGATTTGATCGCTAAAAGACTTTGTTTTTACCTGCCCACGAGACAGATGGGCAGGCAGTGTATACTAACTTGTCTGTTTTTTACTTCTTCATTAGATACTACGTGTTCAGTTTAACCGTATGTATTATATCTAGCGCTGACACAATAAGTGCGCGCCCCATTGTTTTTCTTACTTTCACTTTATTACAGGTTTGCACGGAGTGGTACACATGGGGCTGGTCCCCATGTTGTCCTGAAGAAGAGGTTAGGGGACACCTCGAAACATGTTGACTTACAATATCAGGGACATTTAATTCTTTTCCCTTTTATTAACCCCTTTTTATCTTTTGCCAACTAGGAGCAAGAATAAAATTGTTTACGTTCACTAGTTAGGTAATTTTTAACAATCACTCACACCACTCCCCTTCACTGCACCACACATAGTCATATCTTAAAAATTAGTGCTCCTACGTAACTATCGCAAGTCGCAGCACGCCCCAAGCAGTAGATGCTTGGGATGGCCCCAATGATGAAGCATGTCACCTAGGGGAAACCTTTGGTGAGTGAGGGGACTCAAGAAAAGAATTTTCTTTTCCTTTATTGAGGTGTGTCTTACTCATTTAGTAGACCCCTCCTTTTCCCTATTAGCTAGGTTCCCTGATCCATTATTTACGGATCTTCTTTTGCTTTATAAGTACCCAGGAGGAAGAACCTAGCCATATCCTCCTCTCCCCCTCTTTTTGTTTTGATATTTATACAGCGCAAGCTGCGGGAGCCCCTTTCCCTTCCATACACTCGTGTCTTGTGACATCATATTACAACAACACTTAAGAATATGGCTGGAATAACAGGCCTGACATACACTGAGGAAGAAGTAGAGAATATCATATCTTCCATGATCCCCTTTGTAGATTCGACACCTGGAAACAGTAATGAGACTGCACAGTGTTGGGATGAGCTCACTGAGCTTAAAAGAAACCATGTGAAAACAATCATCCATGGGATAATGATGACAGAATATCTCAGAGTAAACGCTGCCCCTAGAGGACTCATTGTACGCAATGAACCATTCATCTTTCAGCAGGACAAATTGTTTAAAAAAGATTGGTCGCTAATCTCCTGGCATTGCACAAGGGATTGGCTTGTACTTATCATAAAGACTGCAACACGCCTAGCACATGAGATGAAGGAGGAAATCCATACGCTAGAGGTAAAACTCAAAACTTTTCAGACACCAGCCGAATTGAAGAAACGCCTAGAGGAACTGAACAAAACCATGACGGAATTTGAAATGACATTAAAAGATACAAAGTATCAAAAATTTAAAAAAGATTCAAAAAACTTTAACCATGACACAATCTACCCCTACATCAGAGACGATTACCATCTCACCGGGAGAAACCCGGGCTACAATACAGATACTGATGGATCAGACACCAGCTCCAATAGTTCAGATAACAGCGTGGGATGGAAGAACAACGTAAGGAGACAGGGTTACCAAGGGCGTAGGATGAGAAACAGGGGCAACCAAGGAAATTATGGGTGGCCCCAGTTCCAACCACCACTTTTTCCAATAACGCCTTTCTATAATGGTCCACAACAATACCAACAACAACAATACCCATATTGGGAACCAAGTACCCAAACCGTCTACCCAGGAATACAGGGTCCTTTTTAGGACGAGGCCAGGGACCACAGCGAAGAAAAACAAGAAGAGGTCAACAAGTACATTGGGCACAACCTTTGGAGCCTACACGGAGCCATACGAGGAGCATGGGTCCTCCGAACCTACCGAGCACCAGCAACAATCTAGTTTAGTGGTTAATCTATCAGGAACCACCCTATCTAAAATCCAACTCACTGTCCTTGAAAAGGGTTTAGGTTTTGTACCCACCCCATCCCTGGACAAGTTCCTACTCAGCTGTGAATTAAGCGAGTTTATAAGGAAACTGAAATTACGGGTCTTCTTTGAAAATAAACCGCCAACAGATTACCAAAGAGGAGATACGAATCTACACGTGAAGTCCACATTTACACCACCCTCGACCGTTTTACCAGTTGAACTAATGGCCTTTGAGAAAGCGGTTCTTAAAGAAGCAGGAGATCTGGATCCAAGAACCCTCAAGATATTCCATAATACAACGAAAATGGAACAAGATGCCATAAAATCTATGGCCAACAACGTAGCAATTGTCATAAAACCAGCGGATAAAGGAGGAGGCATTGTCATACAAAATACAGAGGCGTATCGCTCAGAATGCCTCAGACTACTATCTGAAGAGAGAAATTACAAACGCATCGCAGAGGATCCAACGGAACGAATAAGGATTGGCATAACTAGCATGGTAGAAGAAGCCCTTGCCCATGACTGGGTAACCAGAAAAGAGGGTGATTTTTTGATTAATAAACACCCTACAGTACCATACTTCTACACACTACCAAAGATCCATAAGAGGTTAGAGAATCCTCCGGGACGTCCAATCGTCTCAGGTATCGGATCTATTCTGGAACCTCTGTCAAAATTTGCGGATGCTTTCTTACGACCGCTCATACAAAATACCAGCACCTACCTTAAGGACACAAAAGCAGTCCTTTCCCTTCTAAAAGACCTCCTTTCAATCCAACTAATAACATTCTTATTGGTTTAGATGTAGAAAGCCTCTACACTAGCCTTCCACATAAGGCGACCTTGGATATCCTGGAGGATATTCTGTATGGAGCAATATGGCCCTATCATACACCTCGACATTTGGTTTTGGAATGTTGCAAATGGGCCCTTACTGAGAATTACTTCCGTTTCGAAGACACCATTTTCCAACAACAACATGGGACCAGTATGGGCAGCACCTTCGCCCCGAGTGTAGCTGGATTATATGTCTACCATATGGAGGAACATAAGATCCTCTCTGACAACAACACTCACCGTTCCAAGATCATCGAATGGAAAAGGTACATAGACGATATCCTGGTGATATGGAATGGGAATGAAATAGAAGCTAACCTGTTTTTGGAATGGCTAAATTCACAGGACCCTTTCTTAAAATTTACCCATACAATGAGTAGGTCTGATCTCATTTTTCTAGACCTGAATATCTATGCAGCGGAGGGTCATCTGAAGACTACAACTCACTTTAAACCAACTGCTAAGAATTGTCTTTTGCTTTACGACAGTTTTCATCCTAGACATCTCAAAGAAAATCTTCCTTTTGGACAATTCCTCAGGTTGAGGAGAAACTGCACAGAAATAAATGACTATGAGGAACAGGCTAAAGACCTGGCAGAAAAACTGAAAAACCGTAAATACCCTTCTCGTATCATCAATAAAGCCAAGAAAAGAGCAAAGAATAATAATAGAGATGCTCTACTGGAGACTTACGTCAAACAAGATACAGGAAAAGATAAGAGACCCATCTGCATCACTACCTTCAGCACAGCGTCAGACAAGATCACAAAAATGGTGAAAAAACATTGGAATATCCTGAACAGTGGTAATTTAAATATCCCCATTCCAATGTTTTCACATAGGAGAGGGAAGAATCTACGTGACCTTCTAGTACACACACGCCCGAAACCTAATCAGAGAAATAACCAACAGACCATAAGTACTTTACCAACGGGTCACCACCCGTGTGGGAATTGCAGCGTGTGCCACCTAACTTCCACCACTAAAAGGGTCTGTTTTAATACAGGCACATCATGGGAGCTCAGAAATTTTACAACATGCAGCACAGTAGGTGTAGTATATTTGATTACATGTCCCTGTAATCTCCACTATGTGGGCATGACAACCAGGAAGGTGGGTACAAGGATCTGTGAACACCGTAGCAACATCCGGTGCCACAGAGCGAGTACCAGGATGACAGCACACTTTAATGATATGCAACACACACCCAACGACATGAAGTGGGTGGTGTTGGAACACATCAAACCATGTGACAACCTGGAGCAAAGGTTGTTGGAAAAAGAACAGAGGTGGGTGTTCAAACTACGCTCTGATACTAAAGGGTTAAACGAAAATATTCCGTGGGGTCATTTTTCTAGATAATTGTATTCCAACTATACACGAAGTACTGTACCTCCACCCTTCTGCCCTTAAAATCCTTTTACTATTTTTCTATTTTTTCTATTTTTTCTATTTTTTCTATTTTTTCTAAAAACTCTATTCCATGTCTTGTCAATATAAACCCCCCTTACTAGATATAGTACACATAGGATTCAGTCCCTATCAGGACCTGTTTTCACCAGTTTAAGATGGCCGCCGTCTTATTATGACTCTTCTCGCAATAGAGAAGCTCTGTTTTTTCATATGGGAATCGCTTAATACCGCAGGGTTGAGACCCGCTTTCTTAGTTCTTTATTTTCCGTTATTTTCTATTTTTTACCTTTACTAGATATAGCATACATAGGATCCAGTCCCTATCAGGACCTGTTTTTACCAGTTCAAGATGGCCGCCGCCTTATTGGGGCACTCTCGCAATAGAGTAGCTCTATTTTTCAAAAGGGAATCGCTTTATACTGCAGGGTTCGAGACCCGTCTTCCTAGTTTCCTAATTTTTATCTTTATTACATCTACAGAGTGTTTTCCTTATTTTTGAACCAATTAGCCCTCGTGAACAAATTTCTGTTTGAACCGAGGATTCCTTGCCCATTTTAGGCACGATACACATAAAGTACACCCAAAATGGCCCCCATCACTTTCAACGATACGCGGTATAGTCTTCTGAAACGCGTTCGTGACTAAGCAGTTTCCTGGTTTCCTACTTTAGACCTCTCGGAAGCCAGACACGCTAAGATGCGGTCCGCTTATGGGAACGAGTAGGTCATATTGACGGAGGCTAGCCGAGTCAAGTAAGATTCTCTCCATTGGGAGCCCATTCCTAAGTTACTAATGAGGTTTTCCTTTTCATTTTTTCACTCTTTCGAGTCGTTGACTTAAGACTTTTACTTCTCTTTCTCTAGGGTCTATTCAGGCTCCTCCACCCGGGCTGACCATGGGGCTTACTTTTGCCAGTTATTAAGTAGGTCCATGAGGCAACACGCAATTATATGTTCCATGTAATGTTTGTTTTGTTTGATGTTTTTTCACGAGTGTTTTTTATTCCTTTAACATGTGTTTTTAATTACAGAGACACAAGACTAATAGACTGAACAGAACTAAGTACATGTTTAAAGTTACAGTCAAGAGCACCATCACTATTGGATTGATTTGATCGCTAAAAGACTTTGTTTTTTACCTGCCCACGAGACAGATGGGCAGGCAGTGTATACTAACTTGTCTGTTTTTTACTTCTTCATTAGATACTACGTGTTCAGTTTAACCGTATGTATTATATCTAGCGCTGACACAATAAGTGCGCGCCCCATTGTTTTTCTTACTTTCACTTTATTACAGGTTTGCACGGAGTGGTACACATGGGGCTGGTCCCCATGTTGTCCTGAAGAAGAGGTTAGGGGACACCTCGAAACATGTTGACTTACAATATCAGGGACATTTAATTCTTTTCCCTTTTATTAACCCCTTTTTATCTTTTGCCAACTAGGAGCAAGAATAAAATTGTTTACGTTCACTAGTTAGGTAATTTTTAACAATCACTCACACCACTCCCCCTTCACTGCACCACACATAGTCATATCTTAAAAATTAGTGCTCCTACGTAACTATCGCAAGTCGCAGCACGCCCCAAGCAGTAGATGCTTGGGATGGCCCCAATGATGAAGCATGTCACCTAGGGGAAACCTTTGGTGAGTGAGGGGACTCAAGAAAAGAATTTTCTTTTCCTTTATTGAGGTGTGTCTTACTCATTTAGTAGACCCCTCCTTTTCCCTATTAGCTAGGTTCCCTGATCCATTATTTACGGATCTTCTTTTGCTTTATAAGTACCCAGGAGGAAGAACCTAGCCATATCCTCCTCTCCCCCTCTTTTTGTTTTGATATTTATACAGCGCAAGCTGCGGGAGCCCCTTTCCCTTCCATACACTCGTGTCTTGTGACATCATATTACAACAACACTTAAGAATATGGCTGGAATAACAGGCCTGACATACACTGAGGAAGAAGTAGAGAATATCATATCTTCCATGATCCCCTTTGTAGATTCGACACCTGGAAACAGTAATGAGACTGCACAGTGTTGGGATGAGCTCACTGAGCTTAAAAGAAACCATGTGAAAACAATCATCCATGGGATAATGATGACAGAATATCTCAGAGTAAACGCTGCCCCTAGAGGACTCATTGTACGCAATGAACCATTCATCTTTCAGCAGGACAAATTGTTTAAAAAAGATTGGTCGCTAATCTCCTGGCATTGCACAAGGGATTGGCTTGTACTTATCATAAAGACTGCAACACGCCTAGCACATGAGATGAAGGAGGAAATCCATACGCTAGAGGTAAAACTCAAAACTTTTCAGACACCAGCCGAATTGAAGAAACGCCTAGAGGAACTGAACAAAACCATGACGGAATTTGAAATGACATTAAAAGATACAAAGTATCAAAAATTTAAAAAAGATTCAAAAAACTTTAACCATGACACAATCTACCCCTACATCAGAGACGATTACCATCTCACCGGGAGAAACCCGGGCTACAATACAGATACTGATGGATCAGACACCAGCTCCAATAGTTCAGATAACAGCGTGGGATGGAAGAACAACGTAAGGAGACAGGGTTACCAAGGGCGTAGGATGAGAAACAGGGGCAACCAAGGAAATTATGGGTGGCCCCAGTTCCAACCACCACTTTTTCCAATAACGCCTTTCTATAATGGTCCACAACAATACCAACAACAACAATACCCATATTGGGAACCAAGTACCCAAACCGTCTACCCAGGAATACAGGGTCCTTTTTAGGACGAGGCCAGGGACCACAGCGAAGAAAAACAAGAAGAGGTCAACAAGTACATTGGGCACAACCTTTGGAGCCTACACGGAGCCATACGAGGAGCATGGGTCCTCCGAACCTACCGAGCACCAGCAACAATCTAGTTTAGTGGTTAATCTATCAGGAACCACCCTATCTAAAATCCAACTCACTGTCCTTGAAAAGGGTTTAGGTTTTGTACCCACCCCATCCCTGGACAAGTTCCTACTCAGCTGTGAATTAAGCGAGTTTATAAGGAAACTGAAATTACGGGTCTTCTTTGAAAATAAACCGCCAACAGATTACCAAAGAGGAGATACGAATCTACACGTGAAGTCCACATTTACACCACCCTCGACCGTTTTACCAGTTGAACTAATGGCCTTTGAGAAAGCGGTTCTTAAAGAAGCAGGAGATCTGGATCCAAGAACCCTCAAGATATTCCATAATACAACGAAAATGGAACAAGATGCCATAAAATCTATGGCCAACAACGTAGCAATTGTCATAAAACCAGCGGATAAAGGAGGAGGCATTGTCATACAAAATACAGAGGCGTATCGCTCAGAATGCCTCAGACTACTATCTGAAGAGAGAAATTACAAACGCATCGCAGAGGATCCAACGGAACGAATAAGGATTGGCATAACTAGCATGGTAGAAGAAGCCCTTGCCCATGACTGGGTAACCAGAAAAGAGGGTGATTTTTTGATTAATAAACACCCTACAGTACCATACTTCTACACACTACCAAAGATCCATAAGAGGTTAGAGAATCCTCCGGGACGTCCAATCGTCTCAGGTATCGGATCTATTCTGGAACCTCTGTCAAAATTTGCGGATGCTTTCTTACGACCGCTCATACAAAATACCAGCACCTACCTTAAGGACACAAAAGCAGTCCTTTCCCTTCTAAAAGACCTCCCTTTCAATCCAACTAATAACATTCTTATTGGTTTAGATGTAGAAAGCCTCTACACTAGCCTTCCACATAAGGCGACCTTGGATATCCTGGAGGATATTCTGTATGGAGCAATATGGCCCTATCATACACCTCGACATTTGGTTTTGGAATGTTGCAAATGGGCCCTTACTGAGAATTACTTCCGTTTCGAAGACACCATTTTCCAACAACAACATGGGACCAGTATGGGCAGCACCTTCGCCCCGAGTGTAGCTGGATTATATGTCTACCATATGGAGGAACATAAGATCCTCTCTGACAACAACACTCACCGTTCCAAGATCATCGAATGGAAAAGGTACATAGACGATATCCTGGTGATATGGAATGGGAATGAAATAGAAGCTAACCTGTTTTTGGAATGGCTAAATTCACAGGACCCTTTCTTAAAATTTACCCATACAATGAGTAGGTCTGATCTCATTTTTCTAGACCTGAATATCTATGCAGCGGAGGGTCATCTGAAGACTACAACTCACTTTAAACCAACTGCTAAGAATTGTCTTTTGCTTTACGACAGTTTTCATCCTAGACATCTCAAAGAAAATCTTCCTTTTGGACAATTCCTCAGGTTGAGGAGAAACTGCACAGAAATAAATGACTATGAGGAACAGGCTAAAGACCTGGCAGAAAAACTGAAAAACCGTAAATACCCTTCTCGTATCATCAATAAAGCCAAGAAAAGAGCAAAGAATAATAATAGAGATGCTCTACTGGAGACTTACGTCAAACAAGATACAGGAAAAGATAAGAGACCCATCTGCATCACTACCTTCAGCACAGCGTCAGACAAGATCACAAAAATGGTGAAAAAACATTGGAATATCCTGAACAGTGGTAATTTAAATATCCCCATTCCAATGTTTTCACATAGGAGAGGGAAGAATCTACGTGACCTTCTAGTACACACACGCCCGAAACCTAATCAGAGAAATAACCAACAGACCATAAGTACTTTACCAACGGGTCACCACCCGTGTGGGAATTGCAGCGTGTGCCACCTAACTTCCACCACTAAAAGGGTCTGTTTTAATACAGGCACATCATGGGAGCTCAGAAATTTTACAACATGCAGCACAGTAGGTGTAGTATATTTGATTACATGTCCCTGTAATCTCCACTATGTGGGCATGACAACCAGGAAGGTGGGTACAAGGATCTGTGAACACCGTAGCAACATCCGGTGCCACAGAGCGAGTACCAGGATGACAGCACACTTTAATGATATGCAACACACACCCAACGACATGAAGTGGGTGGTGTTGGAACACATCAAACCATGTGACAACCTGGAGCAAAGGTTGTTGGAAAAAGAACAGAGGTGGGTGTTCAAACTACGCTCTGATACTAAAGGGTTAAACGAAAATATTCCGTGGGGTCATTTTTCTAGATAATTGTATTCCAACTATACACGAAGTACTGTACCTCCACCCTTCTGCCCTTAAAATCCTTTTACTATTTTTCTATTTTTTCTATTTTTTCTATTTTTTCTATTTTTTCTAAAAACTCTATTCCATGTCTTGTCAATATAAACCCCCCTTACTAGATATAGTACACATAGGATTCAGTCCCTATCAGGACCTGTTTTCACCAGTTTAAGATGGCCGCCGTCTTATTATGACTCTTCTCGCAATAGAGAAGCTCTGTTTTTTCATATGGGAATCGCTTAATACCGCAGGGTTGAGACCCGCTTTCTTAGTTCTTTATTTTCCGTTATTTTCTATTTTTTACCTTTACTAGATATAGCATACATAGGATCCAGTCCCTATCAGGACCTGTTTTTACCAGTTCAAGATGGCCGCCGCCTTATTGGGGCACTCTCGCAATAGAGTAGCTCTATTTTTCAAAAGGGAATCGCTTTATACTGCAGGGTTCGAGACCCGTCTTCCTAGTTTCCTAATTTTTATCTTTATTACATCTACAGAGTGTTTTCCTTATTTTTGAACCAATTAGCCCTCGTGAACAAATTTCTGTTTGAACCGAGGATTCCTTGCCCATTTTAGGCACGATACACATAAAGTACACCCAAAATGGCCCCCATCACTTTCAACGATACGCGGTATAGTCTTCTGAAACGCGTTCGTGACTAAGCAGTTTCCTGGTTTCCTACTTTAGACCTCTCGGAAGCCAGACACGCTAAGATGCGGTCCGCTTATGGGAACGAGTAGGTCATATTGACGGAGGCTAGCCGAGTCAAGTAAGATTCTCTCCATTGGGAGCCCATTCCTAAGTTACTAATGAGGTTTTCCTTTTCATTTTTTCACTCTTTCGAGTCGTTGACTTAAGACTTTTACTTCTCTTTCTCTAGGGTCTATTCAGGCTCCTCCACCCGGGCTGACCATGGGGCTTACTTTTGCCAGTTATTAAGTAGGTCCATGAGGCAACACGCAATTATATGTTCCATGTAATGTTTGTTTTGTTTGATGTTTTTTCACGAGTGTTTTTTATTCCTTTAACATGTGTTTTTAATTACAGAGACACAAGACTAATAGACTGAACAGAACTAAGTACATGTTTAAAGTTACAGTCAAGAGCACCATCACTATTGGATTGATTTGATCGCTAAAAGACTTTGTTTTTTACCTGCCCACGAGACAGATGGGCAGGCAGTGTATACTAACTTGTCTGTTTTTTACTTCTTCATTAGATACTACGTGTTCAGTTTAACCGTATGTATTATATCTAGCGCTGACACAATAAGTGCGCGCCCCATTGTTTTTCTTACTTTCACTTTATTACAGGTTTGCACGGAGTGGTACACATGGGGCTGGTCCCCATGTTGTCCTGAAGAAGAGGTTAGGGGACACCTCGAAACATGTTGACTTACAATATCAGGGACATTTAATTCTTTTCCCTTTTATTAACCCCTTTTTATCTTTTGCCAACTAGGAGCAAGAATAAAATTGTTTACGTTCACTAGTTAGGTAATTTTTAACAATCACTCACACCACTCCCCTTCACTGCACCACACATAGTCATATCTTAAAAATTAGTGCTCCTACGTAACTATCGCAAGTCGCAGCACGCCCCAAGCAGTAGATGCTTGGGATGGCCCCAATGATGAAGCATGTCACCTAGGGGAAACCTTTGGTGAGTGAGGGGACTCAAGAAAAGAATTTTCTTTTCCTTTATTGAGGTGTGTCTTACTCATTTAGTAGACCCCTCCTTTTCCCTATTAGCTAGGTTCCCTGATCCATTATTTACGGATCTTCTTTTGCTTTATAAGTACCCAGGAGGAAGAACCTAGCCATATCCTCCTCTCCCCCTCTTTTTGTTTTGATATTTATACAGCGCAAGCTGCGGGAGCCCCTTTCCCTTCCATACACTCGTGTCTTGTGACATCATATTACAACAACACTTAAGAATATGGCTGGAATAACAGGCCTGACATACACTGAGGAAGAAGTAGAGAATATCATATCTTCCATGATCCCCTTTGTAGATTCGACACCTGGAAACAGTAATGAGACTGCACAGTGTTGGGATGAGCTCACTGAGCTTAAAAGAAACCATGTGAAAACAATCATCCATGGGATAATGATGACAGAATATCTCAGAGTAAACGCTGCCCCTAGAGGACTCATTGTACGCAATGAACCATTCATCTTTCAGCAGGACAAATTGTTTAAAAAAGATTGGTCGCTAATCTCCTGGCATTGCACAAGGGATTGGCTTGTACTTATCATAAAGACTGCAACACGCCTAGCACATGAGATGAAGGAGGAAATCCATACGCTAGAGGTAAAACTCAAAACTTTTCAGACACCAGCCGAATTGAAGAAACGCCTAGAGGAACTGAACAAAACCATGACGGAATTTGAAATGACATTAAAAGATACAAAGTATCAAAAATTTAAAAAGATTCAAAAAACTTTAACCATGACACAATCTACCCCTACATCAGAGACGATTACCATCTCACCGGGAGAAACCCGGGCTACAATACAGATACTGATGGATCAGACACCAGCTCCAATAGTTCAGATAACAGCGTGGGATGGAAGAACAACGTAAGGAGACAGGGTTACCAAGGGCGTAGGATGAGAAACAGGGGCAACCAAGGAAATTATGGGTGGCCCCAGTTCCAACCACCACTTTTTCCAATAACGCCTTTCTATAATGGTCCACAACAATACCAACAACAACAATACCCATATTGGGAACCAAGTACCCAAACCGTCTACCCAGGAATACAGGGTCCTTTTTTAGGACGAGGCCAGGGACCACAGCGAAGAAAAACAAGAAGAGGTCAACAAGTACATTGGGCACAACCTTTGGAGCCTACACGGAGCCATACGAGGAGCATGGGTCCTCCGAACCTACCGAGCACCAGCAACAATCTAGTTTAGTGGTTAATCTATCAGGAACCACCCTATCTAAAATCCAACTCACTGTCCTTGAAAAGGGTTTAGGTTTTGTACCCACCCCATCCCTGGACAAGTTCCTACTCAGCTGTGAATTAAGCGAGTTTATAAGGAAACTGAAATTACGGGTCTTCTTTGAAAATAAACCGCCAACAGATTACCAAAGAGGAGATACGAATCTACACGTGAAGTCCACATTTACACCACCCTCGACCGTTTTACCAGTTGAACTAATGGCCTTTGAGAAAGCGGTTCTTAAAGAAGCAGGAGATCTGGATCCAAGAACCCTCAAGATATTCCATAATACAACGAAAATGGAACAAGATGCCATAAAATCTATGGCCAACAACGTAGCAATTGTCATAAAACCAGCGGATAAAGGAGGAGGCATTGTCATACAAAATACAGAGGCGTATCGCTCAGAATGCCTCAGACTACTATCTGAAGAGAGAAATTACAAACGCATCGCAGAGGATCCAACGGAACGAATAAGGATTGGCATAACTAGCATGGTAGAAGAAGCCCTTGCCCATGACTGGGTAACCAGAAAAGAGGGTGATTTTTTGATTAATAAACACCCTACAGTACCATACTTCTACACACTACCAAAGATCCATAAGAGGTTAGAGAATCCTCCGGGACGTCCAATCGTCTCAGGTATCGGATCTATTCTGGAACCTCTGTCAAAATTTGCGGATGCTTTCTTACGACCGCTCATACAAAATACCAGCACCTACCTTAAGGACACAAAAGCAGTCCTTTCCCTTCTAAAAGACCTCCCTTTCAATCCAACTAATAACATTCTTATTGGTTTAGATGTAGAAAGCCTCTACACTAGCCTTCCACATAAGGCGACCTTGGATATCCTGGAGGATATTCTGTATGGAGCAATATGGCCCTATCATACACCTCGACATTTGGTTTTGGAATGTTGCAAATGGGCCCTTACTGAGAATTACTTCCGTTTCGAAGACACCATTTTCCAACAACAACATGGGACCAGTATGGGCAGCACCTTCGCCCCGAGTGTAGCTGGATTATATGTCTACCATATGGAGGAACATAAGATCCTCTCTGACAACAACACTCACCGTTCCAAGATCATCGAATGGAAAAGGTACATAGACGATATCCTGGTGATATGGAATGGGAATGAAATAGAAGCTAACCTGTTTTTGGAATGGCTAAATTCACAGGACCCTTTCTTAAAATTTACCCATACAATGAGTAGGTCTGATCTCATTTTTCTAGACCTGAATATCTATGCAGCGGAGGGTCATCTGAAGACTACAACTCACTTTAAACCAACTGCTAAGAATTGTCTTTTGCTTTACGACAGTTTTCATCCTAGACATCTCAAAGAAAATCTTCCTTTTGGACAATTCCTCAGGTTGAGGAGAAACTGCACAGAAATAAATGACTATGAGGAACAGGCTAAAGACCTGGCAGAAAAACTGAAAAACCGTAAATACCCTTCTCGTATCATCAATAAAGCCAAGAAAAGAGCAAAGAATAATAATAGAGATGCTCTACTGGAGACTTACGTCAAACAAGATACAGGAAAAGATAAGAGACCCATCTGCATCACTACCTTCAGCACAGCGTCAGACAAGATCACAAAAATGGTGAAAAAACATTGGAATATCCTGAACAGTGGTAATTTAAATATCCCCATTCCAATGTTTTCACATAGGAGAGGAAGAATCTACGTGACCTTCTAGTACACACACGCCCGAAACCTAATCAGAGAAATAACCAACAGACCATAAGTACTTTACCAACGGGTCACCACCCGTGTGGGAATTGCAGCGTGTGCCACCTAACTTCCACCACTAAAAGGGTCTGTTTTAATACAGGCACATCATGGGAGCTCAGAAATTTTACAACATGCAGCACAGTAGGTGTAGTATATTTGATTACATGTCCCTGTAATCTCCACTATGTGGGCATGACAACCAGGAAGGTGGGTACAAGGATCTGTGAACACCGTAGCAACATCCGGTGCCACAGAGCGAGTACCAGGATGACAGCACACTTTAATGATATGCAACACACACCCAACGACATGAAGTGGGTGGTGTTGGAACACATCAAACCATGTGACAACCTGGAGCAAAGGTTGTTGGAAAAAGAACAGAGGTGGGTGTTCAAACTACGCTCTGATACTAAAGGGTTAAACGAAAATATTCCGTGGGGTCATTTTTCTAGATAATTGTATTCCAACTATACACGAAGTACTGTACCTCCACCCTTCTGCCCTTAAAATCCTTTTACTATTTTTCTATTTTTTCTATTTTTTCTATTTTTTCTATTTTTTCTAAAAACTCTATTCCATGTCTTGTCAATATAAACCCCCCTTACTAGATATAGTACACATAGGATTCAGTCCCTATCAGGACCTGTTTTCACCAGTTTAAGATGGCCGCCGTCTTATTATGACTCTTCTCGCAATAGAGAAGCTCTGTTTTTTCATATGGGAATCGCTTAATACCGCAGGGTTGAGACCCGCTTTCTTAGTTCTTTATTTTCCGTTATTTTCTATTTTTTACCTTTACTAGATATAGCATACATAGGATCCAGTCCCTATCAGGACCTGTTTTTACCAGTTCAAGATGGCCGCCGCCTTATTGGGGCACTCTCGCAATAGAGTAGCTCTATTTTTCAAAAGGGAATCGCTTTATACTGCAGGGTTCGAGACCCGTCTTCCTAGTTTCCTAATTTTTATCTTTATTACATCTACAGAGTGTTTTCCTTATTTTTGAACCAATTAGCCCTCGTGAACAAATTTCTGTTTGAACCGAGGATTCCTTGCCCATTTTAGGCACGATACACATAAAGTACACCCAAAATGGCCCCCATCACTTTCAACGATACGCGGTATAGTCTTCTGAAACGCGTTCGTGACTAAGCAGTTTCCTGGTTTCCTACTTTAGACCTCTCGGAAGCCAGACACGCTAAGATGCGGTCCGCTTATGGGAACGAGTAGGTCATATTGACGGAGGCTAGCCGAGTCAAGTAAGATTCTCTCCATTGGGAGCCCATTCCTAAGTTACTAATGAGGTTTTCCTTTTCATTTTTTCACTCTTTCGAGTCGTTGACTTAAGACTTTTACTTCTCTTTCTCTAGGGTCTATTCAGGCTCCTCCACCCGGGCTGACCATGGGGCTTACTTTTGCCAGTTATTAAGTAGGTCCATGAGGCAACACGCAATTATATGTTCCATGTAATGTTTGTTTTGTTTGATGTTTTTTCACGAGTGTTTTTTATTCCTTTAACATGTGTTTTTAATTACAGAGACACAAGACTAATAGACTGAACAGAACTAAGTACATGTTTAAAGTTACAGTCAAGAGCACCATCACTATTGGATTGATTTGATCGCTAAAAGACTTTGTTTTTTACCTGCCCACGAGACAGATGGGCAGGCAGTGTATACTAACTTGTCTGTTTTTTACTTCTTCATTAGATACTACGTGTTCAGTTTAACCGTATGTATTATATCTAGCGCTGACACAATAAGTGCGCGCCCCATTGTTTTTCTTACTTTCACTTTATTACAGGTTTGCACGGAGTGGTACACATGGGGCTGGTCCCCATGTTGTCCTGAAGAAGAGGTTAGGGGACACCTCGAAACATGTTGACTTACAATATCAGGGACATTTAATTCTTTTCCCTTTTATTAACCCCTTTTTTATCTTTTGCCAACTAGGAGCAAGAATAAAATTGTTTACGTTCACTAGTTAGGTAATTTTTAACAATCACTCACACCACTCCCCTTCACTGCACCACACATAGTCATATCTTAAAAATTAGTGCTCCTACGTAACTATCGCAAGTCGCAGCACGCCCCAAGCAGTAGATGCTTGGGATGGCCCCAATGATGAAGCATGTCACCTAGGGGAAACCTTTGGTGAGTGAGGGGACTCAAGAAAAGAATTTTCTTTTCCTTTATTGAGGTGTGTCTTACTCATTTAGTAGACCCCTCCTTTTCCCTATTAGCTAGGTTCCCTGATCCATTATTTACGGATCTTCTTTTGCTTTATAAGTACCCAGGAGGAAGAACCTAGCCATATCCTCCTCTCCCCCTCTTTTTGTTTTGATATTGTCAATAGCAATCACCGTGTACAGCTGCAAAAAAGGCCCAGCTGGGAGACAGATAACCAATTCCTGCACACTGCTAGGCTCCCTCCTTTAGGTGGAGTGAAGAGCATCAGCTCGAGGAGAAGGGGTGGGGGGTCAGAGCAAGGCTGGCACAGCTGGGTGCTCCTGCGGTTTGTCACACCGGGCCGTGGTCCGGGCCGTGGTCTGAAGGATCCACAAGCAGGCGGGTTGGGCGAGACATGATGGTATTCACCATAAGGGATGGCTCATGTAAGATGGCGGGCTCCCTCTCTCTCATGGCCAAACGGCACCACAAAGACAGCAGTGCTTGGTAACTCCCAGGGAACAAGGCCAGATGGAGGGAAGGTCATGGGACAGTGGTCAGGTTCCAGCCAGAGCGTGGTTGGGCCAACTCACCACGATTCTCTGGCTTCACTGCTTGACGTTGGCCCTTGCTACAGGCAGTCCTCAGCTCTACACCAGACGAGAGCGTTGGACGGGTGGGTCAATCCTTGTACTAGGCAGCCGTTATCGGGCCAAAGTCAGAGCTTGGAATCTAGAAGGCACTCCAGCCATATCCTTGTCCTGGCTGGGGATGCACAAAGACAGTCTTCAAGCCGGCAAAGAGTGAGGGGACCCCCCACCCTCACTGCCAAATGCCACCAGGGGTGTAGTGCACCGGATCTCCAGGGGGCACAGTGAGAGGTACTCATGGCTGCAGCAAGGTCGATCGGGCATCCCGGTCTGGAGCAAGGGCAGTCAAATTACTCCTCCTACCAGGATGGCCGACTCCTTCATTCACCGCCAATCAGCGTCAGATCTCAGGTGGGCAACAAGGGGTGCAGTGAGCAGCAGCAATGACTGCAACAACCCCTTCTGGATGTGGGTCAATAAGGGATCAGAAACCAGGCAAAATCCCGCCTGCTGCTTGGGAGCCATCAAGGTCGGGGTGGAACGACGGATGGCCGGACCCCTGCACCCTCAGCTGCAAAGATGGCGGACACATTTCATCACCTCCAAACGGGATCGGATCCCAGACGGGCAAAGTTCAATTTCCACTCCTTCTGTGCCCTTATTTTCTGATTATAGTGTGCAATGGCATGATCTCATGAGTACCAATGAGGAAGAGCAAGATACTATTTCTGCTCATAATCTTGGGCACCAACCTAAAAAACATCACTCTTTCGATGATAATCATGCAGAATTCATTAATAATCATCACTTCTTATGCTTGTATCTGATGATAACGAAGTCTACCCTTTCCAAATCATCTCTTCCCACCTTTCCTTCTCCCAGTGATATAAAACACATGTTTTTCTAATTCAGATGCTTCATAGCAGAGTAATGGATGTATGTGGCCGGCATCTGTCACATTCAAGTATATTACTCTCATTGAACCAAATATAAGGTATCCCCTAAATGCAGCCCTTTTACTTTGCTGTGCTAATATTCAACTGAATACGATTTCAAACCCTCTATTGCATATAATAATAATATTTTTTATTCCCATAGAACATCTAGTGAAGTTCTGATGATGTTTGTCCACACTGTGATAACAAGGATTTTAATACTCAGCTTGCCGGTCCTCATAGAAACACTGGTTGATCAAGAGTCAAGTCAGTGCACTGGAAGGGACCAAGGACTCTGTAGTGTTAAACTCCCATTTACTTGTGTCCATCAAGGTGAGACTCTCTCAATAACACTGGCATCCTAAGGCTATATCAAGAAAAACCCAATGACGGAAACTACGCAATTTATATACTTTGTTAATGCAGTCATGTGATAGATTTCGTCAATGACAAGTCAATAACTAATGGAATATAATAAAAATGCTCAAAATGCATTGAAAGTAATCACAATGTAGGTACACATAGCAGTAATCACAATTCCATAATGCCATATTCTCCATACAACATGTACTCACCAAAAATGTAAACCCTACTCCAATGGGCCAGGTCTCACAACCTTTTGTAGTAGTTAATCATGTATCTATAAATCAAAAAAGGAAAGGTGGGGGAGGGAGTGGAAATGTAGTGGGAGTGAAAAGAAAGGGGGAGTGGGGAATCAAAACACCAGCATTGTTGGGAAAGGCAAACGCAGAACGGTAAAGGGGGATGAAAGGACATTAAGGGGTAGTTGGAGAAGAAATGGGGGAAACTGACTAAAATGAAGGGATGGTGTATGGGAGGGAAAGGGGGAAGTGGTATGGGGGAGTTGGATTTGTGGCTGGTAAGTCATAATTTGCGTACTTCAGAAACTGTATGTATTTCTTTACTTTTCAGCTCTTTCACAGCCTCAAACGATGTTGATCAGGGTCTGCTTCCCTTGCTTGTGGATGTTTTCTGTAACAGCAAGGGGTTCCTTAGTTCAACCAAATTTAGCATCTGTACATAAACATATAAATTCGCCTCTCGTTCTTACCGAGTTCATAAAATATATGCTGGCGTTTAAGGAAATGGGCAGAATTTGTGTGGTTCAGTTAATATGTGAGCTGTGCAAGTCCTCCCTCCCAGGAATTGATTAACTGTCTCTTCCGGAGAGTTTTAAAAGGAACAAACAAGGGCACAGTTGTTTTCAATTTAAAACATTAGTATTCTGTTCACAGTTCCCAAACTCAATCTTCACAGGTACTGTACGCAATCACAAATCAAAGGTGTCTATGAGAAAAGGAAATTAAAGAGGCATAAAGTGAGCGGCTCAGAATTTGGGCGTGAAAGAAACTATGACCTAGATCCATTCTGATTTGATACCTTTTAATTTGGTGGCCCATGATCAAATGGTGTGCTGTACCTTCTTAATGGTGCGGTATGAAAGGGAATTGTCCATTCTCAAAGGATTTCGTCCTCGAAACAGGGCAAAAAAGGAATATTTTTAGAGGGCTGCAAAATTAATCTACACCTGTGAAATTTGAGAACTTTTGTGGTTCCAAACTTTCGTACGGTTGTGTAGTGTTCATTTTCTCGTCAAACAAAAAAATGTCTTGTAGGAGATTGGTTTGAGCAGAAAAGGTGTTGCAGACCAATCCCGTTCTACTTATCTCATTGACTTCTGAATGAGAGGTGTACCGTTGCGATCAACTTTCATGTAATTTCACAGAATCTCACATAAATTTCTCAAAACTTTAGAAAACCAAAAGTTGCGATTTTCCACACACTAAGGGGGTCATTTATGAGATTTGTGACTCAGTGCAGAATAGGAAGACACCTTGCTGCGCTGCACTGAATAACAGGGAAAGGGCAGGAATGCACTGTATTTAATGGAATATGGTGCATTCCTGGCCTTTCTCATGCGCTGGCACACAATGGGCTGCCTGCAAGGGTGGCTGTGTTGCATGCAGGATTGTTTTGTGCAGGAAGGGAGACCTTCCTGGGAGGCATCTGCAGCACACATAGAAAGAGGAAAAGAAACGAGGAGAAATAAAGATATTTCTCCTTGTTACGCCACTTCTGGGAGGTGTATCTTTTTGGCGCATTCACAGCTTTACCAGGTTTGGTAAATCTGAAAATGCATCAAAAACCATGGGAGTTGTATGGGAACACCGACTCAATGCCCATGGAATGCCTCCCTGGTGCAGAGTAATGCAACGCGGTGATTTGCAGTGTGCTGCACTACTACATATTTTTGAAGCCATTCAAAGTCACACAAAGTTGCTTTGTGTGGCTTCAAAAATATGACTTAAGGTTTGCGCAGCTTTTGCACCATGTTGCGAGGTGCAAGAGCGACACAAACCGGGTCATAAACATGGCCCTTAATCTCTGATGATACACAGTTTTACTGAGAATACAAGGCCATTAACTTTAAACAGTCCCAGGTCAAAAAAGTAAAGATGTCCCTCAAAGATGTTCAACGAAAAGCTAGTGACTTGGATTACAATATGGAACATTTCTTTACGAAGATTTCACTTCAACGGTAAAATATCAGGTATGTCCTAATAGACTCCATTACGGTAGCTGTCAAACTGTTAAAACACATTGCACTTTTTTCCAGTGGTACACAAGGATGTCCCTGGTAAAATGGCTCCAAAGCTGAAGACTGGCACAGCATGTATGCTGAGTAACCCTCAAAATAATGGTACCCGCACATCTTGCGAACAGAGGCATCTGGTACCTCAGTACCCAGATGTGTTTCAGGCATAAATCCACCCTTGTATGGTACATACCACAATCTTGCCTGTCTTCCATGCACTGTGTGCATACCTTGCACACGGGACTGGCTATGCATGTATGGGGTTAAGAATATTTTAGATGATATTTTACTGTATCTTTTTTATCTGAGTAAACAATTTTTGAGAAATTCATCTGTTCCTGCAAATACACTTTTAAAAGGTTTATTGAGGTGTAAGAAATATGTTCACTTAAATGTGGGAAAAGCATTGAACTCTGGGAGTTCACCTTATGTACATTGAATTTCACTAAGGCATTCTCTGATACTCTCCGTGAACATGCACTATTATGCTCTTTGTCTTGTGCACTTAATGTATGCATAGGTTGCCCTTTTGGGTTACACTTTTATACTTATGTCGATGACACTGAATTCCTCCTAAGACTAGACAGAGACACAAAAAGACTATCTGAACAATTCTCCTTATGCCTTAAGTAGGTAGCTGACTGAATGAAATACATGTAACTCCCTGATATTAAATTGAGTCAAGACAGAGGTGATTATCTTTGGCAACCCCGCCCTGTGGTGTGATGAATAACGGCTAGAAATGCTGGGTCCTCTTCCGAATCCCTCTCAGCAAGCCAGAAAGTTAGTGTAGGGAAATGCCACTTTTTGAATCATCACACCCACGTTTTGCTATATTTTATTGCTGTTTTTTGGACTCTGCGCACTGTGACACGGATGTCCAGTGCCCGGTGCATATGCTCTGACCTCTAAAAACATCTCAAAATTGACTATACTCCCATTTGGCATATTTAACTTACCTATAAGTCGCTAGTATATGGTACAAAGTGTACCCTTGTCATGTAGGTTAAATCCCATTAGTGGACTGCAGCACACCATTAGAGTGCCAATGCAAAACATGACTGCAGGCCTACCATAGCAGCATGTTTGTGCAGGTCTAAAACTGTAAATTTTGACCTGCCAAAATACCCCCTTTTTACAGGTCAAAACCCTTCTTCTAAGTTACTCCTAATTAATCTTTAATGTCCAAACAGGAAGGGTGCATGGTATTTAAAAGTAGGGCAAGTAAATGTTTTACGTAAAACATGTTGGGGCCCAAAAGCTATTTTCACTGTAGCAGGTTGTATGTTCACTAGGAAAGCATTGAGATATAATATTAAAAGTAAAAATATTATCTCACTTAGGAAACAGGTATAATAATTAAAGGAGGTAGAAGGGAATTGCTTGCCAAATCTGTTACATGAGAACGGCTATGATTGCCAAAATTAGTTGTCTTTGGCATTGAGAATAAACATCAGAATTACCAAAAAAATGAAAAAAAAGTTACTTTTTTGACTTTTTAAAACATGTATTACAAGTCCAATTTTTTGCTAAAGTCGCAGTTTTGCAAAAGGCATTTTAAAAAGTCCCCTTTTACCTGCCTAAAGTCTCTAGAAGCCCATTTGCATGCGCTCCCGCTGTCACCCAGAAGCTAAATAGCCGCTTTGATGAGGTGTGAATCTGCTCCTAGAGCTTGGACAAAGGCCGTAGGTGTGGAGAGGTGTTCTGTCCCTCTGACAGGATGACCATCTGGGCTGTGCCCATGAATTTAGTTAACTACAAACAGGCCTAGCTTGTCACAGGTAGATGTAGCTAACAAGTGGGCCTTCCCCTTCCTTTGTCCCTCAAGTGAGTCTGGAACCAATTTCACTGGGAGAGGAGCTGGCCCCAGAACCAGTTTTGAGTGACCATAGAGGAGGGGTTGCTCATTTCCCTGGCCACACCTCTAGGGTAGGCACAGAAACTCTGCAAAGGAGAAGAAAGGCTCTGCCAGGCTGGATTTATGGAAACAGGGAGCACTGTAGGATTACAGAAGGCCAAATAGGAACTTGCTACAACACTGGGTAGGCTTACCCACAGGAAACATTTTCCCTATTGGTAAGGGACTGGCCAGGAGTCCCCCCAACCAATGGGCTTGTGCCAGGCATAAATGTGGCACCCTCTTCAGAACACTACTAAACCTGTGGAAGACAGAAGTAGGACTGCACCTGCTTTTGTACCCAGGACAATGAAATTGCCTCCAAGTTACAGTTGGCTGGCCTTCTGTTAAGCTACAGGGATACAAAAGCTGCAAGAAGACCACTTTCCTGAAAGAGCCCAACAAACCAGCTTCAACTGGACCTTCCCTGAGCCCTGCTTATGGCTTCTGTTGGAGTAAGTCTTGACCCCCAAGTACTGTTCCTGAGGTCTTGGAACTTTGCTGGTGTCAGAGTGTACACCTCCTGCCTGTACCTAAAAACCTGGGATTTAAAAAAGCAATTCTACATTTTTGCCTTGGGAACAGTTAAATGACAAGGACCAACCTGCCAGTCGATCCACAAAGGGTAAATCTCCAGCAGGGCCTGACTTTGCCACAGCTTCAGCTATGTTCTTCCCCACTGCAGCAAATCAGTTTCAGTGGAACAGATGCCAATCGGCATCCAACCATGTCCAACCCTCCTCGGTTAGAGCCTGCAGCCTTGCCACACTAAGGAATTCAAAAAGAGTTTAAGTCCGAAGGTAGAAAGCTTCACTGGGCCCAACGCTAAGCAGCATTCGATCAACGCCAATGTCTTCCAGGGCACAGAAGTTGGACTTTTCCCACTCTGAGCTTTTCCTGCCTTCTTCGATGGCTTCACTGAGACCTCGACCTTCATGAACTGGTCATAGACCAGCCTGTCTTCGGAACCAGCCTTAAGCCTTGCCCTCTGATAAATGCTCTCTTCTCTGAAATTTTTTAACTGTGAAGGTAAGTTTCCGGCCGGCACGAATCTGACCTGTGCATCCAACCATGCTCCATCATGGTCATCCCTAAACCTTACCATTGTCCCATTCTAGTGCGACCAGTTGTGAGCAGTTGGCGCTTTGCGCTTTTTGGCCTATTTCTTTTTAAAACTTTAAAAATTAATATCTCCAGTTCCCAATTTTTTTCATTTTTGAGTTGTTTTGTTCATTAACTTATTATCTATTTTAAAAAATTGGAGTGGGATTTCATTGTATTCTGTTTTTGACTTTTCAACTTTTTGGGTGTTTCTAAATGCATTACACATTTTCTTAAGTTAAGCCTCTCTGCTCTGTGCCATAGCTACCAGGGAGTAAGTGCAGGTTTAAATTACTGAAACCTTTACTGAACGTATCAAGAATAGTGAGAGTACTACTTTTGGGGGATTACTATCCATCCCAACTAATCATCCACTTTCTAGCACCTACGAGTCATCTTTGATTCCAATCTTACCTTTAAGGAACATGTTAAATCACTTATCTCCACTTTTGTTTGTTTGCTAAGTGCCATCAGGAAGATTATCCCCTTTCTCTCATACTGCACTAGAAAAACTCTCGCTCAGGGTCTAATCAGCTCTAGACTAATTACTGCAATTCCTTATTAGATGGACTTCCCAAATATCTAATACACAGGTTACAGATATTACACAACGCTGCTGCACACGTGGTCATGGGACTAAAAATAAGCTCACTTATTTCCTAACATCTCTGCCAACTTCAATGGATGTCTATCACTCATTCAAGTCTTTTTAAAGCACTGTGTCTCTGTATGTATGTATTTCAATAGTGCGCAGCTAGCCAAAAGGCAGCGGTGCGCTGTACATGGTCAAAGGCAACCTTAAAGTTGGCAAGTTATAGGAGACGAAGCTGAGTTGTAGATGGTCAATGTATTGTGATGTAGTGTTCTTTATAGAGGTGAATATTCAACTCTTTCCCAAACTGAAGCAGTGTTGGGGGGGCCCTGATTATTCCAGATCCTGGGTGCATAGATGGAAAGGCCTGCTGTCTTGTTTTTCCTTTTGTACACTTTTATTCTAATGGTGTTCTGGCTGTGGTTGTGCTGAGAACCACCACAGATGGTGAGCTTGTTTGCCAGATAAGCGTAAGTGCTGGTGGTGATGGCGTTGTAAATGATGCAGCTGGTGTTTAAGATTGGGCTTGGTAGGGAGGGCAATGGGACTGCATCATGGTTGGGGTTATGTGATCATATTTCTGCAGGCCCTGGATGAGACGTGCTGCAGCATGTAGGATGCCTCTAAAGGATGCCAGTGTGGAGTCTGGTACACCATGGTGTACAAAAGCTTTCTGGTAGAAACAGTTTCACTTCTTTAGAAGAGATAGTGGGTGTTAACCTGGTCCTTTTTGCAGGGTTATCCCCAAACTTCTTGCCTTCTTCCTCCTATTTTGGCTTTAGGACTCTGGGCACTTTCCCACTGCTAACCAGTGCTAAAGTGCATATGCTCTTTGCATAAATTGTATTGGTGATTGGTTTATCCATGATTGGCATATTTGATTTACTAGGAAGTCCCAACTAAAGTGCACCGGGTGTGCCCAGGGCCTGTAAATCAAATGCTACTAGCGGGCCTGCAGCACTGATTGTACCACCCACATGAGTGGCCTTGCAAACCTTTCTCAGACCTGCCACTGCAGTGTCTGTTTGTACAGTTTTAAAATGCCATTTCGACCTGGCAAGTGCACTCACTTGCCAGGCTCAACTCTTAACTTTTAATACATGTTAGTCACCCTTAAGTTAGGCCCACGGCAGCCCCATGGGGAGGTTGCACTGTATTTAAAAGGTAGTACATGTATTGGTGTGTTTTACAAGTCCTGATAGTGAAATACTGCTAATTTGGTTTTACACTTTTGCAAGGAGTATCTCTCCCATAAAGTAACATGGGGATTGCCTTGAAATATCTCTTAAGTGTACTTTCCCATTGGAAGCAGATAGAGATTTGGAGTTTGGGGTCTCTGAACTCACAATTTAAAATTACATCTTTTGGTGAAGTTGGTTTTTAAATTGCGTGTTTCAAAATCCCACTTCTAGAAAGTGGGCATTTTCTTGCTTAACCATCCTGTGCCACTACCTGACTGTAGAATCCACGTCTGGGTTAGGATGACAGTTGGGCTCTTGTGCATTCACTCTACACAGTCACACAAAGGGAGCTGAGGTGTGCCTTGCATATCCTGGTGGACCATCACCAGGCTGATGGGCCTTCCTGAGCTAGAGAGGTGGGAGGAGTTGTCACTGACACCTGAATAGGGCCGTGCCTGTCCTCACACAAAGCTGTCTCCCCTCGCCCCCCCGTAGTGTGTCTGGAGCCAGGTCAGGGAAAGGTAGGATCTTGTGCACTACAAAGACTTTCCTTTGAAGTTTGCCTACTTCAAAGGCAGAAAGGGGTATAAGTATTGGAACTCTGACACTCTCAAATCAGAACACTTCTAGACTAAGGACTTCTACCAGGAAGAAGAGCTGGATGCTGTAGGAGGGACTGCCACTGTGTCTGCTGCTTTGCTGTGCTGGCCTGCTGCTTCTGTCCTGGGAGTGAAACGACTGGACTGCTTCCAAGGTTCTCCAAGGGCTTGTGCGTGCTTGCCTCCTGTTAAGAAGTCTCAGAGCCATCAAAGACTTCACCTACCAGTGCCTGGGCTCTTCTGCTAAGAGCACTGACGTGCCAAGTGGAGCAAACGCCAGTTCCTGGGCCCTTGAAAGTGTAATCTGGTGAGAAAATCCATGCATCGACTCTCAGCGCCCGTTTTCTTGACCCAGCACTGCTGTGCAGCTAAAGAACCGATGCAGCCCTTGCTTCGCCACAAAAAAATTGACGCACCGCCTGTTTCGCAGCTGTGAAATCGACGCAGTGCGCCTGAATTTTTGACGCATTGTTCCTCAACACTCTCTTCATCGACATCAGCCCGCAGTAAGGAACCGACGTTGCGTGTCTGGAGATCGAGCATTACCTCCCCTTCCACTAAGGAACCAACGCATCACCTCCCCTGACAGTGAGGAAACGATGCATCACCTCCGCTGCGTAGCAGTAAGGAACCGATGCATCATCTCCCCTAGCAGTAAGGAACCAACGCATCACATCCCCTGGAAGTAAGGAACCGATGCATCGCTTTGTTTTTCTGGTGCCTCACCTCCCCTGTGCTGTTTTGTCTTTGAATTTTAACGCATCCAAGGGTTTTTGTGCTAAAAGAAACACATACATAGATTTCTATGGACTGAACTCATTTAACCTTTGAAAAGTGATATCTTTACTTCAGTATGTTGGATGTTTGCTGTTTTGGTCTTGTTTTATTCAGATAAGTACTGGCTATTTTCTAAACTGGTGTGGACTCATTTTGTAGTGCTTTCACTGTGTTACTGTGCTTGTATGTACAAACAATTTGCCAATTGCCTCTGAGATAAGCCTGACTGCGCGTGCCAAGCTACCAATGGGGTGAGCAGGGGTTATCGTAGCTGTGTGACTAGAGTGAGGGTCCCTACTTGGACAGGGGGCAAACCACTGCCAACTAGAAACCCCATTTCTAATAGCTGGTACCAGACTGTCTTTGTTTTTTTGGCAATTTGTTCCGTGTGGGAGTGATTGGTGTCCAGGGTGAATCCAAGTGATTTGGCATTCGGGGACAGTTGGGGTTCGAAGTCATCAAGGTTCATGTCATTGAGCTGTTTGTACTGTCTCTTCTTTGTTGTTCTTGGCACATAATAGGAATTCTGCCTTGGTTGGGTTGAGCATCAGGTAGGTGCTGGACATCTAGGTCTGTATGATGTGCAAGGAGTGTTTGAGGCATTGGACGTCTGACGCATAGGAGGCTTTCAAGCATAGTTGAGTATCATCAGCATATTGGTGTATCATGATGCTGTTAAGTGTAAGTAGAGCATCAAGCAGCTCAATGTAAAGGTTAAAGATGACAAGAGACAGTATGAAAACCAGGGTGAATCTGGATATGATAGGGATCTTTTATGGCCTGGCGGAGCCCTTGTGAACAAACTGGTGTTGGTTTGAAAGGTAGGAGGAAAACCAGTGAAGAACATTTCCAGTGAATCTCATTCATAAGACGAGGGTGCGTATAGGCTGTGTGTCTGTCATAAAGCGGTGTATAATGCAGGATCTGACTGGCCTCACTATTTTCATGGTACTCCTCCATTCACCTGCTGCTCTACAACTCTCAATATTTGATTACAGTTCCCAAATACAAAAAATGACCATGCCTTTATGTGCTCAAACCAATCATGACAGCTTCTGTAAACAACTAAAGATCTATTTGTTCAATGTGATGGTCTAGTTGTTCCCAGTGAACATATTTTTCTTCCCTGTTTAGTTTAGTTCGGAAGTGCCAAGATATTTTATTTGAGGTATCAGTCACTATTAACAAATAGATTTTCATTCATTCAAGAATTGTATACAAATACATAGGACCTGCTTATTTGCATGCACTACAATTGATTTTTGTTCTCTGACTTATATATAATATACAAATGAAGACATTTTTTATTCAGCTCATTCCAAGTTAACCAATAAAGGAAAAAATGTGTGGTAATTGACTTACCAGAAATAGTTTCCTCTCCAGAAAATTGTAAATATTTCTGTAATTTCTGGGAGCAGATGAAGTGATAGCTGAAAGTGTCCTGTTATTACTGCACCCCTCCCAAAAAATATCACTGGTGACTCCAACAGATTTTTACTGTCACAGGAGACTTGTGGAAATGAATCACAGAAGCAACATTTCTGTCAATTGTTTCCAAACCACTGGCCCAAATTGAAAATATTTCTGTGTTTGCTGTTAATAACATTAATACTGGACCTGTCATTTTTGTGATCTCACTACAGACATGCTCCAGATGTCTGTTGGAGACAGTGCAGTTTGTAATACTCCACAAAGCCAATCCTTGCTCATGATTGGATGTCTTTTGTGCATTGCCAATGCTTTTCGTAAAATTTGATGGTGCGTTTCTATATCGGCCCTATGTCTTTTTCCCGACTTATGTTCCTTTGAGTTGACTTTGTCCCCTGTTTTAATAGTTGGAAATCTATCCATAACTTACATGTTGCAGCAAAAGTGAAAAGAAATGAAGAGATATCTGAACACCAGGAGTTAGTTAATTCAGGGTGCAAGACAGGTTTCCAACTGTCTTCTTTACATTCACCAAGGGGGCCTTGGCTGCATTTCTTAGAAGAGGATATTTGATTGGGGCATAAAGACAGGGTATACAAGATGTGTTGTGTCCTTATATGCAGATGACACTTTTGTGTGTTTATCAGAGCCTCAACGTGCCATCCATCACATTAATTTGGGGTGAATCAAGTCTTAAAATGAATTGGTCCAAGTCTTGTCTGTTTCCCTTTTGTGCAGTAGCTCAATGTAAAGAATGGATCTGCCAGTCTAGAGCCATGAAATACTGAGAAACTCATGTAGCTCATGAGATCTAAGATAACAGAATGTTAAATGTGGGTAGGATGCCGCAGTGCTTGTGTGGATTCATCGTCTAATGGGCCACCTTACTACTTTAATTGATAGGCTGAGGAGCCCTGGTGAAGACATTGGTATGCCACTGCTTTTTATCTGTATCCCAGGGTGCACTGTGCCTCCTCCAGACATTGCTGTTGATTAACTGGACTTTATGATTTTCTGCCATTGCCCACCATGGCTGGCTACACTATGGGCCATATTATCAAGAACGGCGATAACATTATCGCCGCTTTAGCGGCAGGAAACTGCCGCTAAAGCGGCGATAAGGGGCTTGATAATATGCCCTATAGAATTTCAATAGAAGCCCAGGTTCTGGTGTGAAGGACATCAAACCTGGGCTTCTATTGGAATTCTATAGGGCATATTATCAAGCCTCTTATCGCCGCTTTAGCGGCAGTTTCCTGCCGCTAAAGCGGCGATAATGTTATTGCCGTGCTTGATAATATGGCCCTATGTGTTTTTTAACACTTTATTGAAACATAGAGGCTTCAGCATGTTAATAACGTTGTCCAGGGTTGACGGATCAGTCCGTATTGGGAATAACGTCCTATTTACAGTCCTGTGAGTCAATTACATTGGGAAATTCTAGGCGATGTAGGCTTTAATTGAACATATTGGACAAGCACACCTGAAACAGCGTGGCTTTCTGCCAACAGGAAGATGGAGGCAAACTTCAACAGAGACAGATGACAGTTAACAGTAAGGCTTTGCTATTCCTTGGTTGTCCTATATCAAACAGGAATTTTCTTATCTGGGGAGACCCAAGCTTTTTTCTGTCCCTACTTGTATATCCAAGGCTGATGTATCTTGGTTTAAGAATGCGTTCACAACCAGCAATAGACTGCGTAGAGAGGACTTTGAAACAGTCAAAATTTCCATTAGCGAATATGACAGCTTGCAGTCTACCCCCTTATCTTTCCTGGATGGACACCTCTTGGGACAGAGTCCTGTTGACAAGTATTTAGGGTGGTCTTAGTAAGGTGGCATTTAAGTTTCCCACAGGGTCAATTTAATTATAGTAATTTGTCGCTGTGATGAGTCTTCTCCCCAGAGTTTCCTCCAATTCATTTTTTTATAAATATTATGGGGCCCTTTCCAAAAAGTGTGGCGGCATTGTTGTACCTGCAATCTTTGAATTCCCCTGTCCTCTGCTGTTCACTTGTTCCTTTTTAAAATGTACGCTTAGTAACAGAAAACAAATAGCATTTTGATAGCTTACCATTGCGTTTTGCTGGTATTTTGCCGGCCCGTGGTGGGAGTGCTGTCGGGCGGTGATGTGGGGCGGGGGAGGGGCAGGGTGGGGGGTAGTAAAGTACAGAATACGGCCGTATAGAGGTAAGTAGACATATAAATAAATAAAACGAATTTCGTTGCGCGCGCTGCATCGCGATGCAGTGCGCGCAACGAAATTCGTTTTATTTATTTATATGTCTACTTACCTCTATACGGCCGTATTCCGTACTTTACTACCCCCACCCTGCCCTCCCCCGCCCCATGTCACTGCACTCCCACCACGGGCCGCTACTGTCAGCTACTAAAACTAGTTACAAATCTAACAGTTCACTTAAAAATCGGAAATCAGATTTTTTACATAAGTGGGTTTGCAAGCAGCAACTTAGCTGTGCTTTCACTTCCCCCAAGTCCACGAGCAAGTAGTTCATCCAGTCGATATATTTTCCTTGCACTCTGGGAATTACAGTTCTGTTTATTCCATTGTGATATCAGTACTACAAGTATCAGAACACACAAAAAAATCCAGGACTGGATCAGCTACTCACAGGCGAACCTGGGAAACGTGACAGCTGTAATTTAGGGGTACAAATATGTTAGCCTGGCTGCTTGAGGGCTCATGTACTGCGGCTGCCCCCATTTGGGCAAGTCCCTTGTTCCGAACACCCTCCCCCTCGCAGAGGGGACCAGGCTCCACCAATCGGAGTACAAACTGACAATCAACACGATTTCCCACCTGTACAACACAGGCCTCACAGGCCACTGCAATTAAGTGTTGCAAGGTGACCTCCAAAAGAATTAAAGGGGAAGCAAATGAAGGTCCTGCAAAGGGTCTTTCTTCCTTATTGAGAATGCTACAGTACAAGGCTTCCTGTTGTCCGCTTGGAATGTGAAATATTACCACCGAAGCTACTGCACGTGATGCGGCACTGTCATATTCTAATTAAAATCTCTTCTCGGTTGCAGGCGCGAGGGCACGGAGGATTGATACACAGGCAAGGGGCCCTCCACCTCGGGGTGAACAGATCAAATGGCGCTCAGGTTGGGAGCGACGGGAAATCAATAAAGTTAAACTGCAATCCAGCGCCCTATCGGAAACCAGGCGGTGGGAGCCGACTCACTCCCAGCGGAGAGATGTCCAAATGAAAGCAGTCAGCGTGCTAAGAAGGGCTGCACAAGGAGGCAAAACAACCAGTGGCCACCTGTGTCTGCCGCGGGTCCCAGCAGCACACTTTTATCTTTAATTTAGCGATTTTGGCTGTATAAAGTTTTGCTTCGAACTTTTCATTCTTTAAAAGAAACCTCTGTTGAACATCTTCGTATGTATCTTCAAATGCATACTTATTTTTTTCAGATTAGATTCGAAATCTTAAGAAACGTATATCCTTAGTATCGAAGAGATTGTAGTATGTTTATACATTTTTGATAACATTTTATTTATATTGACTAAACACCGATTCCTCTATCTTCCCTTTCTTCGTTTTCTTCTCCCTTATCTTACTTGCGCGCGCGCGCTCGGTCGCACACACACAGACACAGACACACATACATAAAACCCTAATTAGTGTTTGCATGCTATTTTTAGTCTATATTTCTCTTATTACTATAGCTTCATGATGTTATGTAATTTTTTTCACATAAACTACATGCATACAGTTTTTGTTCGTGGACAATATGCTGGTAATTGTAATATATATATATTTTTTTTAATGAAGCTCTGAAACCAAAAGTAACTGCTTTATATAATTGAAAATGTAGATTAAAAAGAGTTGAATTGTTGATTTCAATTGATTTAAAATGGGAATTTGAGCTAAGCTGTAGACTTAACCCTTATGTTGAAGGTCACGTTGACTTGATTTGAAACAACACATTAGCAGATGAGGACAAGGCCACTGGGAAATATGTAGCATTCCCCGTGGGCCCTGCCTCTGAAAGGACTAGTAGTCCTGAGACAAGGTCCCTTGCTTGTCAGGCGGTGCCTGATGGGTGAATGACACTGACCCCCCCTGGACTGCCCTTTTAGAGCCACCAGATTATCTTGTAATAGCCTGATTTCCTTGTAGGCCGGCATTAGTCACACAATCATTTAACTTGCATCTATTAGAACAGTTTCCTGGGACTGTTGTTTTTAATTACTTTTTGAGTTTTTTTCTGTCCTTACTCGGGAGGAGGAACATGTTATTTTCACAAGATTTCACGAGAATCACGTAGATTTGTCCTAAATCATTTTGCCAATCATATTAGTGAAAATTGTATAGGAATACATAACTCGTATCCAATGTCACGTGAGATTCGGGAGGATGAGGGTTTCACGGCCCTGGCATACACCAGTTTCACACTGCCCACAAGATATTTTCAGCTCAAATCAGACTCCAGAGTTATAAATCACACAAAATATATGTAATTTGGAAAGGGGAGAAAATTACGTAAAAAATGTGTAAGATGAAAAACAGGAATTATCAGAAATTTCTCTCACGCAATGAAATTTTAACCCAAACCTATTTCTAACCCTCTTTTTATGCACTCCTCAGTTTAGTTTTTGTTTGCTTATTTTAGCAATGAGGTTCCTCTTGCATCTTATTTCCTCAATTTCATGTTATCTTACATTCCATTTACTCTGGAAGTTTCCTCCTTTTTTTTTTCTTTACCTATATTAGCTTTTCGTCTATTTATATCCACATTAACTGCTTCTGTTAAAGCATTCAATACACTCTTGGGATTTTGACTAGTGTAAAGAGTGGTAGGTTACCTGTTTCATCCTCCCATTTCTTCTCAACAGTTGCTCCTCCTTCAGCATGTCTTAAAATCTTCTTTCAGTACAGTTATTTCGACGCAGGTCCCAACCATTGATCCAATCAACATGATTTCTCTAATTCTTTTTCTACTGACCAGTATTCTATTTTCTTTAATATGGGAGTGGTGCATTGTAGCTGTATACGAACTACCCCACCAAATACTTGTTTTTCTGCCTTTGTGAGAACTTGGGTTCCATTTTTCAGCTTTTTTTCATTCGGTCTGCTCTGTTTGCATTAGCTCTCTGGCAGGCTCATGTAATAATAACAATTAATAAGACTAATACTTATGTACATAGCCGTAGAAAAGCTTTGTACCATGCTTTTTTAACTATTAATTTCTAATGTCATTAAAATTTCCCTTCCGCCCAGCATACAGCATGGGGCAGAGGCTCAGTCCACTTCAGCCATAGACTCTATAGCTCTGTGGTTAATGACATTTCCCTATTCCCATCTGCATGCGCATGGAAAAGAGTGCGTGCTATTGCCAGGTAAGAGGGCTTATCATTTACTTTTCTTTCTGCCCAGAAGCTCCATTCACATTTCTTTTGTTTTCCGAGCACCTCCCCTTCCACTGCTACTCGACTTCATTTTTGAGAGCGTCTTGGAGCAAACAAGAGTGCAACCAGGACAATTGGTTGTTTTTCAGTGTGTCCTGCAGTTCCTCCGCCAGTGCTACTGAATTGCTCGTTTTGTATGAAGTGGGCCTCATCCTTCACTCCCACTATTACTAATTCTGATGCACATCTTAGAAGCATATTATTGTTTTCCATTTCACAATGGCCGCCATATTTAGAACCGCATTGGTGGCATCTGGGAAATGTTCTCATTTGATTGTTTTTGCATTTTATTTTGCATATACGTCCAATTAAAAATTAATTATAATCTCACCGGAACTGTATTGACAATGTCAGACCTACTGTTTTTACTAGTGTGCATTGTTTCTTTTCATTTACACACGTCTAAATTACCAAAACACATTTTATGTGGTTATTTTTCTGATGTTTTGCTTAGAGTTAAAATGGATGAACTTTCTTAAACAATGAAGAAGGCTCTTTCAAGATCTCCGGGAATGTAATGTTGTGGCGAGGAAAGAAGGTGAAAAGGAACACATACGTGGATGTGCATAAAAGATCTTGGCAGGTAGGCCCTGCTCATAGCATTTGGAGAATGAGAATTAATGCTCTATTCGCATGGAATGTCTGAGGGAAGTAGAATAACAAAGCCAAACCTGGCCCAGTTGCTACCAACAACAACATACCATATGCATGTGCTGTTGTAATGTCCAGCATGCGTCCTTGTAATTGCACAGGCAAACACAATTGTGCCGGCACGCGGTATGCTATGACCCAAAAGAGCTAGGTGTCTCTTGTAAGAAGGATCCACCCTTAAGTACCCGAATGGATTACCTTGTACCTGTTGCATGATGGGAAGGGTCAAAGCACATGCATAGTCATGGCTGGGACACAACAGCTTTGTAATAGAGTAGTGTGATGTTTATAAATAACTTTATACATAGGCTTCAAATAAATCATTAAAAGCATTTGTTGAGCACCATCAAATTCAGTAGCTCTATGTGTTGGACAGATTATAACATGCTGATAGATTCACAGAAAAGTGTTTCCAGAAACAGAGCAAATATTTACTGAACCAATGAGAAGCTCCAGTGCAAGGATGTTTTCAGAACAGCATAAGCGGCCCGTGCAGGTAAGAGCGGTGAGCGGTGTGAAGGGGTGGGGGGTTGGGTGATTCGACAGACGACGACGAGGGAAAATTAATTATTTATTTAATTTTCCCTTGGTGTCGTCTGTTGAACCCCAACCCCCCCCCCAACCCCTCCCCATCGCTCTTACCTGCAAGGGCCGCTCCTGCAGAACAGACAAAATAGTATATTGCCATCTGGACTCTCACTTTCCCTCGCTACAAGGCTATATTTGAGACTAGATGGTGAAATCTGGTGCCCTCTTTTGGCCTTTTGAGATGGTGCTACACGGGTGCTGTTCTTTATTGACCTTAATATAACACTGGCATGGACAATAGACTACATATTACAAGTGCAGAACCAAGGTTGAAGAATCATTAGAAGCATTTAAACATATAGATACAGCAGGACCTTGCAGTTTGGCCATAGCTTCAGTTTATTTATAAACACAGGCTAGGATGAGGAGTGAGTGAGTTTGAATGATAGGAAGTTATTTTTCTTGCATTTGTAGACTAGTCTGAAGTGTGAATAAGTTTGATTCCAAAATTGCAATTATTGACAATTTGTTAACAACTGAATGAAAAATGATGTATCTCTAAGAAATCCTAAGCCCTTATTTATTTTAATGAATCATGACATCTGAAAAGTGATGATAACATAAATAAATAACCACAGAAAATTGTGTATTAATAATTAGCACCAACAATTAAACATTGATGAAATCAATCAAGCGGTTCAAGCAGAAATATTAGTGATGCAAAAAGGTGCAACTCCTTTCAACACCATTTTGTAAGTGCCTAGGGGGTCAGGAGGGAGGAGGATGTGCAGGTGGAATTGGTGAAGGGGCAGAATCAAGATGTATACATCTGCTGTTTGCAAGACTGGATGCAAAGTTTTACTTCCCCTCCAATGTATAATAGGTGTACAGTGCTCTAAGACTCAGCTCGAGTGTTTCTTATAAGTCCTTTATTTCGTTTGTTTCCTTTTTTACCATACTGAAAAATTGTTTTCTCATACATATATATATATATATATATGCCAACTCTTACCCTGTATAGGCTCAAAATGCATATAATATCGTATATTATGTATTAAATTTTGTGCACTAGTCACTTTATGCAAAGTAATGGTTTAGATATCTAAACATTGTTGTAGCAATTACAAATAGAAAGGAAATATTAGGGTGGTTGAAATCAGGTTTGCAGGCACGAAAAGTTTTATGAAAACCAAATGTGTAAGAGGAAAACAATTGACAGGGTAAAAATGCATTTGAGCCACTAAATAATTGATGTACATTATAAGGTACCGATCTGCACACCATGTAACCACAGTATGTGATTTTAATTGTATGCAAAGTGATTTTAAAAGGTATTTATACTTTTATATAATCATGCATTGGCGCAGATACATAGTACGTTGTCAATTTCCATCATTGGTTTTACGAGCACTGTCACTTTAAAAAGGGCAATCTATTGAGCCAGCGTTGTCATGTGATCAAGGCCGGTCACGGCCGAAACGTGTTATGGTGGATTGAGTTTACAATAAATAATTGCACAGAATTTGGGTCCACACACGTTATTCTCCACGGAGGAGATTGAAGCTGGCGAGGATTTTGTATATATATATATATATATATTCACTGAAAAAACCATAGGTTTCAGGGACGTTATAGTTAGTTGGACATTTCACTCGTACAAAACCATAGAAATTCCCCCGTTATAGTTAGTTCAGTTAACTATAACTCGCGCCCCGCAATGCACTGCTGATGACGTCACATATTACATCATTCATGACATGGTCAGTGACATCACTGATGACATCACTGATGACATCTCAAATGACATCACTGATGACATCACTGATGACATCATCCAGTGACTGTGTGTTTCTGTAAAGTTTAAATATGTTTAATATATATGCCAAGCTGTATTGAAGAATGAGAGGGTGTATAAGTGTCTGGATGAAGGATTTAGTAGGTGCGTGACTGACTGTATAAGTGAGTGATTAAATGTGTCTTACTGAATGCATGGGTTAGTGACTAAACTGTCTGAATGTGTGTATCAGTATGTCTGTTGTTGTGTAAGCTGCTGCATGGGTTGGTGAGTAGCTACATGAGTGTCTATATGGGTTATTGATTGGTTGCCAGAGTATTTGTATGGGAGACTGAGTATGTGTGTGGGTGGGTGGGAGGTGTGTGACTCTGTGCATAGATGAGTGAGTGGTTGATTCACTGGGTGTATGGGTTCAAGAGTGCATGTGGAAACAGCTGTATGGGCGGGTGAGGGTGTGTTGGTGAGAGATTGGATGTCTCAGTGGTACATGTCCAAGTAACTACATATGTAAAAGGTAGTGTTTGTGAGAGTTGGAGTATATAAATGACTATACGTGAGAGTGAGTGATTGTGAGAGTGGCTGTATGGATCAGTGTGTACTTGTATCAGTGATTGTATAAGAGAGTAAGTATGTGTTAGTATATGTTTGAATAAGTGAGGTGGTGTGTGTATAACTGTATAGGTGAGGAAATGGGAGTGTGATTAATACTTTGCATGACTGACTAGGTGTGTCAGTAACTCCATGGATGAGTGGCGGAATGTGAGTGTCTGTATAGGTGTATGAGTGCATATGATAGTGTTGTATTGATGAGTGACTGTATGTATGAGTGATTGTATGGGTGAATGAGTGGATGTGTGTGTAGACCTAGGAATCAGTGAGTGCGTATGTAGTAACTGGTATTGGTGTGTCGATGGTTTCGAGAATGGTAGTCTGTATTTTAGAGTGGGTGTATCAAAGGTTATATTAGAGTGTGAGGAGGTGCATCAGATTTTGATGTGGATGATGTCATCAGTGATGTCATCAGTGATGTCATTTGAGATGTCATCAGTGATGTCATCAGTGATGTCACTGACCATGTCATGAATGATGTAATATGTAACGTCATCAGCAGTGCATTGCGGGGGCGCGAGTTATAGTTAGCTCAACTAACTATAATGGGGGAATTTCTATGGTTTTGTACGAGTGAAATGTCCAACTAACTATAACGTCCCTGAAACCTATGGTTTTTTCAGTGAATTTCTAAGGTTTTTTAAATGCTAATTTCTAACTATAACGTGCCTGAAACCTATGGTTTTTTCAGTGAATTTCAATGGTTTTTTAAATGCTAATTTCTAACTATAACGTGCCTGAAACCTATGGTTTTTTTTGTGAATTTTAAAGGTTTTTTAAAAGTAAATTTGTAAGTCTTGTGTACCTTAATCCTATCTTTTTTTATTTTCTATATATATACATATATATATATATATATATTTTTTTTTTTTTAAATTGTGAATAATTTTTAATTTTGAAAACTATATTAATTTATTTTTGATATTACACAGCAGTCGCGCACCCTTCGCGCATCCTACACGATGGCTACGCGCATTCCGGTAGCCATTTTGAAAACTCACGCTGGGGTCGCGACTTTGCCGTAATTTGTTAATTATAAATAAAACTTTTCGTTTGAGTGTTTGTTTTATTTTTTTTTTGGAGGAGGGCCGCGTGGCCCCCCTCCTCAGGCCACTTATGGCCCCAGGGACCCATCCCCCGGGGCTGTCCTGCCTTTTTTAAAATTTATTTTTAAGGGGAGGGGGGCCACGTGGCACCCTTCCCACCTAATGCACAGCCCCAGGGAGGTGGTGGTCCCCGGGGCTCGGGGTTCCGTAACGGACCCCCGCATTTCCATATTAGTGCCCCGGAGAGGTGGCGATCCCCGGGGCGTGTGGGGGTGCTTGAGCCCCCCCACAGGTTCATTTTTTTGTTATAAAAGCCCTGGGGGGTGGCGGTCCCCAGGGCTTGGGGGGCCTTGGAGGCCCCCCACACATTTAAAAAGAAGCCCCGGGGGGTGGTGGTCCCCGGGGCTGTGGGAGGGCCAAGTGCCCTCCCGCACATCATTTTAACCAAGACCCGGGGGGTTGCGGTCCCCGGGGCTGCGGGCCGGCCTGCCTTTCTTTTTATTTCTTTTTAAGGGGAGGGGGGCCATATGGCCCCCTTCCCACCTAATGCACAGCCCCAGGGAGGTGGTGGTCCCTGGGGCTCGGGGGTCCGTAACGGACCCCCGCATTTCCATATTAATGCCCCGGGGAGGTGGCGATCCCTGGGGCATGTGGGGGGGCTCGAGCCCCCCCACAGGTTAATTTATTTTGTTATAAAAGCCCCGGGGGTGGGGGTCCCCGGGGCTTGGGGGGCCTTGGAGGCCCCCCCACACATTTAAAAAGAAGCCCCGAGGGGTGGCGGTCCCCGGGGCTGCGGGAGGGCCGAGTGCCCTCCCGCATATCATTTTAACCAAGCCGGGGGCCCCCGCATATATTTTTTGCTAATGCCCCCGAGACCTGGCCCACCCGGGGGCCTCAATTAAATGAAGCGCAAGGGCCCGCGCTTCATTTTTAAAAAAAAATTTCGGCGGGATTTGCGGACCCAGCGCGAATTTTGCCAAAATTTAAAAAAAGAAAAATGCTTTTTTTGGCCCTGGGGGTCCTTGTGGGACCCCCTGATCAGGCCTAGGGGGTCAGGGTGTTTCTACCCTGCCCCTTTTCTTTTTTTTCACCTTTGTTTTTCTGTTTTCTTGTGACTCGGTTCTACCGAGTCACAAGATGGCTGCCAACACTTCCTGGTTTGGAGTGTTGACAGCCAATTAGAATAAAGCTCGTGGTCGGGAGGGTTCGCGAACCCTCCTTGGCCATAGATATATACATTTTTATTTTTTTATTTTCTCTGCAACTACTGAACGGATTTACACCATTTTACAAAAGTTCGCTTTCTGAATCAAGCACTACCTTTTTGCCAAATTTGGGGTAATTCCGTTCAGTAGTTTTGGCTGTAGCCTTGCCCAAAGTTTCCTATGGGAAATTGATTTTTTGACTCTTATTTTTTGAATTTCTCAGCAACTACTTAACGGATTTACACCATTTATAAAAAAGGTCGCTTTCTGAACCAAGCTCTACCTTTTTGCCAAATTTGCGGTTATTCCGTTCAGCAGTTCGGGCTGTAGCTCTTCCCAAAATTTCCTATGGAAATTAACATGGGGAAAACGCGTTTCGGGACCCCCATTTTTTCTCAGTCCCCGCTTCACGAATCACCCCCAAACTTTCAGGATAGGAGCTGACGTAGACAGACTTTTTTTTGGAGAATTTCGCGAAGATTTCTCAAACGACGCCAAAGTTATTAGCAAATCAAAAAATGCTTTTCCTATGGAAACTAGGTTTTAACTATAACTACTTACTGGCAACTGCCAGTAGGTAATATATATATATATATATATATATATATATATATATATATATATATATATATATATATATATATATATATATATATATATATTCACTGAAAAAAACATAGGTTTCAGGGATGTTATAGTTAGAAATTAGCATTTAAAACACCATAGAAATTCACTGAAAAAACAACAGGTTTCAGGGACGTTAATAGTTAGTTGGACACTTCACTCGTACAAAACCAGAGAAATTCGGCCGTTATAGTTAGTTGAGCTAAGTATAACTCGCGCCCTCGCCCTTTACGAGCACTGTCACTTTAAAAAGGGCAATCTATTGAGCCAGCGTTGTCATGTGATCAAGGCCGGTCACGGCCGAAACGTGTTATGGTGGATTGAGTTTACAATAAATAATTGCACAGAATTTGGGTCCACACACGTTATTCTCCACGGAGGAGATTGAAGCTGGCGAGGATTTTGTATATATATATATATATATATATATATATATATTCACTGAAAAAACCATAGGTTTCAGGGGCGTTATAGTTAGTTGGACATTTCACTCGTACAAAACCATAAAAATTCCCCCGTTATAGTTAATTCAGCTAACTATAACTCGCGCGCCCGCAATGCACTGCTGATGACGTCACATATTACATCACTCATGACATGGTCAGTGACATCACTCATGACATCACTGATGACATCTCAAATGACATCACTGATGACATCACTGATGACATCATCCTTATGATAGAGTGGCAGACCGCCTCTCACCCTAATATAACCTTTGATACACACACTCAAAAATACAAACTAACATTTTCAAAACAATGGACATACCAATACCAGTTACAACACACCTATTCAGTAATTCCAAGATCTACACACACATCCACTCATTCACCAACAGTCCCTATACAGTCACTCATACATGTACTCACTCATCATATGTACTCATACACCTATACATCCTGTTACACACCGCCACTCATCCATAGAGTTACTCACACACATAGTCACACATGCAAACAAAGTATCACATATCCATTTACTTGCATATAGAGTTATACACATGCTACCACACTTACTTCTACAGAAACTTACACATACTTACTCTCTTAAACAATCACTTATAGAAACACCTACTTATTTGTACAGGAACTCTTCCAATCTCTCACTCTCACATATACTCACTTATATTCACCAATACTCACATATACTAGTTTAAAACATATGTAGTTACTCATAAAGACACTATTGAGACAGTCATTCACTCACTAACACACCCATACACATACTCATCCACCTATACAATCCTGCACACATTCTGTCTTCAACACATACAAACAGTGAGTCACTCATTCATGCATCTATGCACTAAGTAATACCCCCCACCGAACCATACAGTCACTCAGACAATCATACTGATTCTCAAAAAACCAACTAATAACCCATATAGACACTCATGTAGCTACTCACCAACCCATGCAGCCACTTATACACAAAGTGAGAGACTGATACAGATATTTTCATATTTAAACATTACTCACTAACCCATGTATTCACTAAGATACACTTAGTCAGTTATACAATCAATTTTACCCAAAAAAATCATCCATTTAGACACTTATATACCCATTTATTCTTCCATCGACCTTGAGATATACATATATAAAACATATTTAATTTTCAGAAAAACACACATTCACTGGATGATGTCATCAGTGATGTCATTTGAGATGTCATCAGTGATGTCATGAGTGATGTCACTGACCATGTCATGAGTGATGTAATATGTGACGTCATCAGCAGTGCATTGCGGGCGCGTGAGTTATAGTTAGCTGAACTAACTATAACGGGGGAATTTCTATTGTTTTGTATGAGTGAAATGTCCAACAACTATAACGCCCCTGAAACCTATGGTTTTTCAGTGAATTTCTAAGGTTTTTTAAATGCTAATTTCTAACTATAACGTGCCTGAAACCTATGGTTTTTCAGTAAATTTCTAAGGTTTTTTAAATGCTAATTTCTAACTGTAACGTGCCTGAAACCTATGTTTTTTTCAGTGAATATATATATATTTATTATACTATGTATACATGTGAAAATGTCTCGGTCCCCTGTTTGCCTCGGTGGCACGGAAAAAATGGGTGTAACTGACGTCAGCACGCCGACGAGGTCCTCTTATGGCTCCGATGACGTCATACGGTGTCGCGAGCGGAGCCGTGCTCGTTGACGTGGGAGAGCTAGGAAAGAATTTCCGTGGAATGCTGGTGCAGGGGATATTCACCTAAGTGTTCAGGCTAGTCCTTTGGGAGCAACTGTTTATGTTGCCACTCCAGAAACCGAAACCAGTGATCCGAGGGCAGAGGCCCTGCAGATGGCACATGAGGTGGGGTGCCCAGTCGTGTGCACCGGCGGGGCAGCGAAGTGACAAGCACCACAGCCCACAAAAAAGGTAACGAGGGCACTGAATAACACAGGATCTTCTCTTTGTATCTGGCAGGAACAACGAAGTTAAAATGCCCTAGTACCAAAATGTAGAATTAGTGCTACAACGGTCTTCAAGAGGACCTGCGATGCTGCTTCTGCCTCCCGTACCCTGGAGGCGGCACATGGGTCACGCGGTACGGTCATACTGCGGTGGGACGCACACTCGTTGACCTCTCATGGCACTGCTCCACACTTCAGGGAGGATGCTTTCCATTAGCTATGTTTTCTGATGACATGTCGCGCCGGCCCCGTCCAACAACAGAACTCCTTTAGATCCAAACAGACTCTTCCACTCTCTCACCGGAAGTGAAACCAGGCCACGCGGACACTTTCACAATACAACAGCCGGGAATGCACTTTTCGGTAAAAAAACACATTCCTTCCTCCTAATTAATCAAATAAACGTCTCACTGAAGAACAGGGGCCAGCTTCGATCGGTAAACAGCCGTTACAACGACTTTTTACTTTGCGATACCATTACAACGCATGCATTACCACGCATGCGTTGTACATCACAAAGTCATTAATACGCATTTTTAGAACGCATGGTCATTTGCCACGCATGCCTTTCCAACGAATTTTGTTGTAAAGGTATGTATGGTAAATGACCATGCGTTCTAAAAACATGTAGACGATCCATGTCGTTGTAAGGAAACAGAGGCTGTTCCGTTTCCTCACAACGACGTGCACCGCCCCTCAGAGATGACGTGAAGCAGGAACCACGAGGAGAGAGGAACCATGAGGAGTGAGAGGTAAGGGGGATTCGGCATGGGGTGGGGGTTTCTTTTCTAGGGTTTAGGGTAGTGCAGTGGTGTTTGGGTGGTGTAGGGGGTCATGCTGTGGGTAGTGTTTTAGGGTTTAGGGTAGTGCAGTGGTGTTTGGGTAGTGTAGGGGGTCATGCTGGGGGTAGTGTTTTAGGGTTTAGGGTAGTGCAGTAGTGTAGGGGGTCGTGCTGGGGGTAGTGTTTTAGGGTTTAGGGTAGTGCAGTGGTGTATGGGTAGTGTAGGGGGTCGTGCTGGGGTAGTGTTTTAGGGTTTAGGGTAGTGCAGTGGTGTTTGAGTAGTGTAGGGGGTCATGCTGGTGGTAGTGTTTTAGGGTTTAGGGTAGTGCAGTGGTGTTTGTGTAGTATAGGGGTCATGCTGGGGGTAGTGTTTTATGGTTTAGGGTAGTGCAGTGGTGTTTGGGTAGTGTAGGGGGTCGTGCTGGGGGTAGATTTAGGGTTTTGGGTAGTGCAGTGGTGTTTGGGTATTGTAGGGAGTCGTGCTGGGGGTAGTGTTTTAGGGTTTAGGGTAGTGCAGTGGTGTTTGTGTAGTGTAGGGGGTTGTGCTGGGGGTAGTGTTTTAGGGTTTATGTTAGTGCAGTGGTGTTTGGGTAGTGTAGGGGGTAGTGCTGGGGTAGTGTTTTAGGGTTTAGGGCAGTGCAGTGGTGTTTGTGTAGTGTGTGAGGTCATGCTGGGGGTATATTTAGGGTTTAGTGTAGTGCAGTGGTGTTTGGGTAGTGTAGGGAGTCGTGCTGGGGGTAGTGTTTTAGGGTTTAGGGTAGTGCAGTGGTGTTTGGGTAGTGTAGGGAGTCATGCTGGTGGTAGTGTTTTAGGGTTTAGGGTAGTGCAGTTATGTTTGGGTAGTGTAGGGTGTCGTACTGGGGGTAGTGTTTTAGGGTTTAGGGTAGTGCAGTGGTGTTTGGGTAGTGGAGGGGGTAGTGTTTTAGGGTTTAGGGTAGTGCGCCCAACCAGCCACAATATCCGTGGACAAAGGGGATCCTGACTCTTTGGAACGCTCCGTCAATTGAATAATTTGGGTCAAGGGCCCTACCACGTCCAAGACCTATCAGTTCCTTTCTTGGGATCCCTCATATACTTGGAGAAAAAGGTACATAGTTTCTCATCAATTTCAGGCGTGTGTGCCACCTTCCCCTTCAGTGAGGGCCTGGGGCATTCTCCCCTCATCCTATTCCTGACCTCCCTTTCAAGGGGTTGATGGATTTTCCCCACCACATACTCTGCCACTTTGGCGTCAGGTGTCCACTCTGCCGACCTAGGATGGTAAATTTGGGTAGGCTCGAACATGTCCAAGTGGACCCGTCCCCAACCGGGGACTGAGAGGAGTGTGACTCTGGACGCCAGGGACGCCCCGAGTGCTTATCCTCATCGGAGGAGAAATCGTCCTCCGATACACCCTCTCCCTCTAAGGGAAACCCGCCGTCGGGGTCTACAATAGTGGTGACAGTGTCGCAATTTTCTCCGGGCCCCTCCTCCTCCCGGCAGGGTGCATGTTTTAGCGTTCGCGCACTCTTGAGGAAGGTCTCCGTAAGTTTATCAAATCCTTCCAAGTGCCCTGCGTTATGCTTAACGGCCCTTTTATTCCCCATCTGGGAGCTACTTGGACCCGCCACCACCAGATCTGGGTCACTGAACACCCCAGGGATGCTTTTCGCCAGCTTATCAACCTGATCCCTAAGAGGAGCCAGCGCCCTAGAAATAGCCAGAGAGAGGGCTTGGTCCACTGCTGGAGGGAGAAGTTGGGGGCCATTCTTCCTCCACTTCCTGGTAGGAGGAGTAAAAATGGTCTTCTGGAGAAGACATGATACCAGAGGGTGTGAGCACAGAACAAATGCCCTTAACATCCTTAAGACAGCCCCCTCGCCGGTGCTCCAACAGCTGGGCTTTCCCCGAAGCTGTTATAAGAATAGACTGAGGCGCAATACCAATTACCACCACCAGGTGGCGCTGGTCACTAACGTGGCCGTGTGGGGAAATCACCGCATAGCGGTGTCAAAATTAGGCGAGGGTTGGTCGGGAATCAAGCGGACACTAAAGGAGTGACCGGATTCCCAAACGCGCGTAAAGACCAGCGGGAGCGCTCGACGGAGCTGCCTCGCTCGAACCAGACGCGCCTGACAGGATCTCACCGCGCGCAGAGCACACAGCGGGAGAAACTGCGAGGGGAGAACGCGCTCGGGCAAGAGCCTGCTGCGCAGGGAATATGAAACAATACCAAGGCAATAATGCTAATAACGTGCACAAGAAACAGCTATACAAACAGCAACAACGTCAGATTAAGCCAATAATGTAAGGAATGCACTTAACTGACGAGCAGTGAAGAAAGAGGAAGCGGAAGGGACGTCACGATATTATATACGATGGACTGTGATATGATTGGACTATAGTTGCCTTGGAGACTACCCCCCTAATGGTTCATGGGTTGTGTAGTCTTTTGTTTAATGATTGTTGTGTTACGTTTTCTTTCAACTGCTATGCAAATAAAGTGAGGAAAGATATGCATAATCCTCGCCTCCGTCCTGCCATAGAATTCATTAAACTTTATTTGATCTGATTTAGAAACATAGATCATAAAAGTGTACATAAAAACAGTAAATCCTCTTTCCTAATACAATACAGTGAGAATTAATTAAAACCAGTAGGTAAAAACGGGTGTTACAAAGCCCAGTTCAGAGCAACTTCAGGTTAACAGAATCGTAAAGTTCAATGTTTCGCAAGATCAATCTCATGTACTTCGTGCAAAATAGGCAATAAGGGGTCCAAGTAAGATGTAACGCTCCAATACTTGACCAGTTTGCACTATATAAAACTGCGGAAAAACTAAAAATAAAAAGTGTTTTGCACACTTCTGTCATTGGGCTATATGTGGGCTACATCTGGGTGATATTTGTGCTACATTTGGGCTCTTTTTTCTCTGGTGGCCATCTTGGGAGACTTATTTGTTATGAAGTTTCCTAATTTCGTCATTTACTGCAGTCTCCTCAGTAGGAAATGCTTTCAGTTTTTTACTTTGATTCCATCAAGAAGGCATTCAGATGTGTCACACATTTGCCATAAATTCAGAATGTTAGCACTCTAGTTGTTCATTAGATCACTGTAGTAAAGCTACTGCTCACCAGGGAGTTAACTGGAAGTCTACTGCTGGTATTGAAAGTGATTGTTTCAGTCTGCATGTCAGAATTTTCTAATGAAATAGAAGAGGATTTGAGATCTCACTTAAAACATGCCCTAAATTTTCTTTCTGCAGCACTAACCATAGTTTCTATGGCAAAATGAACCCCCTCATTTTGTTCCTTTTTAAATTAAATGTTTTAAGTGTTACCAGTTTATTCCAATCAAGATGGCTTCAGGTGTGCCATACTTTTGTCATAAGTAAGACTGTTAGCGCTCTAGTTGTTCTTTAGAACACTCTGGGAAGCTGCAGTAGAACACAAAGGCATCAACTGACAGGCTGCTTCTGTTGAAATATAACAGGAAGATATTTGAGATCTCACTTAAAACATGTCCTAATTTTTCTTTCTACAGCACTAACCATAATTTCTATGACAAAATGAACCCCCTCATTTTGTTCCTTTTTAAATTAAATGTTTTAAGAGTTACCAGTTTATTCCAATCAAGATGGCTTCAGGTGTGCCATAATTTTATCATAAGTAAGACTGTTAGCACTCTAGTTGTTCTTTAGAACACTCTGGGAAGCTGCAGTAGAACACAAAGGCATCAACTGACAGGCTGCTCCTGTTGAAATATAACAGGAAGATATTTGAGATCTCACTTAAAACATGTCCTAATTTTTCTTTCTACAGCACTAACCATAATTTCTATTGCAAAATGAACCCCCTCATTTTGTTCCTTTTTTAAATTAAATGTTTTAAGAGTTACCAGTTTATTCCAATCAAGATGGCTTCAGGTGTGCCATAATTTTGTCATAAGTAAGACTGTTAGCGCTCTAGTTGTTCTTTAGAACACTCTGGGAAGCTGCAGTAGAACACAAAGGCATCAACTGACAGGCTGCTCCTGTTGAAATATAACAGGAAGATATTTGATATCACACTTGAAACATGTCCTAATTGTTCTTTCTACAGCACTAACCATAATTTCTATGACACAATGAACCCCATCATTTTGTTCCTTTTTAAATTAAATGTTTTAAGTGTTACCAGTTTATTCCAATCAAGATGGCTTCAGGTGTGCCATACTTTTGTCATAAGTAAGGCTGTTAGCACTCTAGTTGTTCTTTAGAACACCTGGGAAGCTGCAGTAGAACACAAAGGAATCAACTGACAGTCTCTGCCCTTGTTGGATGTACATGTTTTACTGAGAATGTCAGACTTCATTCTCACATGACTGAGAAAGATAATGTGAATTTACAGAAAATATGCTCTCATTTTAGCTTCTGGAGCACCTTCCAAAACTGTATGGGACAAGCATGTGAAAATAGTTTTCTCTCAAACATGATTCATGATATCCCAGCAGAAGGTTTTTCACAGGGTAAAATCACCTTAGAACACACCACAATTCCTGAAATTAGTATGGTACCATCAACAAATGAATTCTAATGTAACTAAAGTCTGTTATCACCCTTTATAGTTCTCCTTTTGGTAACCCTCAAAATCTTCGATTCACTACAATGCATTTCAATGGGGTACTATCATTTATATTGGTCCCAAGATGGCTGCCAGCAATTCCAGGATGAAGTGCTGACAGCCAATCAGATCTCACGATGACATGTGTGGTTAGGCTCCGCCCAGATATATATGTGTTTTCTTTTTCAAATTTCTCAGGAACTACTGAACGGATTTACACCATTTAACCAAAAGGCACGACTCTGAACCAAGGGCTACCTTTTTGCCAAATTTGGTGTAATTCCGTTCAGCAGTTCGGGCTGTAGCTGCGATGAAAGGTTCCTATGGAAAATTGCATGGGGAAAACACATTTTGGGACCCCCCTTTTTTCTCGGCCCCCACTTGACAAATCACCCCAAGACTTTCAGGATAGGAGCGGACCCGAGTGCCCCACGAGTTTTGAAAATTTCACGAAGATTCGTCAACCGGCGCCAAAGTTATTTCAAATAGAATGTTGCAGATTTCCTATGGAAAATAGGTCCTAACTATAACTATCTACTGGCGACTGCCAGTAGATAATATATATATATATATAACCTGTGGTCCTTACAGAATGAAACTGAATTTGATCCCGAGATGGGAGGTGAATCCCAAACTGTTAATACAACATTAAGCAAATTAGTAACAGGTGCAAGAGCGCAAACCCCTTTCCGTCCTAAATCTAGGTACATACCGCAAACAGGAAGAGACAACCTAGATATTTTTGCGGAACATGTCACACAAGATCTAAGGAACCTCTATTACTCTTGTAGTAAAGACTCCACATACCATGATCCAGAAGAGAGAAAATTGTTCAGAACTGTTGAAAAGATCAGTAAAAGCTCAGAAGTTATTGTAAAGCCCTCAGATAAGGGCGGAAATGTTGTACTTTGGGGCAGAGAATTGTACCATGAAGAAGCGATGAAACAATTGAATAACACTGAATGCTACAAAAAATCAAGATGAGTGACTATGAAAGAATTCAAGAAAAATGTTATGATAAGTTGTTTGATTGGAGAGAAAAAGATCTTTTAAGTTGGGACGAATATAAGTTTTTAAAACAAGAACACCCAGTACTCCCGACATTCTATATGATCCCGAAAGTGCATAAAAATCTAACTCACCCACCGGGTAGGCCTATAATTTCAGCCCAAAACAGCCTGTTTGAAAATGTTTCTAAATATCTAGATTATTTTTTAAATCCTATAGTTAAGACTTTACCATCATATCTGAAGGATTCATCCGATTTTTTAAAACAGATTTATGATGTCAGATGGGATAAAGAAATGGTTCTGGTAACATTAGACGTATCTACGTTATATACCAGTATCAGACATCAGGATGGACTTAGGGCCACCGAATATTATTTAAGGATGAAACCCATGAAATACACTGAGCATAATGGTATGCTTTTGGAGATGATGGAGGATTGTCTTACTAAAAACATTTTTTTGTTTGAAAATGATCTTTTCCAACAGGAACAAGGGACAGCTATGGGCACCTGCTTCGCCCCCAGTTATGCTAATTTACATCTAGGCTGGTGGGAGGAGCAGGTGCTCGGGGTCCAGAATTGAGTCACTGGTCTGATAGAATTCTTTTGTGGCTAAGGTATATTGATGACGTCTTCGTGCTGTGGCAGGGCACGGAGACGGAAGTGGATGATTTTATCAGGGATCTGAATATAAATGATTTGAATTTGAATTTTGTGGGTCATAAGAGTACAACATCGATTGATTTTTTGGACGTAAGAGTAATGGTAGAGGGGGAGAAGTTAGAGACTACTATTTTTAGGAAGAAGACGGCAGGGAACACAATTTTACATGCTCAAAGTGCACACCCAGCCCCCCTGATTAGAAGTATCCCATTTGGTGAATTTTACAGAGCTAGAAGGGCATGTAGCTCGCAAAAGGAATATGAAAGAGTTGAGAATGACATGAAATCTCGTTTTCTGCAGAGAGGATATTCGCCAGAACTCTTAGAAACAGCTTCCAGAAAATCCAGGAGTATAAAAAGAGATAAGATACTTTTTGACCCATCTAGATCAGACAAGAGGAAGAATAGTAAAGAACAAGAAGTCAATCATAGATTTATTACAACATATAATAAGGAACATCTTAAAATCCGACAGATTTTACAAAAGCACTGGCACTTTATCAGACAAGATCCTTTAATAGGACATCAGGTCACAAGAAGACCTCAGATCACTTATAGGAAATCTAAATCATTGAGGGATTACCTAGTTAGAAGTGACAACCTAGAAGTCAAAGCAAAATGCACTTGGTTAAAACAAAAGGAAGGTTTAAAAAAATGTTTTAAGTGCAAGGCTTGTCTACATCGAGAGAATATGACATCGTTTAAGACAGCTTTTAACAAAACTGTGAAGGTAAAAAGATTTTTAACATGCAAATCTGACTTTGTTGTATATATTTTAAAATGCCCGTGCAATAAAATCTATGTCGGTAGCACGACTCTTCCAGTACATAAACGTATTCTCCAGCATAGAAGAGCCATAGTCAATAAAGATCGTAGTTACCCCATAGCGAGGCACTTTGAAAAAGAACATTCCAGTGATCCGGCTACATTAAGATACAGTTGTATAGCACAAGCGCCAAAAAAAGGAGAGGCGGAGACAGAGAAAAGGAATTGCGTAAACTTGAAACATATCTCATGCTAGAGTTGGATAGTCGAGAACCTAATGGTTTTAATATGGATGAAGAGTTGCATACCTGTCTTTATTAAATTCCCCCATAGCTCTCTCAAAGAACTCATCAGATGAGCATGAATAAAATTACAATAAGTAACAATGAAATTAACGTTTTTAAAATATGATTTTAACATTTTTGGTTTTAACATGGGAAGTGGAATGTAGGGGACTAACAAGCACTTTAAAAGAAAATAAAAAATATAAAAAAGAAAAAAAAGGTAAAAATTGTGTTTTGGGGTATTTTTTTATAAACACTTTTTAGGAATATAGTTAGTATTTTATATTTAGCACGTAGTCACTTTAAGTACTGTTGCACTTTAAAAAAAAAAAAATCCTCTGTGAAGTATTTGAAGATTGGTTTTTTCTTTTGAGCCCCTTATGATATATGAAGTGTTTCTTATGAATACAATAACGGGCACTTGCCCATGTAATTGAAATGTAGGAATGTAATTTAGATATGAAATATAAGTATGTGATTTAAACACGTGATCCCCATATAAAATTTCAGTTGGGATGAAATAATGCTATTTTCTATTTGTAAAAAGTTTTTAATCAGCTTTTACATAGCAATTGTCATTTTAAAGTGTAAATTATATTATATATTATATAAGAAACATGTTTCAAGATGGCGCTTATATTTAAGCCTAACTTCAAGCAATGGCATTGATTAGTCCACTTTCCATGTTTATGTTTTGAACAATGCACATAAAAAACAAAATAAAATGAATGCTCACCATCGTGAACAAGGCTGTGTGAGGCAGCCGGAACGCGTGGATGTTGTATCGCTCAGGTCTGAAATAAACAGCTGTGGTGTAAATCGCTGGAGTGTCGGAGTCATCTCTTTGTGTTTGGAGGTGTATCTGTTCATATATATATATATATATTCACTGAAAAAACCATAGGTTTCAAGGACGTTATAGTTAGTTGGACATTTCACTCGTACAAAACCATAGAAATTCCCCCGTTATAGTTAGTTCAGCTAACTATAACTCGCGCCCCCGCAATGCACTGCTGATGACATCACATATTACATCACTCATGACATGGTCAGTGACATCACTGATGACATCTCAAATGACATCACTGATGACATCATCCAGTGACTGGGTGTTTCTGTGAAGTTTAAATATGTTTTATATATATATAGGCCAAGGTGTATTGAAGAATGAGTGGGTGTATGACTGTCTGAATGGAGGATTTAGTAGGTGCGTGACTGACCGTATAAGTGAGTGATTAAATGTGTCTTACTGAATGCATGGGTTAGTGACTAAACTGTGTGAATGTCTGTATCAGTTTTTCTGTTGGTGTGTAAGCTGCTGCATGGGTTGGTGAGCAGCTACATGAGTGTATATATAGGTTATTGATTGGTTGTCTGAGTATCTGTATGGGTGCCTGAGTGTCTGAGTGGGTGGGTGAGCTGTGTGTGACTCCCTGCATGGATGTGTGAGTGGGTAATTAACTGGGTGTATGGGTTCAAGAGTGTGTCTGTGAGGGGCTGTATGGGTGGGTGAGTGTGTGTATGGCTGTGTTGGTGAGTGAATGGATGTCTCAGTGGTACATGTGTGGGTAACTACATATGTGAAAAGCAGTATATGTGAGTGTTGGAGTATATAAATGACTAGGGGCCATATTATCAAGAACAGCGATAACATTATCGCCGCTTTAGCGGCAGGAAACTGCCACTAAAGCGGCAATAAGGGGCTTGATAATATGCCCTATAGAATTCCAATAGAAGCCCAGGTTTGATGTCCTTCACACCAGAACCTGGGCTTCTATTGGAATCCTATAGGGCATATTATCAAGCCCCTTATCGCCGCTTTAGCGGCAGTTTCCTGCCGCTAAAGCGGCGATAATGTTATCGCCCGTTCTTGATATTATGGCCCTATATGTGAGAGTGAGTGATTGTGAGAGTGGCTGTGTGGATGAGTGTGTGCTTGTGTTAGTGATTGTATAAGAGAGTAAGTATGTGTTAGTATCTGTGTGAATAAGTGAGGTGGTGTGTGTATAACTGTATAGGTGAGTAAATGGGAGTGTGATTGATTCTTTGCATGACTGACTAGCTGTGTAAGTAACTCTATGGGTTAGTGGTGGTGTGTGAGTGTCTGTATAGGTGTATGAGTGCATATGATAGTGGCTGTATTGATGAGTGACTGCATGTATGAGTGACTGTATGGGTGAGTGAGTGGATGTGTGTGTAGACCTAGGAATCAGTGAGTGGGTATGTAGTAATTGGTATTGGTGTGTCTATGGTTTCGAGAATGGTAGTTTGTATTTTAGAGTGGGTGTATCAAAGGTTATATAGTGCTATGCTGAAAGACACTTTGAATACAGTAAAAACACCTACATACACTAGGGTACACTATGGGTTGGGGTACCCCTGTGATTGGCATGACCTACCCTGTAAGGCCCTAGTACATAATAGGGCAGGGGGATTAAAACTACCTCTAAGTCCCTAGCATATAATAGGGCATGACAGTTTAGAGGCCAGCAGCCCTTTTCTGCACTTGCATGTGTGCACTGCTGAGCCTGAGGTCAGTTTAAAAGTAGCCCTGTATGTGCAGAAAGAGGCAAGAGAGGCACCGAAAGAGGCAAGAGCAGTGCAGAAAGAACCAACAGAGGTGCAGAAGGAGGCAAGAGGGGTGCAGAAATTTGCAAGAGAGGTGCAGAAAGAAGCAAGAGCAGTGCAGTAAGAAACAACAGAGGTACAGAAGTAGGCAAGAGGGGTGCAGAAAGAGGCAAGAGAAGTGCAGAAAGAACCAAGAGACATGCAGGAAAAGGGAAGAAGGGTGCAGAAAGAGGCACGAGGGGTGCAGAAAGAAGGAAGAGAAGTGCAGAAAGAAGCAACAGAGGTGCTGAAAGAGGCAAGAGGGGTGCAGAAAGAGGAGAGAGAAGTGCAGAAAGAAGCAAAAGTGGTGCAGAAAGAGGCAAGAGGTGTGCAGAAAGAGGCAAAAGGTGTGCAGAAAGAGGCAAGAGCAGTGCAGAAAGAACCAAGAGATGTGCAGAAAGTGGCAAGAGAAGTGCAGAAAGATGCAAGAGATGTGCAGAAAACGGGAAGAAGGGTGCAGAAAGAGGCAAGTGAGGTGCAGAAGGAGGCAAGAGAACTGTAGAAAGAAAGTCACATGAAGGCTGCCAACACTTCCTGTTTTGGAGTGTTGGCAGCCAATCAGAAGTCAGCTCATGCTCGGGAGGAGTCGCGACTCCTCCTCGGTGCTCTGATATCGATATTTTTATTTTTTTAATTTCTCAGCAACTACTGAATGGATTTACACCATTTAAAAAAAAAAGCACGCTTTCAAGACCAAGACCTACCTTTTGCCAAATTTGGTGTAATTCTGTTCAGCAGTTCGGGCTGTAGCTTTGTTTAAAGTTTCCTATGTAAATTAACATGGAGAAAACGCGTTTTGGGACCCCCCTTTTTTCTCAGCCCCCGCTTGACGAATCACCCCGAAACTTTCAAGACAGGAGCTGACCGGAGCGCCCCATTAGTTTTGAAATGATGTGGTTTGGTAGTCTGTGTTGTGGAGTGGTAACCTCAGGTTTAGTCTTCCTCATTTCCATAGAAGCTCAACTATGAACTCAGTGAGACAAAAAAATAAGGAATCACTGAGGAGCACTTGTGGACCTAGTCAGAGGTATGAGCAGGGCCACTGGAATTATGCGACTGTTTGGCCGCACCGACTTTCGCACAATTATACATTTTCTGCATTAGCCACATAATTCATCATCTGCTCCCTAACCTGCAGATTTGAACAAAAAAAGCCTTGTTTCTAGCTCAAACGGCTCAAACGTTACCAAAAATGCAGCGACAAGTGTTACAGAGTAGTGGAAGGCCCTTTGCAAACCTTGAATGGTCACCTGTTACTTATTGCTAAATGTGGGTGTTAAATTGGTACTAATGGTGTGCAAGCCACTCTTGCTTCCTTCTGCGCCTCTCTTGCCTCTTTCTGCATTTCTGTTGCTTCTTTCTGCACATTTCTTTCTTTTTCTGCACGCCTGATGCCTCTTTCTGCACCTCATTTGCTTCTTTCTGTACCCCTCTTGCCTCTTTATGCACCCTTCTTCCCTCTTTCTGCACCTCTCTTGCCTTTTTCTCTACCCCTCTTACGTCTTTCTGCACACTTTTTGCCTCTTTCTGCACCTCTGTTACTTCTTTCTGCACTTCTCTTCCTTCTTTCTGCATCTCTTTTGCTTTTTTCTGCACCTCACTTGCCTCTTTCAGCACCTCTGTTGCTTTTTTCTGCAGATCTCTTGACTCTTTCTTCACCTCACTTGCCTCTTACAGCACCTCTGTTGCTTTTTTCTGCAGATCTCTTCCCTCTTTCTGCACCCCTCTTTTCTCTTTTTGCACCTCTCTTGCCCCTTTATACACCCCTGTTCCCTTTTTCTGCACCTTTCCTGCCTGTTTCTGCACCTCTCTTGCCTCTTTCTGTACCTCTGTTGCCTCTTTCTACATTTTTCCTGCCTCTTTCTACACCCCTTTTGCCTCTTTCTGCAACCCTTTTGCCTCTTTCTGCACCTCTCTTGTGTCTTTCTGCACATCTATTGCCTTTTTCTGCACCTCTCTTGCTTCTTTCTGCACCTCACTTCCCTATTTCAGCACCTCTGTTGCTTTTTTCTGCAGATCTCTTGCCTCTTTCTGCACCTCACTTGCCTCTTTCAGCACCTCTGTTGCTTTTTTCTGCAGATCTCTTGCCTCTTTCTGCACCCCTCTTTTTTCTTTCTGCACCTCATTTGCCTCTTTCTGCACCATGTTCCCTGTTTCTGCACCCTTCCTGCCTGTTTCTGCACATCTCTTGCCTCTTTCTGTACCTCTGTTGCCTCTTTCTGCACTTCTCTTGCTCTTTCTGCACCCTTCGCGCCTCTTTCAGCACCTCTGTTGGTTCTTTCTGCACTGCTCTTGCTTCTTTCTGCACCTCACTTGTCTCTTTCTGCACTTCTATTGCTTCTTTCTACACCTCTGTTGCTTCTTTCAGCAATTCTCTTGCCTCTCTCTGCACTTTTCTTTCTTCTTTCTGCACCCCTCCTGCCTCTCTCTGTACCTCTCTTGCCTCTTTGTGCACCCCTCCGACCTTTTTCTGCACCCCTCTTGCCTCTTTTAGCACCTCTGTTGGTTCTTTCTGCACTGCTCTTGCTTCTTTCTGCACCTCACTTGCCTCTTTCTGCACTTCTCTTGCTTCTTTCTACACCTCTGTTGCTTCTTTCAGCAACTCTCTTGCCTCTTTCTGCACTTCTCCTCCTTCTTTCTGCACCCCTCCTACCTCTTTCTGTACCTCTATTTCCTCTTTGTGCACCTCTCCTACCTCTTTCTGCACCTCACTTGCCTCTTTCTGCACTGCTCTTGCTTCTTTCTGCACCTCACTTGCCTCTTTCAGCACTTCTCTTGCTTCTTTCTAAACCTATGTTGCTTCTTTCAGCAATTCTCTTGCCTCTTTCTGCACTTCTCTTGCTTGTTTCTGCACCTCTCTTGCGTCTTTCTGCACCTCTGTTGCCTCTTTCTGCACTTCACTTGCTTCTTTCTGCACTTTTCTTCCTTCTTTCTGCACCCCTCTTGCCTCTTTTTGCACCTCTGTTGGTTCTTTCTGCACTGCTCTTGCTTCTTTCTGTACCTCACTTGCCTCTTTCTGCACTTCTCTTGCTTCTTTCTACACCTCTGTTGCTTCTTTCAGCAATTCTCTTGCCTCTTTCTGCACTTCTCTTCCTTCTTTCTGCACCCCTCCTACCTCTTTCTGTACCTCTCTTGCCTCTTTGTGCACCTCTCCTACCTCTTTCTGCACCCCTCTTGCCTCTTTTTGTACCTCTGGTGGTTCTTTCTGCACTGCTCGCTTCTTTCTGTACCTCACTGGCCTCTTTCTGCACTTCTCTTGCTTCTTTCTAAACCTCTGTTGCTTCTTTCAGCAATTCTCTTGCCTCTGTCTGCACTTCTCTTGCTTTTTTCTGCACCTCTCTTGTATCTTTCTGCAATTCTGTTGCCTCTTTCTGCACTTCACTTGCTTCTTTCTGCACCTCTCTTGCCTCTTTCGGCACCTCTGATGCTTCTTTCTGCACCCCTCCTGCCTCTTTCTGCACACCTCTTCCCTATTTGTGCAACTCTCTTGCCTCTTTCTACACCTCTCTTCCCTCTTTCTGCACCACTCTTACCTCTCTCTACCTCTGTTGCTTCTTTCTGCACTTCTCTTGCCTCTTTCTGCACCGTTGTACCTCTTTCAGCACCTCTGTTGCTTCTTTCTGCACCTCTCTTGGTTCTTTCTGCACTGCTCTTGCCTCTTTCTGCATCCCTTTTGCCTCTTTGAGCACCTCTTTTGCTTTTTTCTGCACTTCTCTCCCCTCCTTCTGCACCCCTCTTGCCTCTTTCTGTACCTCTCTTGCCTCTTTGTACATCCCTCCTATCTTTTTCTGCACCCCTCTTGCCTCTTTCTGCACCTCTGTTGGTTCTTTCTGCACTGCTCTTGCTTATTTCTGTACCTCACTTTCATTTTTCTGCACTTCTCTTGCTTCTTTCTACACCTTTGTTGCTTCTTTCAGCAATTCTCTTGCCTCTTTCTGCACTTCTCTTCCTTCTTTATGCACCCCTCATGCCTCTTTCTGCATCTCTCTTGCCTCTTTCTGCACCTCTGAGTTAGAGGTAGCTTTAATCCCCCTGCCCTATTATTTACTAGGGCCTTACAGGGGAGGTCATGCCAATCACAGGGGTACCCCAACCCATAGTATACCCTAGTGTATGTAGGTGTTTTCACTGTATTCTAAGTGTCTTTCAGCATAGCACTGGCTACGGGCCTGGTTAGTCAGAGTCAGTTACCACCAGTACCAGTCAGCAAAAAGTTTGGGGCACAGGATGACTTTTGCAACAAGGCCTCTTTCTGCCCCTCTGTTGGTTCTTTCTGCATATCTCGCTTCTTTCTGCACTTTTCTTCGTCTTTCTGGACTTCTGTTGCCTCTTTCTGCATTTCTCTTGCTTCTTTCTGCTCCTTTCTTCATCTTTTTTCACAAGTCCTACCTCTGTAGGCATAGTTAGAAATTAGCATTTAAAAAACCTTTGAAATTCACTGAAAAAACCATAGGTTTCAGGGACATTATAGTTAGAAATTATCATTTAAAAAACCATAGAAATTCACTGAAAAAAACCATAGGTTTCACGGACGTTATAGTTAGAAATTAGCATTTAAAAAAACCATAGAAATTCACTGAAAAAACCAATTGTTTTCAGGGACGTTATAGTTAGAAATTACCATTTAAAAAACCTTTGAAATTCAATGAAAAAACCATAGGTTTCAGGGACGTTATAGTTAGTTGGACATTTCACTCGTACAAAACCAGAGAAATGTGGCCATTATAGTTAGTTGAGCTAACTATAACTCGCTCCCCCGCAATGCACTGCTGATGGCATCACATATTACATCATTCATGACATGGTCAGTGACATCACTGATGACATCACTGATGACATCTCAAATGACATCACTGATTACATCATCCACGTGATAATCTGATGCACCTCCTCACACCCTAATATAACCTTTGATACACCCACTCTAAAATACAGACTACCATTTTCGAAACCATAGACACACCAATACCAGTTACTACATACCCACTCACTGATTCCTAGGTCTACACACACGTCCACTCATCACTCATACAGTCACTCATACATGCAGTCACTTATCAATACAGCACTATCATTTGCACTCATACACCTATACAGACACTCAGACATCGCCACTCATCCATAGAGTTACTCACACAAATAGTCAGTCATGCAAAGAATCAATCACACTCCCATTTACTCACCTATGCAGTTATACACACACCACCTCACTTATTCATACAGATACTAACACATACTTACTCTCTTATACAATCACTGATACAAGCACACACTCATCCATACAGCCACTCTCACAATCACTCACTCTCACATGTAGTCATTTATATACTCCAACACTCACATATACTGCCTTTCACATATGTAGTTACTCACACATGTACCACTGAGACATCCATTCACTCACCAACACACCCATACACACACTCACCCACCCATACAGCCCTTCACAGATGCACTCTTGAACCCATACACCCAGTGAATCACCCACTCACACATCTATGCACAGAGTCACACACCCCCCACCCACCCACACAGACACTCAGGCACCCATACAGATACTCGAACAACCAATCAATAACCCATATAGACACTCATGTAGCTACTCCCCAACCCATGAAGCCGCTTACACACCAACTGACAGACTGATACAGACATTCACACAGTTTAGTCACTAACCCATGCATTCAGTAGGGCATGTTTAATCACTCACTTATACAGTCAGTCACGCACCTACTAAGTCATCCATTCAGACACTTATACACCCATTCATTCTTCAATACACCTTGGCATATATATATATATATATATATATATCCACATGAAAATCCAAGAGTGTCCAGTCACACCGGCACTACACAAGGACACAGACTCCACAGCAGTTGAAGTAGCAAGGTGTTTATTAATTAACCATCATTGTCCAAAGACGCGTTTCGGCCGCCAGACATGCGGCCTTGTTCATATACATATATATATATATATATATATATAAAACATATTTAAACTTTACAGAAACAAGCAGTCACTGGATGATGTCATCAGTGATGTCATTTGAGATGTCATCAGTGATGTCACTGACCATGTCATGAATGATGTAATATGTGACATCATCAGCAGTGCATTGCGGGGGCACGAGTTATAGTTAGCTCAACTAACTATAACGGCAGAATTTCTCTGGTTTTGTACGAGTGAAATGTCCAACTAACTATAACATCCCTGAAACCTATGGTTTTTTCATTGAATTTCAAAGGTTTCTTAAATGCTAATTTCTAACTATAACGTCCCTGAAACCTATGGTTTTTTCAGCGAATATATATATATAAATATACATATATATATATATATATATTTTTTTTCCCACCAAACGATTCCGAAGGCACCGCGCGACAAGTCCGGTGCGAGCAACGAGGCGGTATCCAGCCTCGAAATTAATTTACCATCAAGAATAATTTTGTTGCACTCCATGATCCATGGTGCAGGATCTATCTGCATATGGTTACTGTATTATTACTACGTTATTGAAGTTCACTTATTCAGGATTTTGCGCAATCGCACTTCTGTGTCTGGTGACTAATGGTGATGTCTTCATGACTCATTTATCATGAAGGCTGTTCTCTTTTCAGCTAAATCCTGAATAAGTGAACTTCAATAATGTAGTAATAATACATCCTGTTGATGCTTAGTAATGGAGGTTTCCAGAATTTACTATAAACGAGGAGTAACCATATGCAGATTGATCCTGCACCGTGGATCATATGCCATAAAATAACTACGAATTTTGTTATAATGACAACTTGAGTTTATCACATGTTTTTAATATCAAATAGTAACTACATGTCCCACAATGCTTCATTGTGGTCAAAGCGGGCAGATATGTATGAATAAGAAATAGAAAATGGACTCATTAACCGTGATCAAGACCGAGTAGGTCGAAACACGTTGGTTGTTGGCTGCAAGAAAATAAAAACTTGCTGAAACATGAATCCTTAGAGTCCGACAAAATTATTTGTGATGGTAAAATATATACATATATATATATATATTCACTGAAAAAACCATAGGTTTCAGGGGCGTTATGGTTAGTTGGACATTTTACTCGTACAAAACCATAGAAATTCCCCCGTTATAGTTAGTTCAGCTAACTATAACTCGCGCGCCCGCAATGCACTGCTGATGACGTCACATATTACATCACTCATGACATGGTCAGTGACATCACTCATGACATCACTCATGACATCACTGAAGACATCATCCAGTGACTGTGTGTTTTTCTGAAAATTAAATATGTTTTATATATGTATATCTCAAGGTCGATGGAAGAATAAATGGGTATATAAGTACCTAAATGGATGATTTTTTGTAAAATTGATTGTATAACTGACTAAGTGTATCTTAGTGAATACATGGGTTAGTGAGTAATATCTGTATCAGTCTCTCACTTTGTGTATAAGTGGCTGCATGGGTTGGTGAGTAGCTACAAGAGTGTCTATATGGGTTATTAGTTGGTTTTTTGAGTATCCCTGAACTTGCCATTCCCTAGTACCCCAGACTGATTTTAAGTCTATGGTGTCTTTCCATAAGTCGAAACCTTGTTCAGACAACTGGGCAATAAAGGAAGCAGAGTAAATCTATTTGGTGTTTGTTAACATATTTTTCTGTGCTGATGTTGGTGCAACCTTAAAATATGATGCTGGGTCACACCTAAGTGTTCAGGCTAGTCCTTTGGGAGCAACTGTTTATGTTGCCACTCCAGAAACCAAAACCAGTGATCAGAGGGCAGAGGCCCTGCAGATGGCACACGAGGTGGGGTGCCCAGTCATGTGCACCGGCGGGGCAGCGAAGTGACAAGCACCACAACCCACAAAAAAGGTAACGAGGGCACTGAATAACACAGGATCTTCTCTTTGTATCTGGCAGGAACAACGAAGTTAAAATGCCCTAGTACCAAAATGTAGAATTAGTGCTACAACGGTCTTCAAGAGGACCTGCGATGCCGCTTCTGCCTCCCGTACCCTGGAGGCGGCACATGGGTCACGCGGTACGGTCATACTGCGGTGGGACACACACTTGTTGACCTCTCATGGCACTGCTCCACACTTCAGGGAGGACGCTTTCCATTAGCTATGTTTTCTGATGACGTTTCGCGCCGGCCCCGTCCAACAACAGAACTCCTTTAGATCCAAACAGACTCTTTCACTCTCTCACCGGAAGTGAAACCAGGCCACGCGGACACTTTCACAATACAACAGCCGGGAATGCACTTTTCGGTACAAAAACCACATTCCTTCCTCCTAATTAATCAAATAAACATCTCACTGAAGAACAGGGGCCAGCTTCGATCGGTAAGCAGCTGTTACAACGACTTTTTTACTTCGCGATACCATTACAACGCATGCATTACCACGCATGCGTTGTACATCGCGAAGTCATTACTACGCATTTTTTTAGAACGCATGTTCATTTACCACGCATGCCTTTACAATGAATTTTGTTGTAAAGGTATGTATGGTAAATGACCATGCGTTCTAAAAAACATGTAGATGATCCACGTCGTTGTAAGGAAACAGAGGCTGTTCCATTTCCTCACAACGACGTGCACCGCCCCTCAGAGATGACGTGAAGCAGGAACCACGAGGAGAGAGGAACCACGAGGAGTGAGAGGTAAGGGGGATTGGGCATGGGGTGGGGGTTTCTTTTCTAGGGTTTAGGGTAGTGCAGTGGTGTTTGGGTGGTGTAGGGGGTCGTGCTGGGGGTAGTGTTTTAGGGTTTAGGGTAGTGCAGTGGTGTTTGGGTAGAGTAGGGGGTCGTGCTGGGGGTAGTGTTTTAGGGTTTAGGGTAGTGCAGTAGTGTAGGGGGTCGTGCTGGGGGTAGTGTTTTAGGGTTTAGGGTAGTGCAGTGGTGTTTGAGTAGTGTAGGGGGTCATGCTGGTGGTAGTGTTTTAGGGTTTAGGGTAGTGCAGTGGTGTTTGTGTAGTGTAGGGGGTCATGCTGGGGGTAGTGTTTTATGGTTTAGGGTAGTGCAGTGGTGTTTGGGTAGTGTAGGGGTCGTGGTGGGGGTAGATTTAGGGTTTAGGGTAGTGCAGTGGTGTTTGGGTAGTGTAGGGAGTCGTGCTGGGGGTAGTGTTTTAGGGTTTAGGGTAGTGCAGTGGTGTTTGTGTAGTGTAGGGGGTTGTGCTGGGGTAGTGTTTTAGGGTTTATGTTAGTGCAGTGGTGTTTGGGTAGTGTAGGGGGTAGTGCTGGGGTAGTGTTTTAGGGTTTAGGGTAGTGCAGTGGTGTTTGTGTAGTGTAGGGGTTAGTGCTGGGGGTAGTGTTTTAGGGTTTAGGGTAGTGCAGTGGTGTTTGGGTAGTGTAGGGGTTCATGCTGGGGGTAGTGTTTTAGGGTTTAGGCTATGGCAGTGGTGTTTGAGTCGTGTAGGGGGTCGTGGTGGGGGTAGATTTAGGGTTTAGGGTAGTGCAGTGGTGTTTGTGTAGTGTAGGGGGTCATGCTGGGGGTAGTGTATTAGGGTAGTGCAGTGGTGTTTGTGTACTGTATGGGGTAGTGTTTTAGGGTTTAGGGTAGTGCAGTCGTGTTTGTGTAGTGTAGGGGGTCGTGCTTTAGGGTATAGGGTAGTGCAGTGGTGTTTGGGTAGTGTAGGGGGTCATGCTGGGGTTAGTGTTTTAGGGTTTAGGGTAGTGCAGTTGTGTTTGGGTAGTGTAGGGGGTCGTGCTGGGGGTAGTGTTTTAGGGGTTAGGGTAGTGCAGTGGTGTTTGTGTAGTGTGGGAGGTCATGCTGGGGGTAGATTTAGGGTTTAGTGTAGTGCAGTGGTGTTTGGGTAGTGTAGGGAGTCATGCTGGGGGTAGTGTTTTAGGGTTTAGGGTAGTTCGGTGGTGTTTGTGTAGTGTAGGGAGTCGTGCTGGGGGTAGTGTTTTAGGGTTTAGGGTAGTGCAGTGGTGTTTGGGTAGTGTAGGGGGTCATGCTGGGGGTAGTGTTTTAGGGTTTAGGGTAGTGCAGTGGTGTTTGTGTAGTGTAGGGGGTCATGCTGGGGATAGTGTTTTAGGGTTTAGGGTAGTGCAGTGGTGTTTGGGTAGTATAGGGGGTAGTGCTGGGGTAGTGTTTTGGGTTTACGGTAGTGCAGTGGTGTTTGTGTAGTGTAGGGGGTCGTGCTGGTGGTAGTGTTTTAGGGTTTAGGGTAGTGCAGTGGTGTTTGTGTAGTGTAGGGGGTAGTGTTTTAGGGTTTAGGGTAGTGCAGTGGTGTTGGTGTACTGTAGGGGGTCGTGCTGGGTTCTAGTGTTTTAGGGTTTAGGGTAGTGCAGTGGTGTTTGTGTAGTGTAGGGGGTCGTGTTTTAGGGTTTAGGGTCGTGCAGTGGTGTTTGGGTAGTGTAGGGTGTCGTGCTGAGGGTAGTGTTTTTGGTTTTAGGGTAGTGCAGTGGTGTTTGGGTGGTGTAGGGGGTCGTGCTGGGGTAGTGTTTTAGGGTTTAGGGTAGTGCAGTGGTGTTTGAGTAGTGTAGGGGGTCATGCTGGGGGTAGTGTTTTAGGGTTTAGCGTAGTGCAGTGGTGTTTGTGTAGTGTAGGGGGTTGTGCTGGGGGTATTGTTTTAGGGTTTATGTTAGTGCAGTGGTGTTTGGGTAGTATAGGGGGTAGTGCTGGGGTAGTGTTTTAGGGTTTAGGGTAGTGCAGTGGTGTTTGTGTAGTGTAGGGTGTAGTGCTGGGGGTAGTGTTTTAGGGTTTAGGGTAGTGCAGTGGTGTTTGGGTAGTGTAGGGGTTCATGCTGGGGGTAGTGTTTTAGGGATTAGGGTATGGCAGTGGTGTTTGGGTAGTGTAGGGGTCATGCTGGGGTAGTGTTTTATGGTTTAGGGTAGTGCAGTGGTGTTTGGGTAGTGTAGAGGGTCATGCTGGGGGTAGTGTTTTAGGGTTTATGTTAGTGCAGTGGTGTTTGTGTAGTGTAGGGGGTCGTGCTGGAGGTAGTGTTTTAGGGTTTAGGGTAGTGCAGTTGTGTTTGGGTAGTGTAGGGGGTCGTGCTGGGGGTAGTGTTTTAGGGGTTAGGGTAGTGCAGTGGTGTTTGTGTAGTGTGGGAGGTCATGCTGGGGGTAGATTTAGGGTTTAGTGTAGTGCAGTGGTGTTTGGGTAGTGTAGGGAGTCATGCTGGGGGTAGTGTTTTAGGGTTTAGGGTAGTTCGGTGGTGTTTGTGTAGTGTAGGGAGTCGTGCTGGGGGTAGTGTTTTAGGGTTTAGGGTAGTGCAGTGGTGTTTGGGTAGTGTAGGGGGTCATGCTGGGGGTAGTGTTTTAGGGTTTAGGGTAGTGCAGTGGTGTTTGTGTAGTGTAGGGGGTCATGCTGGGGATAGTGTTTTAGGGTTTAGGGTAGTGCAGTGGTGTTTGGGTAGTATAGGGGGTAGTGCTGGGGTAGTGTTTTGGGTTTACGGTAGTGCAGTGGTGTTTGTGTAGTGTAGGGGGTCGTGCTGGTGGTAGTGTTTTAGGGTTTAGGGTAGTGCAGTGGTGTTTGTGTAGTGTAGGGGGTAGTGTTTTAGGGTTTAGGGTAGTGCAGTGGTGTTGGTGTACTGTAGGGGGTCGTGCTGGGTTCTAGTGTTTTAGGGTTTAGGGTAGTGCAGTGGTGTTTGTGTAGTGTAGGGGGTCGTGTTTTAGGGTTTAGGGTCGTGCAGTGGTGTTTGGGTAGTGTAGGGTGTCGTGCTGAGGGTAGTGTTTTTGGTTTTAGGGTAGTGCAGTGGTGTTTGGGTGGTGTAGGGGGTCGTGCTGGGGTAGTGTTTTAGGGTTTAGGGTAGTGCAGTGGTGTTTGAGTAGTGTAGGGGGTCATGCTGGGGGTAGTGTTTTAGGGTTTAGCGTAGTGCAGTGGTGTTTGTGTAGTGTAGGGGGTTGTGCTGGGGGTATTGTTTTAGGGTTTATGTTAGTGCAGTGGTGTTTGGGTAGTATAGGGGGTAGTGCTGGGGTAGTGTTTTAGGGTTTAGGGTAGTGCAGTGGTGTTTGTGTAGTGTAGGGTGTAGTGCTGGGGGTAGTGTTTTAGGGTTTAGGGTAGTGCAGTGGTGTTTGGGTAGTGTAGGGGTTCATGCTGGGGGTAGTGTTTTAGGGATTAGGGTATGGCAGTGGTGTTTGGGTAGTGTAGGGGTCATGCTGGGGTAGTGTTTTATGGTTTAGGGTAGTGCAGTGGTGTTTGGGTAGTGTAGAGGGTCATGCTGGGGGTAGTGTTTTAGGGTTTATGTTAGTGCAGTGGTGTTTGTGTAGTGTAGGGGGTCGTGCTGGAGGTAGTGTTTTAGGGTTTAGGGTAGTGCAGTTGTGTTTAGGTAGTGAAGGAGGTGGTGCTGGGGGTAGTGTTTTAGGGTTTAGGGTAGTGCAGTGGTGCTTGTGAAGTGTAGGGGGTCGTGCTGGGAATATTGTTCATTTCTATGGCAAAATGAACCCCCTCATTTTGTTCCTTTTTAAATTAAATGTTTTAAGTGTTACCAGTTTATTCCAATCAAGATGGCTTCAGGTCTGCCATAATTTTGTCATAAGTAAGACTGTTAGCTCTCTAGTTGTTCTTTAGAACACTCTGGGAAGCTGCAGTAGAACACAAAGGCATCAACTGACAGGCTGCTCCTGTTGAAATATAACAGGAAGATATTTGAGATCACACTTGAAACATGTCCTAATTTTTCTTTCTACAGCACTAACCATAATTTCTATGACAAAATGAACCCCATCATTTTGTTCCTTTTTAAATTAAATGTTTTAAGTGTTACCAGTTTATTCCAATCAAGATGGCTTCAGGTGTGCCATACTTTTGTCATAAGTAAGGCTGTTAGCGCTCTAGTTGTTCTTTGGAACACTCTGGGAAGCTGCAGTAGAACACAAAGGAATCAACTGGCAGGCTGCTCCTGTTGAAATATAACAGGAAGATAGTTGAGATCTCACTTAAAACATGTCCTAATTTTTCTTTCTACAGCACTAACCATAATTTCTATGACAAAATGAACCCCCTCATTTTGTTCCTTTTTAAATTAAATGTTTTAAGAGTTACCAGTTTATTCCAATCAAGATGGCTTCAGGTGTGCCATAATTTTGTCATAAGTAAGGCTGTTAGCACTCTAGTTGTTCTTTAGAACACTCTGGGAAGCTGCAGTAGAACACAAAGGAATCAACTGACAGTCTCTGCCCTTGTTGGATGTACATGTTTTACTGAGAATGTCAGACTTCATTCTCACATGACTGAGAAAGATAATGTGAATTTACAGAAAATATGCTCTCATTTTAGCTTCTGGCGCACCTTCCAAAACTCTATGGGACAAGCATGTGAAAATAGTTTTCTCTCAAACATGATTTATGATATCCCAGCAGAAGGTTTTTCACAGGGTAAAATCACCTTAGAACACACCACAATTCCTGAAATTAGTATGGTACCATCAACAAATGAATTCTAATGTAACTAAAGTCTGTTATCACCCTTTATAGTTCTCCTTTTGGTAACCCTCAAAATCTTTGATTCACTACAATGCATTTCAATGGGGTACTATCATGTATATTGGTCCCAAGATGGCTGCCAGCAATTCCAGGATGAAGTGCTGACAGCCAATCAGATCTCACAATGACATGTGTGGTTAGGCTCCGCCCAGATATATATGTGATTTTACTTTTGATTTTCTCAGGAACTACTGAACGGATTTACACCATTTAACAAAAGGGTTCTTTCTGAACCAAGAACTACCTCTTTGCCAAATTTGGTGTAATTCCGTTCAGCAGTTCGGGCTGTAGCCGTGTCTAAAGTTTCCTATGGAAAATTGCATGGGGAAAACACGTTTTGGGACCCCCTTTTTTCTCGGCCCCCACTTGACGAATCACCCCAAGACTTTCAGGATAGGAGCGGACCGGAGCGGGCCTTAAGTTTTGAAAATTTTGTGAAGATTCGTCGACCGGCGCCAAAGTTATTGGAAATAGAATGTTGTGAATTTCCTATGGAAAATAGGTCCTAACTATAACTATCTACTGGCGACCGCCAGTAGATAATATATACATATATATTCGTCACCAATCCTTCCAGTTAGGAAGGAAAAAGGGGTCGCACTCCCGTAGGTTTTTGCAATTTTTCTTTTATTTTCTTTTGCTCATAGCCAGGGTGAAAGCAACTGACCAACGCGTTTCGGTCTTGTCAAAGGACCTTGATCACGATCATAGTGTGCGTTCGAAAAATAGCCAAGCAAAAGCAAACAGCTATGTCCTGGGGGTGGGCATCCCAGGACATAGCATGAGCCAGTCATGAGGGGTGGCAGTTCCCAGGGCCATTAATGGCTCCAGAAGGGGGACCACACTGCCTCCCTTATTTACAAGGCAGGGGCCAGTCCCGGGGAGGTGGTGGTCCCTGGGTCCATATATGGCCCAGGAGGGGGGGCTGCACAGTCTCCCTCCCCCCATATATTTTAAATGCTGGCCCCGTGGAGGTGGAGTTCCCGAGGGAACAGGATCTACGCGGCCCTTGCTAATTATTGGTATTAAGTCCCGGGGAGGTGGTGGTACCTGGGGCTCCAAAGAGTCCATGGAGGGGGGTCCATGTGGCCCCCTCCATTTGAATAATAAAGCCCCGTGGAGGTGGTGGTCCCTGAGGCTCCATTGAGCCCCAGGGACCGTGCAGGCCCACTCCAATATTTAAAATAAAGCCCTGGGGAGGTGGGGTCCCCAGGGCTCAAAGAGCCTCTGAAGGGGGTGCTTGTGCATCCACCTCCTTCTTCTCTAAAATGCCCACATGCCCACCAGACCTGGCCCACTCTGGGACTTCTTGAAATACAAGTGCAGTGTTTTTTAAAAAGTTAATGGCGATATTCATGAATATACTCAAATTTCTCATTGAATTAAAAAAAGTGCTTTTTTGCCGTGCCGGGGTTCCTCTGGGACCCCAAGACCAAGGATTGGGGAGTTAGGGTATTCCTACCCTGACCCCTTTTCTTTTTCTTCACGTTTTCTTTGGTACTCTGCTGAAGCCAAGCTCCAAGATGGCTGCCAAAGTTTCCTGGTTAAAGTGTTGCCAAACAAATAAGAGCTCTGCAGATTTCTGCACAAGCTCATCATTATTCGTGAAGGCTTCGCAATTGTAGCTATACAAATTTGGATTTCCCTTCCTTTCTCGCAAACTACTGAACGGATTTACACCAATAGCAAAAAGCACAATCTACGGACCAAAGGCTAGCCTTCTGCCAAATTTCTCATTGAATTAAAAAAAGTGTTTTTTTGCCGTGCCGGGGTTCCTCTGGGACCCCAAGACCAAGGATTGGGGAGTTAGGGTATTCCTACCCTGACCCCTTTTCTTTTTCTTCACGTTTTCTTTGGTACTCTGCTGAAGCCAAGCTCCAAGATGGCTGCCAAAGCTTCCTGGTTAAAGTGTTGGCAAACAAATAAGAGCTCTGCAGATTTCTGCACAAGCTCGTCATTATTCGCGAAGGCTTCGCAATTGTAGCTATACAAATTTGGATTTCCCTTCCTTTCTCGCAAACTACTGAACGGATTTACACCAATAGCAAAAAGCACAATCTACGGACCAAAGTCTAGCCTTCTGCCAAATTTGGTGTGATTCCGTCCAGCAGTTAGGGCTGCAGGCGTGTCTAAAGACTCAATGGGCATTAACATGGGAAATACACTTTTTTGACCCCACCCCCTTTTTCTCAGCCCCCGCTTGACGACTTGCTGCGAAACTTTCCATGCACAACAAGATTCTATATCAGGACCGGAGACTCCGATTATGCTTCTCATTTCTTTACTTGCAAATTGCAATTCACAGCAGCCAATAATAAAAAAGTAAATAAAACACTACAATACCCATGAACACCACAGTGTCACATGATCAACCATAGAGTATACCCCTATATAAACTCTGCGCAATGCCACAGTGTCCTCTTTCTTTGCTGCTCCGCAGCCAGTTAAGTGCCCATTATTTTATCTGCCTTAATGTGTGTTTAATCAATCAATCAATCACAAGCTTTATTTCGACGTAAAAGTCATAAAAGCATCATGAAACAACAACAACATGACTAATAAAATTAATATGGATATAGAAAATACATTAATAAATATACACTCAATTATCCTTGATTTGATTTGATTTTGGTTAAAAACTGGCAGCATTTCATCATTTTGTTTATAAACAATTCAATACAAGGGAGAGTTCATTAATTAAAAAGACTAAAAAGCTCGTGCATAGAAATTTTAACAAAAATACTATTAAAACATTATCAATTCATCAATTCATAAAGGCTATGGCTTTCTAGCAAGCGCTTTCCACCGAATTTGCCATGCCTGCCCCAAATACTTCGCTATACAACAAGATAAAAAAGGTCCGGAATCTGCCTTAAGAATGCGGAGTGCAACTTGGTGCTCCCGTGTACCAAGTTGTCGACAAATCGGACTCAGCCATTTTCTCCGTGGGGTTTTGTAGGCTGGACAAACGAACAATAAATGGGCAATGCTTTCCACAGGGGCTTGGCAGCTGGGGCAATGTTTTCCATTGACGGCGGACCATTTTGCTATCACTTCGCCCACCGGTAAAGAGCCAAACCTAAAATGCATGTAGAGAATTCTGTCTCTGGGAACTGTAATCTGATCAAGGTAAGGCTCGTAATATCTACATTGTTTATGGTAATAAAACTCAGTTGACAATCTACCCGCGTCAGATCTGCTGATTGCACATTGGTCCACCCATTCCCAATACAGACGATTGAGATCTTCTCTCCTTGGGGGATCCTGGCTGGTCCAGCAATCACAAAGCCCAATTGCAGATAACATTTTCTTTACGTCGCGTAGCCAACCTATTTTCCCCCAGTATCGAGCCTAATAACCTCAGTGAGGGCCTCTGCATAGTGAGAAAGCTCAGGGGTCCTCCTAATGCGGGCCCAAAAGAGGAGAGGACGCAGCCTAGCTACGTCACTAATTGACCGCCTACCCATATCCATTAGTAGTGGTGTGAGAGGAATATATTTTGGTGCTGTGACTAGATCTCTTAAAAATTTATATTCCGATCTCCGGAGCTCATCAAGATTGTCAAACCCCCAAACCTCAGCTCCGTAGAGAGCGGCACTGACAGCCTTGGAGTCATATATCTGGAGGGCTGGAGCAACAGGCCTAGTGTGGGAGAGACGATGTTCTCTTGCTATTGCACCAGCCAGACGTTTATGGGCCACCAACATCTTGCCTAGATGGGGTTTCCATGACATTTTATCAGAGAATCTTACGCCAAGGTAGTCAAAAGAAGCAACCTTTTCAAGGGGAATCCCGCCCAAGAGAGGGCCATTCCTACATGTTCTATGGGGGTTGAAGGCCATAAATTTGGTTTTATTGGCGTTTATGACCAGACCTCGGTTCTCACAAAATAAATGGAATCTATCAGTTAGGCGCTGCAACCCAACTTGGGTCTTGGATATCAATAACGTGTCGTCTGCAAACAGCAGGGTCGGTATCTTTTTGCCCCCAAAACGGGAAAGTCGGCCGGCTCTTCCAAGAGAAAATCCACGACTCCATTCATATATAGGGAAAAGAGTGTTGGAGCCAAGACGCATCCCTGCCTTACTCCTCTCTTGACAGGGATGCGCTCTGTAAGTTGACCCTGCTCACCCCACCTGACCTGGGCGAAATTTCCCTCGTGCAGCCGAACTAATAAGTTAAGAACAAAGTGAGGTATACCCATCTCGCCAAGCAGGACCCATAACTTGGATCTGGGAACCAAATCAAAGGCAGTCTTTAAATCGATGAATGCTAAATACAGACTGCCTCTGCCTATTATCACAACCTTCCAGTATATTAAGAGGAATCTAAATACCTGGTCCATTGTCCCTGTCTTTGTCCTGAAGCCTGCCTGAAATTGTGAAAGGATATCCCCATCCTCAGTCCAAGTCTGTATCCTGTGCAGTAGCATCCGACCAAGGACCTTCTGCACAGCATCAATCAGACTTATAGGTCTGTAATTGGCAGGGTCATCTCTTGCTCCCTTTTATATATGGGGACTATTTCCGCAGATTTCCAAGACAACGGGACCGGTGCTCCCTCGGCTATGGCATTTGTTAGCAGCAAGATGTAACGTGCCCATTGGGTGCAACCAGCCAAAAATAGATCACCGGGCAGGCCATCCGGGCCTGCAGCTTTCGTGGGGACTATTTTGTTGATTGCAGCTTCTACCTCCAGAATTGTAAAATGCTCCTCCTTATTCAAATGCCCAGAGTACTCTACTACTTCCCCTTCTTGAGTATCCTCCTCAACGGAATAAAGCCCTTTGAAGTGGTCAAACCAAACTTGACTAGTGATGTGATTCGGGGGTGGACATGAACCTGACCTACTACCCCAAGTGACCAATTTCCAGAAAAGGTTGTTATCCTTAGATGTGCATGCATCTGTTAATTGCTCCCATCTTGATGCATCCCAAGATGCCTTTGCCTCTCGCTGAGCCACTTTATAAGAATTTCTTGCGATTTTAATTTGTAATTTATCTTTCCCCTTAATCGCCTTGATTAAAACAGACCTTTTTTCCCTACATTCTTTGTTGAACCAAGAATATGTGTCCCTCAAGGAATTACAAGCTTTTACTTTTTGAACTGGGGTCAAGAAATATGCCATAATTTGTGAGAATGTGTGCTCATGAACCCTGGGCACATCTGAGGAACTTGTTACAGTGTGTGCCACAACTTGAAGCTTGGCCGTGCCAGAGGCTAACTCTCGACTTATCCCATTCAACTTGCCCTCATTTAGTGCTACCCTTTTCCACCTCAGGGTCCTTTTGCAATTTGACTGTGTGATCTCTCTAGTAGCTACCTGAGGATGGATATTCTGTGCGTAGCAATCTGCTTCCCAGAGTGGTTTCAGAGATAAGCACAGGGGATTATGATCACTCTCTGTAGTTGAGCCCACTAACATATCAATCAAATACCCCCATAGCCTAATATCAAGGAGGATATAATCGATCCGAGATGGGCAACTGGCCCTATTATAAGTATTAGCCCCGTGCTTATCAGAATTAGACCTACCATTAATTGCTCTTAGGCCATATTCCGTAGTAATGGAATTCAACTGGAGAGCCTGCTGGGTCCATCTTTTAATCGGGGGGAGATCAAGCTGAGGTATTGCCCACCTAACATCTTGAGGTTCAATTTCCATCAAGTCCTCTGTAGCCAGGGGTTCGTAAGTGCAATTAAAGTCACCTGCGACTATTATTCTTGCAAATGGTGAGCATTTATCTAAACAATCCTCTAAAACAGAAATTATGTTCGAAGGCCTCCCATAATTTGTCCCTCTTGCATAGACATTAAAAAGTTCGATTTGACTACCACCCCTTGGACCCCTTATACTGAGCCAAAGGATATCTGGACTAAGGCTTGACTGGGGAACTACTCGACAATCTAGAGCGACGCTCATCCAAACAATCAAACCCCTGAAGGGCGACCTCTTCCCACAGTTGTCGCAGGGATAAAATGACAGGTGTAGCCAGGTTTATATAGGGGAACCAAACTCCATGTCTCCTGGAAAATACAAATGTCAAAGTTCCCTACAAAATCATTCCAATGAGGAAGAGGAAGTTTACTACTCAATCCCGCCACGTTCCAAGATACAACCTTCAATTGATGGCTCAACATAGGGGCTATACATTGTGAAGAGGTAGAAATATTTTCTGAAAAGGAACCTGGAGATAAAGCTAGAGGTGGCAAGTCTAAAGACAAGTGCATATCAGCGGCGAGGTTCCCATCTGTAATGAGATTCGCCCCATTTGTGCCCATCGAAGTTTGGGAACTTTGCCTGAAATGGTTTAAGCAGTTTAGGGACGACAAGTGCAATGGATCTTGCAGTCAATCATTAGACTCCAAGGAAGAGGAGCTCGCTAGGTGTATTATTGCTTGCGTGTGTTGTGGTCTACCCTGTTCATGCAAAGGTTGATGTCTGAACTGGATGGAAGAACCATCTGGAGGGCAGGTGCGAAACTCTAGGGCCAGAAGATTCCCCGCGATCTCACTTCCTTTCAAGGTGATTTCAATGTCATCCAATTGTGTAAAGGGAGCGGGGCGCCTTCGTGCCATGAGTATATCGTCCCTGATCACCGATTTGCAACCCCTAGTGTAACGGATCCAATAAATCACTTTGTTGATTAGGGATTCTTCATTCTCTGCAATACCATTGGGAACGGTTTTCAATCTTGGAACATTAGTCATATAAATTTTCCCAGAATGAGATCCATTACCAATGGTTGCAGCAGCTAAAGGAGTCTGCAGGTCACGATTACCATAAGTAAGATGTTGTATAGTTGGTTGTGCCTGTTGCAATTGGGCAATATAATTCGTTTCGGAAGTCTGTAAGGTCTGTGAAACTGCCAGCCTCTGGAGCCTATCTTGTATGTGGCTAAAAGGCTTATTAATACCCTGAATCCTAGATTCATTAGGGATGAACTTGGAAATCGAAGGTGCAAGAGTGTCTGATTGCTGAACATTGAGATCGTGGGTGGGAATTTTCATGCTAGAGATTGATGGAGTTAATTGTTTAGGACGACTATTGGCGAGCTGCGGGCAATGATATTGTACAGCAGTAACATCCTCATTACGAGGCACGACCTTCCTTGCTATGGATGTAACTAGGGTTGTAAGGTCCTCTACCATCCTTTTCAGCGCACCAATCTCTGCTCTTAATGAATTAATATCAGAAGCTACATCTATAGGCTTGACTTGATTAGCTATGCCACACGCCCCAGTAATATCTAGCATATCTGGCAGCGATGGCTGGGGAGTTTTAGCACTAAACTCATCATCGATTACCTGGAGGGGTAAAAATCTATTCGAACAAGGAATGGTAGGTTCTAATTCGTGGGTTTCTGGGGATGCGCTAATGCTAATGCTGGCAGGGGGAAATAGAAAGTTGAGCTGAATCTAAAACGAGAAGAGCAGGTTCCTTGGGCTTCATTGGTAGCATTTTTAGGTGCGGCTTTTGGAACATCGTTGGGATGACGGGCGAACAGGCCCTTCTCAAGCTTGGATTTGGAGATGATCTCTCAGCCAAACCCTCATGAGTTGGGGATACCAGTTGATTACATTCCAAAATTCCCTCACACTCGCTTATTAGGATATCTATCCTATCAAGTACGCAATTACTGCCTGGATGTTTGAGGGACTTTCTGGCCCTTTTCCCTTTAATTGGCCTACCTACCCCGTTTCCCCCAGTTCCCTCCATGATTTTTCGCTTCCCCATCCCAAATTATCAAATAACTCCAGTAGTGTTACTAATAGGTGCCCACAGTTCAAACAAGCTAGACAAATAAATGTACCTATAATTAATAACAAAAGGATAAAAAAAAAAAAAAAAACACACAATAATAAGACAAATAGTGATAAAAAAGCGCTACGCAATCCCATACGATCCCCTGTAAAACAAAGGGGATCAACCACCATCAAAAACAATGTCCAAATAATGCTAGATAAATGAACATTGGCAAATCTCCTCAGATATAAAATGTCCAGGATGCACAGTACCTTATTTTGCTACATCCGCTGTAAGATGTAAGGGGGGGTGGCCCAGCCCTGCCTCTACCTGTCACGGACGGGCAAGGACGGGCCCGCCCTTGGCCCGGGCTTCGCCCGGGCGCTGCCCGCGCGCGTCCCGCGCTGCGGGAGGCCAACAGCGGTTTTATCGCGCCTCCGGGCGCGCTGCGAAGCGTCAAGGTAGGCGACAGGGCAAAAGATGCTGGGAGGTGTAGTCCAAAAGGGCCGTTCCCCTCACGGCAGATGTGGGAAAGATTCTATATCGTTGGCCGTTCCCTTCACGGCAGCGTTATGGTAGCGTTGCCCCCCCGCAAGAGAAGAAGACTGCTGTGGTTGGCGTCCCGCGCTGCGGGAGGCCAACAGCGGTTTTATCGCGCCTCCGGGCGCGCTGCGAAGCGTCAAGGTAGGCGACAGGGCAAAAGATGCTGGGAGGTGTAGTCCAAAAGGGCCGTTCCCCTCACGGCAGATGTGGGAAAGATTCTATATCGTTGGCCGTTCCCTTCACGGCAGCGTTATGGTAGCGTTGCCCCCCGCAAGAGAAGAAGACTGCTGTGGTTGGCGTCCCGCGCTGCGGGAGGCCAACAGCGGTTTTATCGCGCCTCCGGGCGCGCTGCGAAGCGTCAAGGTAGGCGACAGGGCAAAAGATGCTGGGAGGTGTAGTCCAAAAGGGCTGTTCCCCTCACGGCAGATGTGGGAAAGATTCTATATCGTTGGCCGTTCCCTTCACGGCAGCGTTATGGTAGCGTTGCCCCCCCGCAAGAGAAGAAGACTGCTGTGGTTGGCGTCCCGCGCTGCGGGAGGCCAACAGCGGTTTTATCGCGCCTCCGGGCGCGCTGCGAAGCGTCAAGGTAGGCGACAGGGCAAAAGATGCTGGGAGGTGTAGTCCAAAAGGGCCGTTCCCCTCACGGCAGATGTGGGAAAGATTCTATATCGGCCGTTCCCTTCACGGCAGCGTTATGGTAGCGTTGCCCCCCCGCAAGAGAAGAAGACTGCTGTGGTTGGCGTGTGTTTAATCTGATTGTATCGCTATTGCAGCGTGATTAGGATTTATTCCTTTAATATTGGCTTTGTAATTTTGTGCGTATTACGGACGAACGGTCTCTTCTTTTCCGTTCAGGTATCCACGCTTGTAGCGACTCCCCGAGTGACTCGAGCGCATATCTGGAGCGCTCTGCCTCCCTCGACCAGGCGCTTGCGCCCGCGTGAATTTGTTGGTGGAGCGGGAGGAAATAATAGGGACCGAGGACTCGCGTTAAGTCTAACACGCAGTCCTATTTTACTGGAGACGAGCGATCCGCATCGCGCATGCGCGGCGGCCATTTTGCCCATTTGCCTCACATCCTCCGGGCTTTCACGAACGCGAGCAGCGTTAATTCTGCTCCTGACCTCTTTGGCTCGCTCCTGGCTCCCGGTGACGCCCTGCTTCACAGTGTTGTCTGGGGCTGTAAAATTATTTGCATAGGCTCTGCCTAGAGTGGTTCAGGCAAGCCCTCCCTCCGCATTTAAACAGATACTGCAATACTTTGCTTGGCTTGCCTGGGGTTGCCCACTCCCCCTGATCTTTGGTTCTTATACACTAATTGAAGGTCTTTTTCTGTGGGCTTTACCCCTAGTGTGGGAAACAGCCTTCCTCAGAGTTGAGTGACATGATGTCAGAGTTTTATTATGAGGAGGAATATGTGGAGGAGGATCCCTCTGGCTCCATGGACCAGGATCTCGTGGAGGCCCTAGACGCAGGAGTGCAGCACTCCGTGAATAAGGCCCTGGTCAGAGCCTATGCCCAGCAGCAGGGATGGCTCCCCAGCTCAGGCAGCCACCCCAGAGCCAGTGGGAAAGGGACCAGGAATACCCATGCGGTGGACTTCGCAAAATTGGCCAAGTCAATGGCTACTGACCATGATTATGGAAACCCCATGAATGAGGCAACTATCACTGAGATACCTAAGGAGGACGACAATGGTACCTCCTCGGACCAGCTGTCCGATCAGGAAGAGGCCCCTAGACCCTCCAAGAAATCGAAGAAGGAGCCACCTCAAGAAGTGGCCGACTACGTTCAATCGCACCTTCGGCAAACGTTTGACAAAGACGTGAGAGCACGACTTCGTTCAGAGTGTCCCAGACCTCACCTGGCAGGCAAAGTAGCAGAGACGCCAGAGGTGGATCCCTCTATGCTCACCTACCTTAAAAAGTACTCCAAGGACCCTAAAAAGGGTATAGACAGGGCATGGAGAACATGCCAGGACAAGCTTTTGGACATGGCAGGACCCCTCACAAAAATTCTATAGCTAGGTTTTCGCGCCAAGGAGTCCGCAATGGCTATCGACCCGGAGTAATTGATTGGCTGGGCACAGAGAGCGGTCTGTCAACTAGATAATGCAAACTGTGCAATGTCCAGCGAGCGACGTCGCTCTATATTATTAAAACTGGATCCTAAATTGGCCAAACTCTCCTCCTCTGAATCAGGCCCCTTAGCCCAGGGCCTACTCTTCGGCCAACCCCTCTTAACCGCTTTGCCGCGATCGGAATTCCGCCCAGGTGCTGGACATTTCGATCGCGGGTGTGGTCGTGACGAGCTCAGCTCGTCATGCGCACAGGCCGACCGCGCAGCATGACGAGCTGAGCTCATCATGAGCATCGAAGGGGTTAAAAGAGCTTAATAAGTTTATCGCCACCTTTAGTGGATTGGATAAAGCTCAGGGTTCTCTCAAACGGACTTTCCGGCCGGTTTACGGCAGGGCCGGACGATACCGTGGGCGGTCGTTCGGCCGAGGGTATAATCAAGGCGCCCCGTGTGGTCAGTACCACCAGCAAAGAGGGGGCTATCAGGATCCCAATTACAGTAACTCTTACTTCTACCTGCCCCGTCGTGCCAAAAACAGATTCCGTAAGGGCAGATACGAAGGTAATCAGGGCGGACAACAGGACTCTGGAAATTCAGGTGAGACTAATTCCTTGTACGGAGGTAATTTTGGGGGGCAGGGTACAGTTTTTTCTGCACACCTGGCGAACAATCTCGCAAGATACATGGGTCCTGGAGACAAAGCAGGGGTTCAAGATCGATCTTTACAAATCCCCGAGTCAGGTTTCCCCTCGCCTCAAATGTATTTTTCCCAACAAGATTAGGACTTTATCTCAGAAGAGGTAGATTCTCTCCTTCGGAAAGGGGCAATAGTGACTACAGACCCTCATCCCTGCGGCTTTATCAGCAGCATCTTCCTAGTGGAGAAGAAGGGGGGTGGATCCAGGCTAGTTTTAAATCTAAAAGATTTCAATGTATGGGTAGTTTATCATCACTTCAAGATGGAGGGCATCCATCTCCTGCGCGACCTCCTTCAAGAGGAGGACTGGCTAGTATGTCTGGACCTGAAAGATGCGTATCTGTCTGTTCCCATCTACGCACCACATCACCATTTCCTGCAGTTCCACTGGCAGGGAATTTGTTACGAATACAAAGTACATCCTTTCGGCCTTTCGGCAGCAGCATGGTGCTTCACGAAACTCCTACGACCAGTGGTGAAATCTTTGAGAGCTAAGGGTGTCCGTCTGATCATTTACTTGGACGACATCATCCTCATGGCTTGTTGCCCTCGCCTAGTGGTGACACATCTCGGATGGACGATCGATCTACTCCAGAGTCTGGGATTCCTTGTAAATCCACAGAAATAGATCCTAGTACCAGCCCAATCGATAGAGTTTTTGGGCTTCCAGATCGACTCTCGGAATTGTCAGCTCCTCCTTTCCTCTCAGAAAGTCAGGTCGATCAAGAGAGAGTTGAGGTTGATTTTGAACAGGCAGATTGTGTCATTGAGATCGGTAGCCGGGATTGTAGGGCTGCTTGCCTCCGCAATTCAAGCAATTTTTCCGGGCCCCCTCCACTACCAAGCACTTCAATGACTAAAGATTCAGCATCTCCGGAAAGGCCTCGGGTATGCAGATCAGATTCCCCTCTCAGAGGAGGCGAGGTTGGAGATGCAATGGTGGTTAGACCACATGGAGGCTTGGAACTGAAGAGCCCTCTTCGGATCCAGCCCAGAAGTGGTGATAGAATCCGATGCCAGCCGGTGGGGTTAGGGAGCCTGTTGCGGTCAGATTTCAACTGGAGGCCGATGGTCGCAGGAGGAGCTTTCGTTACATATCAATTGTCTAGAACTTCTGGCAGGCTCGTTTGTGATTCACTGTCTTTCTCCTCTGAAGACAGACTGCTGCATACTGCTCCGTATGGACAATGTCTCAGCAGTGAGATACGTGAACAAACTGGGGGGGACCAGGTCCCGGATTCTGGCGGAGATCGCCAAAGATTTCTGGCACTTTTGCCTTCAGCACAGAATATCAGTGATAGCGGAATATCTCCCTGGCCGCAACAGCGAGGTGGCCGATTGGCACTCCCGGCATCTGCGGGACTTCAGCGACTGGAAACTCCCTCCCAGGGTCTTCCAGTCATTGATTCATCTCTGGGGTCCGTGCAAGATGGATTTATTTGCATCCCGCCTCAACAGGCAACTTCCAGCCTTTTTCAGTTGGCGTCCAGATCCGGAGGAGATTGCCACGGATGTGTTTCTTCAGGTCTGGCCAAAGTCTCTCTGTTATGTCTTCCCACCGTTCATGATGATCCCCAGGGTTCTGGCTCACACACGACGCCATCGCTCGGAGTTAATCCGGATCACCCCACTCTGGAGAGCTCAGTCATGGTTCCCTGTGATTGTGGAGATGCTCTGTGCAGTTCCGATCCTTCTTCCACCGCAGTGGAACCTATTGCTGGACCCTCAGAAAGCCCCTCACCCGTTGATAGAATCGGGGCAACTGCCTCTGGAAGCCTGGCAGGTTTCAGGGATAGATGGAAGATCCCGGGCCTTTCACGAGACACTTACAGATTCATTAACGAGGCCTGGTCGGCTAACACCCACAAGCGATATTCATCTGCCTGGAAACGTTGGTGTGGCTAATGCTCTCAACGGGAGGTGGATCCCGCTAAAGCACATGTCTCTTTGATGGTGAATTTTTTGGCTTCCCTTGCTGCCTCAGGCTTAGCCTACAGGACTGTTAACAATTTTTGGTCGGCCATCTCAGCAGGTCATGTATCAGTGGATGGCAAACCAGTTGGTGAACATCCATTGGTATGTAAACTGCTCAGGGGCCTATGACTGGTTAAACCCCCTTGTCCGAAATACTCAGAATTATGGGACGTGTCATCTGTTCTGAGATTTCTTGAAGCCTGGCCCTCTAATAAATACTTATCCAGAAAGCAATTGTCATCCAAATTGACTATGCTGCTCTGTTTGGTGTCATGCAAGAGAGTATCTGATGTTAGGGCTTTAGATCTTGCGGGACAAAGATTCTCCCCAGAAGGTGTGACTTTTACTATCACAAGGTGGACTAAATGCAATACCTCCTCGGTATCTTATCCAGCTTTTCCTAATAATCCCAAGCTGTGTGATGTTCAATGCCTGAAGGATTACGAGGTGAGTACAGCTGAATTTCATTCAGAAATGAATGGTCAATTATTAATTGCGTTACAAAAACCATTTCGTCCAGTGGCTCCAGCTACCTTGTCTAGATGGATGCGCTGGCTCATGGGGGAAGCTGGAATTGATGTATCAAAGTTTGGAGCTCATTCAGCTCGAGGAGCTATGGCATCTAAGTCTTTCTCTTTGGGGGTCAGTCTATCTGACAATATGAATGCAGCTGATTGGTCGACGGAGACCACATTTAAGTCTTTTTATTATAAGCCTATTGTGGATGTGGCATCTGTAGTGGTGGCTAAGCTTTGAACAAGCATAATTGGAGCCTCCGGTCCTGACATAGAATTAAAAATTTGCAAACATTTGTGACAAGAATTTTCAATTCTATTAAGGACACAGAGGCGAGGATTATCCCACCCAAAAACGATATGTATTTGCATTATACTCGCATGGTGTTATATGTATGGTCTATTTATACTGCATAAGTATTTCCTATGATTTTTCCCAACCCTTTTTCTGATTAATAAGATATCAGTTATGGAGAATGGTGTTACGGTTTATCATTTACATCTGTAGGTGCTGATAACAAGTAATGCATGGTGGAGGACATCAATATAAGGTTTCACATCTTCCAAGGAGGATATAGCGATTCGCTGGTTCAGGAACCAGGTTCGGAGGTCGAGCTCCGTTGGGCTTCTGGTTGTCTCTTCTGGAGGAAGTTTTTTCGACCAATAAAGATGGTTTCTTCAAGAGCAAGTTTCATGTTATGGACTTAACTGTTGGATTTCGTTCAAAGAAAGAAGACACTGTGGCATTGCGCAGAGTTTATATAGGGGTAAACTCTTTGGTTGATCATGTGACACTGTGGTGTTCATGGGTATTGTAGTGTTTTATTTACTTTTTTCTTATTGGCTGCTGTGAATTGTAAGTAAAGAAATGAGAAGCATAATCCTCGCCTCCGTGTCCTTAATAGAATTGAAAATTCTTGTCACAAATGTTTGCAAATTTTTAATTCACCAGGGTACTTTTTGGGGAAAACATTTGTGAAGATTTGTCAAACAGCGAGAAAGATATAGTCAAATCAAAAATCACTTTTCCTATGAAAAATTGTCCTAACTATAGCTACCTACTGGCGACTGCCAGTAGGTAATATAAACTTCTTTGTAAAGAATTTTGGGGAAAGTCTTACGTACATTAATTCACATTGCTATTTTGCATATTTGTGTATCCTGTACATGGAATTTGCCTTCAATAGTGTGAGTCACCGAGGAAAACCATAAACCCATGCTTTACACAGACAATGTTCTTGTGACTACTGCAGGAACAAATCTGTCTACAACGTAGATATTTTATGCAGGGACAAAAATAAAAAAACATTTTTGCTGCCTTTGTTATATGAGAGGAAATGATATTTGCGCCAGCTCAAAACATGACAAAACCCAATTTACATTACTTTAATATTTTTCATACAAGAAGTGGATAAAAAATGTTTCCTGCATTTAAAATATGAAATATGGGTCTATGTTTGAAGTAAAATTAGTATGTTCCATTTCGTTTTATTGTATAAGTAGCAGAAATACGCATCAGTTGCTTTATTATTTTATTTTTTTAAGATTTACTCGTAGATCGGGATTTTTATTTTTTTATTTTTCTGACTCACTTAAAATGATTTCTAAGAAATACCTGTGCTGCACATACTGTTACAATTCGTTTTCTCCATTGTTTGCATTGCTATAAATACCTTTCCTTGAAAGCTTAATCTTATAGCTCCAATCCATATTACACATGCTGCAAGAATGTAATTCGCTTTGTGTGTTTTTTCTGTGAGGTGACTGTTGTTGGTGCAGTTCTTGGTACAGAGCACCAACTTCTGGTTTGTGACTAGCTCCATGTTATGAGACTGTCTTTAAGCCAGACCTGTTTTTTCAACAACAGCACCAAACATTCTGAGATTTATAGGCTCATATTTATAGAAAAGAGACTGTACAAGTCCCAGCATGCTTAGCGCTGCTTGCTAAAATTTCAATGCTGGCTATAAGTCATGTTTATGACATGGGTTAGTTGGCATCCTTTGTGTGCATGGCTGCCAAGTGGCCCCCATGTCATGTGTGGCACCTTTGAGTCTATTTTCTTTTTACCCAACATTACTTTCCATTGTGGCATTTGCACTTTCATTTTTACTATTATAATTTCTGAACAACAGCTGTTTGAGGACAGAATATCTCCAAATACAAACATAACATCACCCTCAAACGGGTTGTAGGCACAATAACATTTGCAATTATCTTTGACTCCGCCTTGTTCCATTCCATGCATAGTGCAGCCACAAAGCGGCAGTGACAAAAGAGGGCCATTCTGCAACTGCTCAAGCACAACATCAGAGCACACCCCACACATGCCACACCCACAACCAACACTCTTGCATCAGCCCCAACAATAACATAAGGGATAAGGTACCCCTGGCAGTACATTATAAGGATATGGAAAGGCACCAGGAGTTCCATGACCATATTGAGGAAGAGGTCGAAGGCCAAGTTCCTTTATAAGTCAAGGAACTGCTCCATGCTTTGCAATATCTTTCTAATACACAGCGGGGGTACCTTGTCCCTTATAATACATAATCCCAACATCCCCCTTCTCACAAACTGCTTAAATCCTTGGGGGCATATTTACGTTCCCTGGCGCATCCCTGCATATCAGCAGGGATGCGCCAGGGAAAATGCGTCACGCAAGTTTACCCTACGGGCATCGTGGCGCAAGGATAAGCAGATGCATGACGCATCTGCCGGCGGAAGGTTGGCGCAGTGCTGAAGTTGTGTCGCAAGCGCGACGCAACTCCAGCACTGTTCCAACCTTCCCTATCCCTAACATGGTGCGTCAATCCTTACGCCTGCTTGAAACAGGCGTAAGAATTTGACGCACCAGCGTCGGAAAAGTGACTGCGTGAAATCTTGTAGATTTCAGTACGTCACTTTTCCGAGGCGTTCCTGCGCCGGAACGCCCCCCCCTGCGCCGGTACGGCCACATGAAACCTGACGCAGGTTTCATGTGGCGCAGGGGTTTACTACGTGACGCATCTCCCTAGATGTGTCACGTTGTAAATATAGCACAACGAGGCGCATGGTTTGCGTCGCCGCTGCGTCACATGCGTGACGCAACGGCGGCGCAAAGTGGCGCAAGGGGCTTGTAAATATGCCCCTTGATGTCTTCCTTTTTCACGTAAAATAGATAGTGGTGTTGCGGGCATGGAGAATAAACCCAGAGGGGCAGATTTACAAGGCCCTTGCGCCACTTTTGCGTCACTTTTAACATGGGAAAAGTGATGCAAAAGTGGCGCAAGGGGCTTGTAATCTGCCCCTGAGTCTGTAGTGCAACATTAAAGTAAATCAGATTTTTTTAAAAACGTGCTGTAGCTCAGATTGTGAAAAAATATGAAACACAACAACGTATTGGAAAATAAGACAATATTCTGGTCATCATATATAACACCAAAAACCACTTTGTATGTAGGACGCATTACAATCACACACCTTTCTAACCAAGCACAATTTATTGTGTGATTTGTTGCTTGCCCGACAGTTCATTTTACTACCTCATCTGTGGGGAAAAAGCGTGATATAAATGCAACTAAAATGCAAGTCTGGGCTTAAAAATCCTAAAATCCGCAATAGTCTTGCCTAAAAAGCAAAACCTGCATGAAGGTGTCACACAAGACGTGGCTACTTAGCAATGAAGTGGTAGGCCTTAAAAGCGCCTTAAGTGGCTGATGTTTCAGAGATGTTGGCAACCTGTCACTCTTTCATTGGCAGCGTAGCGTGAACCAATTTGGCCATAAAGGGATTATCATAGCTGAGTCCAGCTTCATCCAAGTGTTTACTGTGAGATCTTTTCTATTCATTCTAAGATGGATAAGGGGCAGGCAGGCTGACAGCAGGAGGACATACTTAAAGACTGATTGATCAGGACAAAGGAGCAGTGGCAAGAGAACAAGAATACAAATATTTGTGGGAAGCCAGCTGGATATTTTTTTGTAAAGAAACACCTGTAGGGTCCAAAATATCGAAAAATAAATAAAACCTACATACTTTCCAAAACTGCAATCATATTTAGCTCCAAGGTGCTCCAGTAATCTACTGCGCCAAGTGGCTCCAAAAGAAAAAGACCCTGTGGCGGGCCACGGTAGGCCTTAGATGACCGATCCACCTCACAGCAAGCTGCCTGCCCATTTGCAACAGACTTCATTTTAGGTGTCAGATTACCCTGGGCCACTTCATTCAGGAAGCGGGATTGGCTATAAATGGCGTCAGTCATAGGCCAGTTTTCTTTTATTCTAAACCTTTGCTGGAATCCACTCCACATGCATGGCTGTGAATCAACAAGCACTGGAAAACGCAATTGTTCTCAGCTTTAAAATGTTGAGCTGTTGGCTTTGCCAACGCATTTTTTCCAAATGTATGCATGTGCACCCATAGCACATAATCTTGGAGCTGGTTTTCTATTAAAGAAAAATCCACTCAAAGATGTCTGTCAATGCACATGCTTGCTCACACATGCATGTATCAAAGCAGGCAGCTACTTTTCATTTATAATTTGACATAGTGGACACCCATATAAAGCTTGTAAAGTAAAATTTAAAAAAATTAAAACAAGACGTGCCAAAATATAAAAAAGCTAACGACCAGCCACTCAGCACTTACCAGCTACCGGCCCTAGTAAAAATATTAATAATAAAAATAATTATAAGGATGGGGAGCAAGATGAAGAGTGGAATAGGAGGCATCGGAGAGAGGGGGCGGGGGAGATGGAAAGCGAGTGACCTAGCAGCACTTTGCTTGTAAAAAGTGACAGCTAAAATTTTTTTTTAAAAAGGAGCAGGATTCTTCCTCTTCTTCTTCTTTACTTTCCTTTTCTTTCTTTCCTCTTTCTCTCTCTTCTTTATTCGCATTATTTATTTATCTAAGCAATACAACCACTTTCATGAAATTGTTTTTTCTTCTTAATTAATTATTTGGGTATTACATTTAACTTATTTATTACATGAAATATACTTCTATTTATGAATTGCTCATATTGGTATGGTTTATAAGACTTGTTGTATTGTATTATATATAATCTTAATTATCTGTATTCCTTTATTAAAACAATAAAGAATATTGGAACTAAAAAAAAAGGAGCAGGATAGTAAATGGGACTACAGCAAGGAGAATGAGGAAGTGTTAGGAATGTGTGAAGAAAAGCACGCGAGGAAAAGAGGGAAAAAGAAAGGAAAACATGCACTCCCATAGACTAGTTAAAGTAAAATGAACAAAAAATCCCCTCAAGTGGAAGAATACAACTCATCCAACACTGTGAGACATCAATGCTCCTCAGTGGCACAAACACAAGAATATGGAGAAAAGCCACCAAATCAGGAGCAGAGAAGTGATAACTAAATGAGCCATTCAATCATAACCAAGGGGCAGATCCAAAACCCACTTTCAGTACACATATAGAGACAATAGGTCTTGACACCACACAGCTAAAGCTTACGGTAGCTGAGAATTTAAAACCCAAAGAACTGTCAACAGAACAGGTAATAAGAAGCACTGGCAAAGCCACTAGGTATCACTTATGTGAGAGCTATTGGCATTGCCAATTTCTTTTAGCTATGTTGTACAGAGACGTAGGCGTGGCATAGAGAGACACAGAGTGGCATAGAGTAGATTTGCATGAAATGGAACGGCATAGAGTTGTGTGGCATAGAGTGGCATAGAGTGGATTCGTATAGAGTGGAGTGGCACAGAGTGGAGAGGCATACAGTGGATTTGAGTAGTTTAGAGTAGGGTAGTGTAGAGAAGAGTGGAGTGGCATAGAGTGGAATGGTGTGGAGTGATGTGGTGTAGAGTAGAGTGGTTTAGAGTAGAGTGGCATAGAGTAGAGTGGCGTAGCATGGCATTGTGTGGAATGGAGTGGCCTAGAGTAGAGTGGTGTAGAGTAGAGTGGAGTGGCATAGAGTGGTGTAGAGTGGCATGGGGTGGACTAGAGTGGAGTAAAGTGGAGTGGCATATAGTAGAGTGTATAGAGTGGTGTACAGTGGAGTGGCATAGAGTGAAATGGCATATATTGGCACAGAGTAAAGTGGTGTACAATAGAGTGGCGTAGAGTAGAGAGGCATAGAGTGGGGTGGCGAAGAGTGGTTTGGAGTCTAGTAGAGTAGTGTGGAGCAGAGTGCATGGAATAGAGTGGTGTAGAGTGGAGTGGCAAAGGGTGGTGTCGAGTAGAGCGGCGTAGAGTAGAGTACTGTGGAGTAGCATAAAGTAGCAAAGTGGTATAGAGTAGAGTGGCATAGAGTGGCGTAGAGTAGAGTGATATAGAGTGAAATTGTGTAGAGTGGAGTGGCGTAGAGTGGAGTGGCTTGGAGTGCCATAGAGTGGAGTGATATAGAGTAGAGTGGCGTAGAGTAGAATTGTGTAGAGTAGAGTGCATAGAGCATAATGGTGTAAAGTAGAGTTGTGTAAAGCAGAGTGGTGTGGAGTAGAGTAGCATAGAGCATAATGGGTTAGAGTAGAGTGGTGCAGAGCAGAGTGGTGTAGAGTGATTTAAATTGGAATGGAGTAGCATAGAGAGGAGTGGAGTGGCATCAATAAGAGTGGCGTGGAATGTCATAGAGTAGATAGGTATAGAGGGGAGTGGGCTAGAGGGGTGTGTCATAGAGTGGCATTAAGTAGAGTGGCATAGAATAGATTGGTATAGAGTGGAGTGTGGCATAGAGTGACGTGGAGTGGTGTAGAGTACAGTGGAGTGGTATAGAGTAGAGTGGTGTAGAGTGGGGTGGTGTAGAGTACAGTGGTATAGAGTGGAAAGGAGTTATGAACAGTGGCATGCAGTAGAGTGGCGTAGAATGGAGTGGCGCAGAGTGGCATTATGTGGAATGGAGTGTTGTAGAGTACACTGGCATAGAGTAGAGGGGAATGACATAGAGTGGTGCAGAGTGGTGTAGAGTGGAGTAGAGTGATGTGGAGTGGAGTGGCACTTCCGGCGGTTTGCCCGGAAACGCAGCCAGCGCTCTAGCCTCCACACCACTCACTCCTGATCTATTTAAGGCGGTGCAGGGCGCCAGACCGCCGCCAGACCGCTGCCAGGAACCCTTCTCGCCGTATTCTTTTTCACATATTGGTGAACGGTCCTGAAATGGCAAGGCTATATTATTCTAGCCAAGAACTCAAACATCTTAGCAAACTGCCCGAAGAAATATTCCTTCAGAGCAATGTAGCCATCAGCAGCACAAAAGAAATTGTATATCAAAACGACTTTTCATTTGTTAACTCACCTCAAGTTCACTGTGATCCGACCTATCTCAAAATCCCTAAGCAATTAAAACCTATAAAAGCAATCTATTTTAATGCACGCTCCATCCCAAAACATACCATGGAAATATGGAGTCTAATGGACATGGAGTCACCAGATATCTGTTTTATAACGGAATCCTGGCTGCAAGAACACTCCTCCACAGATGTGGTAGCCGCCTTCCCTCCCCAATATAAAATCACCAGGGTAGATAGAAGGGGAAAAAGAGGAGGCGGTCTGTTAATTGCCACAACTTCTAGTATGACAATCACAACCTTAGACTCCGCCATCACAGATCAATTAGAAATATGTATTTTTAGAATTGACGGTTTATTCCAGATCACCTGGAGAGGAGCTCTAGTATACAGACCTCCTGGCCCGAAAAACGACTTTACATATAAGCTACTAGAGAACATTGCCCCACATGTGTTAGCCTCAGATTTCTTTCTCCTAATAGGAGATTTTAATTACCATGCAGAGATCTTATCCGATCCCGATACCAATCAGCTTATTACCAACATGAGATCTCTTGGACTTGTACAACAGGTGGATAGCCCCACCCACTCCGCTGGGCACACACTCAATCTAATATTTACAAACTCGTCATGTACTATGGTGGAACCCCCATCCCCATTATTATGGTCAGACCATGAATTATTGAAATTTACCATCCCAGCTCAGAAAATTAAAAATGAGCTAAAAACCGAATCAAAATGGAGAAGGTCATGGCGGAAAGTCACTTCTACCTCCTTTTCTACCCATGTTAACCCTCCATTCATATGCCAAGAAGACAACACCGATCTGGCTGCAACCTCTCTTGAGGGAGCCATAACATCTGCTTTAAATAAAATTGCTCCTTTCACCAAAGTCAACTTTAAACCTAAAACCTCACCCTGGTTCACAGAACAACTGAAGAAATTGAAACTCTCTTGCAGGACCGCGGAACGAAAATGGAGGAAAAGTAAGAATCAGCAAGATCGGGAAAAATATAGAAGTATCCATCGTATCTACTTGGAAAGTATTAGACAAGCAAAAAAATTATTTCTCCTAAATCAAATAGAAAAAGCAGCAAATTCAAATAAAGAGCTTTATAACATCTTAAAGGAGTTCACATCACCCCCAGTCCAGTCACCGATTTCCATCTCACAGAACTGGGTGAACTCTCTCTCTGAATATTTTGAGGACAAAATAAACACAATTCACAGTTCCTTTCCACTTCAAGAAGTCACTAATATCTCACAAAATCACCCTTCTACTCCTCCTAATTTTATCCCTATCCTGGAAGAATTCTCTCCATGCAATCTGGAAGATGTGATTAGCGCCATGAATAAAATTAAATCCGGCTCACAAGTGGATCCTATACCACTGCGTTTCCTTCCAATAATTGCACCTGAAATTCTAGACCGCCTGACAGACTTATTTAACAACTCGCTGTCACAAGCTGTCGTCCCTAAAATATGGAAGGCCGCAAGAGTTAGACCTATTCTAAAAAAAAACACTGCCGATCCAAATCTTCCAATAAACTACCGCCCTATCTCGTTCCTCCCCTACTTTGGGAAGATGCTTGAGTCGCTGGTCAATCGACAGCTTGTCTTTTACCTAGAAAGCCATGGTCTTCTGGACTCGTCACAGTCCGGCTTTAGGGCCGCACATAGCACTGAAACAGCATTGGTAGAAGTCACCGACAACATCAGGCTAGCATTGGACAGAGGACAATCATCTATTCTCGTCCTGCTAGACCTATCGGCTGCTTTGACACCATCTCCACAGCATTTTTGATCTAAGACTCTGGGAGATTGGTGTCAGAGGGAAAGTCCTCAAATGGCTGAGAAGCTATCTAACTGACCGAGTCACTGCTGTCCAGATTGACAACATCGTCTCCAGAAATAGGCCTGTAAGGATGGGAGTACCCCAGGGCTCTATTCTGAGCCCGACACTCTTTAATCTTTACGTAACTCTGCTGGCCGAGGTGATCAGATCCTACGGCTTTGATGTCGTGTCATATGCCGATGACACTCAGATCCTGATCACCCTCGGCCCGGACCCTACTGACACGAAAATACGTTTTAAAAATTGTATGATCCACATTGATAGATGGATGAACCTGAACCAACTTCAATTAAACGGAGGAAAGACTGAAATAGTCCTCTTTGGCAAAGCCCACGAATGCTGGTCCAGTGACTGGTGGCCCCAATCTCTGGGACCCTGCCCAGAGCCAAAGCAATCTGTCCGGAACTTAGGTATCCAAATAGACAATAAATTGTCTATGAAAGATCAGGTCAATGATTTAGTTGGTTCCTGTTTCGGCATCATGCGGAATTTACGTAAAGTTTTTAAATGGCTCCCGACCGAAGCTAGGAAACCATTAGTCCAAGGCCTGATCATAAATCACATGGATTATGGCAATGCTCTGTTGTCTTCTGTAAATGAAGACCTCTTAACCAGGCTCCAAGTCCTGCAGAACACGGCTTCCAGACTGGTGTTGAATCTTCCTCCGAGATCCCCCTCGGCCTCAAACTTAAGACTCCTGCACTGGCTCCCTGTCAGAAAACGAACTTGTTTTAAGATTCTCTGCCTAACTCATAAAAACATTTATGGAAATGGTCCTGGTTACTGGAAAAAGAAACTCAGCTGGTATTGCCAATGCAGGGCTCTAAGATCGAGTAACAAATTTCTTTTAAATTCTATTAAAATGCGTGCAACCAGAATGGGGGGGAGATCTTTCTCCTTCCTCGCACCTGCTTTCTGGAATAAACTGCCCCTATACTTGCGTACCATCTCAAGTCATAATCATTTTCGTGGGGAGCTAAAAAATTGGCTGTTTGACTCCTAACGGCTCTGCTTAAACTAACATCTGAGTTTTTCTGCAAGCGCCATGAGACTTTCGGGTGATATGTTTGCGCGAAATAAATATTCCTGATTTGATTTGATATGATTAGAGTAGAATGGCATACAGTGGCATGGAGTGGGTGGAGTAGACTAGAGTGGCATAAAAAAGAGTGGAATGGAGTAGAGTGGCGTGGTGTGGAGCAGAGTGGTGTGGAGAAGAGTGGCGTAGATTGGTGTAGAGCGGCATAGAGCAGATTGGCATAGAGTGGTGTAGAGTGGTGTAGAAGGGAGTAGAGTAGATTTGCATAGAGTGAAGTGGCATAGAGTGGAGCGGATGAGAGTGGCATAGAGAAGAATGGAGTGGTGCAGAATAGAGTGGTTTAGAGAAGACTTGCATAGAGTACAGTGGAGTGGAGTAGAGTGGCTTATAATTGAGTGGCTTAGACTTGAGTCACATAGAGAGGAGCAACAGAGAGAGGTGTAGAGTGGCATAGAGTCAAGTTGAGTGGTGTAGAGTGGAGTGGTGTAGAGTGGAGAAGCATTGAGTGGCTTAGAGTAGAGTGGTGTTGAATAGATTAGTGAGTTACAAGGCATAGAATGGGGTGGCAAAGAGTAGAGAGTCATAGAGTGGAGTGGCATAGAGTGGGGTGGAGTGGAGTAAGAGTAGAGTGGTGTAGAGTAGAATGGAGTGGAGTGGCGTAGAATGGGATGGAGTGGAGTAGAGTAGAGTGGAGTGTGTAGAGTAGAATGGCATAGAGTAGAGTGGCGTAGAGTGTAGTGGAGTGGCATGGAGTAGAGTGATTTACTGTGGAGTGGCATAGAGTAGTGCAGACTAGAGTGGCGTAAAGTGCCATAGAGTGGAAATGTGTGAAGAGGAGTGGCATAGAGTTGAGTGGCGTGAAGTGGCATAGAGTAAAGTGGTATAGAGTAGAGTGGTGCTGAGTAGAGTGGGGTAAAGTGGAGTGGCATAGAGTAGAGTGGTGTACAGTAAAGTGGCACAGAGTGATGTAGAGTGGAAAGGGGTAAATGTAGAGTGGAATGGAGTAGTATAGAGTAGAGTGGAGTGGCGCAGAGTGAAGTGGCATAGAGTAGAGTGGCATGGAGTGCCGTAGAGTGGCAGGGAGTTGAATGGAGTGGAGTAAACTGGCATTGAATAGAGTGGCATAGAGTAGACTGGCATAGAGTTGAGTGCCATAGAGTGGTTGCGGCGAAGAGTGGCGTAGAGAGGCATAGAGTACATTGGTACAGAGTAGAGTGGCATTGAGTGGAGCAGTGTAGAGTGGCATGGAGTGGCAGAGAGTAGAGTGGTGTGGAGTAGAGAGCAGTGGAGTGGCATGGCATAGAGTGGAGTGGTGTTGAATGGAGTGGTGTAGAGTAGAGTGGTACAGAGTGAAGTGTTGTAAGTGAAGTGATGTGGCTAACAGTGGCGTACAGTAGAGTGGTGTAGAGTGGAGTGGCATAGAGTGGCATTGTCTGGAATGGAGTGGCATAGAGTGCAGTAGAGAACAGTGGCATAGAGTAGAGTGGAGTGGCACATAGTGACATAGAATTTTGAAGAGTGGTGTAGAGTTGAGTAGAGTGGCATAGAGTGGTGTGGCATATAGTGGCATGGAGTGGCATAGAGTAGTATAGAGTACAGTGGTATTGAATAGAGAGGTGTAGAGTAGAGAATCATAAAGTGGGGTGGCAAAGAGTGGAGTGGAGCAGAGTAGTGGGGAGTTGAGTGGTGTAGAGTGGAGTGGCATAGAGGAGTTGCGCAGACTGGTGTGGAGTGGCTTAGAGTAGAGTAGCATAGAGTGGAGTGGCATAGACTTGTGTGGTGAAGAGTACAATGGAGTGTAGTGGGATAAAGTAGAGTGCCGTTGAGTAGAGCCTCATAGAGTGGCGTAGAGTAGAGTGGTGTAGAGTGGAGTGGCATAGAGTGCCATAGAGTGGCACTGTGTAGAGTGGAGTGGTGTAGAGTGGAGTGGCATAGAGTAGAGTGGCATAGAGTGACATAGAGTAGAGTAGAGTGGCAAAGAGTGGAGTGGTTTAAAGTAGAGATGAGTGGTGTAGACTAGAATGGCATATAGTGGGGTGGAGTAGAGTGGCATGAAGTAGAGTGGCATGGAGAGAGTGAAGTGGCCTAGAGCAGAGTGGCATTGAGTACAGTGGCATAGAGTGGCGTAGAGTAGAGTGACCTAGAGTGAAGTGGCATTGTGTGGAGTGAAGTGAAGTAGCATAGATTAGTGTAGAATAGGTTGGCGTAAAGTGCCTTGGAGTGGAGTAGAGTGGTGTAGAATCGAGAACAGTGACATAGAGTGAAATGGAGTGATCTAGACCACAGTGACATAGAGTGGAGTGTCATAAAGTTACCTAGAATAAAGTGGCATAGAGTAATGTGATGTAGAGTAGAGTGGCATAGAATGGGTGGGATGGAGTAGAGTGGAGTGGTGTAGATCAGAGTGGATTTAGAGCAGAGTGGAGTAGCAAACAGTGGTGTAGAGTGGAGTGATGTAGAGTGGAGTGATGTAAAGTGGCACTGTGTGGAATGGAGTGGTGTAGAGTTGCATGCATTTTAGTGGTGTAGAGTAGAGTGTAGTGGCATAGAATGACATAGAGTGGTGAAGAGTGATATAGAGTGAAGCACAGTGTCATGGACCGGTGTGGCGTAGAGTGGCATTGAGTGGCATACAGTACAGTGGCATAGAGTAGAGTGGCATAGAATAGAGAGGTGCAGAGTAAAGAGTCATACAGTGGGATGGCAAAGAGTGGGGTGGAGTGGAGTCCAGTGGTGTGGAGCAAAGTAGCGTGGAGTAGAGTGGAGCAGCATAGACAGGAGTGGTGTGGAGTAGAGTGGTGTAGAGTGGTATAGAATAGAGTAGCGTACAGAGGCATAGAGTAGAATGGAGTGACGAAGAGTGGAGTGGTATAGAATAGAGTGGAGTGGAGTAGACTACAGTGGCATATAGTGCGTGGAGTAGAGGGGCATGAAGTAGAGTGCCATGGAGTGGCGTAGAGTAGAGTGGCAAAGAGTGGCGTAGGGTTAGAGCGGCATAGAGTGCCATAGAGTAGAGCAACAGAAAATGGAGTGGTATAGAGTGCACTGCTGGAGAGTGCTGTAGTAGAGTGGCATTGAGTGGAGTGAAGTGGCGTAGAGTAGAGTGGCAGAGAGTAAAGATGAGTTGCATAGACTGGCATAGAGTACTGTAGTGTAAAGTGCCTTAGAGTGGAGTAGATTGGAGCAGAGTGGAATGGAGTTGATTAGAGTGACATAGAGTGGAATGGAGTGGTATAGAGTAGAGTGACACAGAGTGGGTTGGCATAGAGTGGCATAGAACAAAGTGGCAAAAGTAGAGTAGCATAGAGTAGAGTGTCAGAGTGGAGTGGAGTAGCATAGAGTGGCATTGAGCAGTGTGGAATAGCATAGAGTAGAGTGGCATGAAGTGGCATAGAGTAAAGTGGCATAGAGGAGTCGCATAGAGAAAAGTGGTGTGGAGTAGAGTGGAGTGGTGTAGAGTAGAATGGCATAGAGTGGAGTGGCATACAGTGGAGTCAAGTGGCTTAGAGCAGTATGGCTTAGAGTATAGTAGTGTAGAGTTGAGTTGAGTGGTGTAGAGTGAAGTGATGTTGAGTAATACAGTTGTGGGTGTAAGTAACTAAAACATCAAGAGAGACAGCAGATAGGGTGAAAGCAACATGAAAAAGAAGTTGCATGCCTTTGTTAAAGGTCGATAAGCACATTGAACGTCCAGGAATAATACTGATACACTAGCAAAAAAAAAATAGTGCATTGGTTAAAGACGAGGAAGAACACATGTACTTGGTCCATGCTCTAGAGAGGAGCTAATGCAAGAAAAAAAGGGCAGCTTACAGGAGCTAAGCAATTAAACAATTGGAAATGAGAGTGACAAAGAAAACAACTAATGGTATACTGTGGGTAGGTTGTAAGGCCACTGAATTGTCAATGATACATCTTGCAGCACAATGCTTATGCTGTGTAGGCAAGACCTCATAAAAGCAGACAAAAGGATCCTCACACCAGTCATTATGAGAGCAGGGAATTTTCATGGTGGTTTATTCAAAAGCCCCGGTTCAAAAAAATATTATCCCCAGGAATGCTTCATGTTTTGTGTCAAGAAGGGCCAGACTGGCCGTAGCGGGCACCGGGCATTTCCCCGGTGGGCCACTAGGGTGGGGGCCGGTTTTGTTACTGGGGGCCGGTAATATCAGCCCCCAGTAACAAAATCTGCCGAAACCGGCCATAGCACACAGCTCGGCCGCACCCCCCTCTCCCCTCCTGGGGGCCGGCCGAGCAGTTTGCCAGGGCCGGTTTCGGTTCCCAGTCCGGCCCTGGTGTCAAGGGCGGTATTTTCCCAGTAAAAAATATCACACATACATGCCTTCCGAAGTCTATAAGAAGACTATGCTTGAGCTAATCATATATACACAAAGACTCTGTTCTAAAGCATAACAACTTTGGGAAACACTGTTTACCGCCAAGTTAAACAATTCCATCCTAGTTGTTACAGCTGAGCTACATATAGCCATTTGTAGTTTGTGACACCTTAGTTGAGTTTCACCATTAACATTAAAAGTATGGACTTTAAGCCCAATCCTGCAAAAATGCTATTGTGGTACAAAGTCTAGAGGTGAATTAAGATGTCAGACGGACCCCTTTCGAAACCACCCAAAATTCTTTGATCCACCTGTGATGAATTAAGGCATAAATAATGACATTTCCAAACTGCATCGGAAATCTTCGGAATATAGAGAATCCCTTGATTGTTTTAATCATTGCCAGTGCATTCTGGGAGCTGCTATAGCCCAATTAAATGCACCAAGAGGTACCAAGATGTTCTTCCTTCCCTAAATAATGATATATGACGTCATAGGAATGCAATGGACCAGTGGTAAGCTCTATTGGGAGCGTAAGCTCTAGGTAGTCTGCAGTTAGTGCTTCCGGAAGGAGAGTCTTTGAGCTGTACGTCACCCCCGAGCAAATATTTACACGAGGGTTATTACAGACACCAGTTCTATGCCTTTTACAAATTCCTAAAAAATCAATCAGCTACTTGGAAGATTTCGTTTTTTCTTGGAACTCTTTTATTGAAAGACCTGCTTAGAACTTGTTTTTGAAAACTCGTAGGGTTGATGTGGGATACAGTTTTGGTCAAGTGATTTATAGGTGGGTTCACTAATCCCCAGTGTTACTGTCTAAAAGCAGACTGTACCAAAGTCATTGGGCCAGATGTACGACGCGCAAAATAGCGCCTCGCAAATTGCGAGTCTCTTGCGACTCGCAATTTGCGAGGCGCTATTTTGCATGTACAACAGTGTGTTTAACACTGTCTGCGATTCCCAATGGGGTCGCAAATTGCGAGGCTCATGAATATTAATGAGCCTCTCACATTTTTGCGAGCCCATTGGGAATGACAGGGCCTCCCAGGGATGGTGGCCTGCTGGGCTCAGCAGACCACCATGTCTGGGATTGCTTTTAAATAAAGCAGCTCTTTTTTTTTTTTAAATGCAGCCCGTTTTCGTTAAAGGAAAACGGGATGCATTTAAAAAAAAAAATGAAACGTTTTAGTTTCATTTTTTAAGGGCAGGCAGTGGTCCCCACTGCCTGCCCTTAAAAAATATTTTTGGAGCCAGTCACAAAGGGGAAGGGGTCCCCTGGGGACCCCTTCCCATTTGCGTCTTCATTACCACCCTCTTGAAGAGGGCGGTAATTTGCGAGTGTTTTGCAACCGCAATTGCGGTCGCAAAACCTTCATACATGGCTCTGCGGTCGCTATTAGGAAGGGAACGCCCCTTCCTAATAGCGAGTCGCAATACACTATTTTGCGATTCGCAAATTATTTGCGACTCGCAAAATAGTGTAAGTACATGGCCGAGACTAAAATTGAATGCGCAAACGGGTCGCAAACCCGTTTGCGCATGCAATTTTACGTCGTACATCTGGCCCATAGTGCTAGTTGTTTCTTAGTGGGTATAAGTGTCATACCCAGTTCAGGCGTTTTGCACTATTTTATTTGTATCTTTTCATTTCCAATTTTTAGCACAGGGATACAAATAGCAGAACTTAAAGAAAAAAAAAATGCACTACAGGTCCTAGTCACAGTGGGCATGGGACAATTTCAGATATCTGGATTTGGGGAAGTTCATAACGGATATTACTGTGTGACCAGCAATACCGAAGTTCAGTGAGCCACGAGGAGGAAAATCAACTTGTTCTTTTTGTAATCATTATGCCAGTGATGGTTACGTCGGCATTGTTGACTTGGAGATAGATCACAATGGAACTGGAATACTAGTTTCCCTTAAGTACTGGCTGATTTCCGAGAACAGAGGCCAGAGACGGAGAAAAGATACGAGAGTGAGGCTGCAGATGTGACTGACGTTGCTTACACTAGCAGAAGGGAGGAGGCACTTTTTTTACCTGCATGAATCTTCGGGGGGCCTGCAGCAGGGACGTGCCTATAGGGCACTGCACCTCTGGTGACTCCGCCATAGGAACAAGAGGTGTGCCTATGCCAAGCAATGATGTTCATACGTATTTACTGTCATCTCATGATTACTTTGGAGCACTGAGATAAACAGGAAGATAAAAAGGAAAGAACAAAACAGGAAGGAAAGTAAACGCACATTTTTAAAGTTGAGCAGGATGAGGTGAGAAGAAACACTATCCGAAAATCTTTGATCGCCGACTTTGGTAAAAAGTCTTCAGTATCTTTTGTTTGCCAAATCCTCTCTATATTAATCGAAGTGTTTTCTTGGGTGCCCTGCTGCTAGTAACATTCTGTCGGAAGCAGAACGTGCCTATGGTTTAGCAATACTCAGATCTGTAATTTGAAAATCATGTTCTGTTGATACATGGCGCACTTCACACACTGACACCATTGCACCTTTCACTCGACTCTAGGTGATGTGTCACATTTACAAATAGCACAAACCGGTGCTTCAATAATGAACGTGTTAACAATTCTTAACATTAAGTTTTTTCTGATCTTGCTGTAAGTTTTCCCTGTCCAGGTGCTCGTGCAGGCAAAGCATCAAATTGATGTCTAGCTTGCATGCCATTGCAACATGGGGCCTGACTGCATAAAGTGCGCACTTGAAGTGCTAATTTAAGACACATTTACAAAAAAACACTCTGGGACACATGTATCAAAAATCCATTTTGCATTCCTTAAATAGCGAATTTCAGGTAATCGCTATTTAAGGAATGGAAAAAGGTATGCAAGAAAATAGAGATTACCTAATAGCGATTCCTACAGAGTCGCAATCGCAATTAGGTAATCACAATTAGGTAATCGCAATTAGGTAATACCACTCTATTCTTTCCTAAAGGCCCATAGGTGTGAATGGTTTTGCATTACCTAATTTGCAAATACCTAATTGGTAATCGCAAATTAGGAAATTCAAAAGCAAGGGTGCCTGGGAGCCTAAGGTCCCCCTGAAGCACACCCCAAAAACAAATGTGCATATGCAAAGCACACACATGCCCTAGGGACAGGTGTGCGCTACATGGCACTTTGAAAAGTGCATTTTTGTGCATTTTCAAAAATTGCACATGGTTACCAACGACTTGGAGTTAATGGTAACAGCATTTCCTAAATGCACAGTTTGCAGTTACAAAATGCTTGGTACATTTGCGTAGATAATCACGAATTTTGATTCTCTATTTGTAGTCGCAATTGTAGGTAATTGCAAAAATGAGCAATTACCTAAAATGCTCTGCCAAAGCCTTTCATACATCTTGAAAGGCTATTTTGGATTCGCAAATGGCCGAATTTGGGGCCAGATATACAACCCTTACAATTTGCGAGCCACAAATTGCGTCGTTTTGTGACTTGCAGTTTGCGACTCGCAAAATGTAATTTATAACTGTGTCTCAGACACTGTTTGTGATTCCTAATGGGGTCGCAAATTGCATGCCTCATTAATATTCATGAGGCAGGTGCAATTTGCGACCCAATTGGGAATGGCTAGCACTCCCAGCGATGGTGGCCTGCCGGGGTCAGCAGACCACCATGTCTGTGACTGCGACTGCTTTTTAAATAAAGCAGGTTTTTTTTTTTAATGCAGCCTGTTTTCCTTAAAGGAAAACGGGATGCATTTAAAAAATAAAAATAAAACATTTCTGTTTCACTTCTTAAGAGTAGGCAGTGGTGCATGGGACCACTGCTTGCCCTTAAAAAATATTTTCGAATCCATTAACAAAGGGGAAGGGGTCGCCTGGGGACCCCTTTCCCGTTTGCGAGTGGCTTACCACCTACTTGAAGTAGGTGGTAAACTGAGAGTGTTTTGCGACCGCAATTGCACTCACAAAACAATTGTACATTGAAGTGCGAGTTGCTATTAGGAAGGGACGCCCTTGGCACGCCCCTTCCTAATAGCAAGCCGCAAACCCTATTTTGCGAGTTGGTAATAGGTTACAGACTCGCAAAATAGGGTTTGTACATGTGGCAGACCAATTTTGCCGTTGCAAACGGGTTGATTTCCCACTTGCGACCGCAATAAACGGTCGTACATCTGGCCCTTAGTGATTCACACCGTTTGAGAATGAAAAATGGTTGAATACATGTGGCCCTCTCTTAATTAGTACCAAGGGCGTTTAAAAGAACCACCCAAAAAAGACTTGTGATCTATTCACTGATGTCTGGGCACCCTTGCATCCGTGGTACTGTCCTTATGTTATGCCCTTAAAAACTTTTTTTGTAAATGAAATATTCACATACTTAGGCTTCATGTACAAAGATTCTATGGAAGAAATCGTTAATTGCAACAAATATCGATTTGCAATTACTTAAATGGAATATACAACATTAATTTATCAGAAGTTGTTGCAATTTGCGCACCGACATCTTACAAATCCATTGGCATTTTGAGAACAGACCAATGTAATAATAGGTTGTTTCTCAAAATACTGATTCACAGTAGGTCACAATTCTACCTAACTCATTATTATGCATAGGGTACGTCACACATTGTGACCCACTACGATTGGCTACATTCACAGACATGGTGGCCTGCTGGGGTCAACAGATCACCATGTCTGTAATTGCTTTGAAATAAAGCAATTTCTTTTTTTTTTAAATACAGATGCATATTAAAAAAAAAATACAAAATTTCACAAACCATTTGTATGAGCAGACAGTGGTCTCACAGACTACTGCCTATTCATAAAAAACGTTTTTGTGAATATTCATAAAGGGGAAGCATTCCCATGGGGACCCCTTCGCATTTGCGAATGGCCTATACTTCCGCTGAAGTGGTGGTAAAATATTAATGTTTCGCCACTGGATTTCGGTCACAAAACATTGATATATAGCTTAAAGATTCGGTATCTGAAAGGAATGCCCTTAACACGCCCCTTTCAAATACCGAATCTTTAGTTATTCCCAAATCCAATTAGCGATTCGGTAAGAATCGGTAATCTGTTCGAATCAGAGCCTTGCCATCTGAAAAATTGCTTCATACATGAGGGCCCTATTTTTTTATTTTAGGAAAAATGTTTTTTTTTCTGTAGCTACCCACTAATACAGGTCAAGGGTACTGAGTGCCCATTGTAGACCGTGGTGCTGCTTTACCAGCTGATAACTGTTGGGCTGAGGTTGGCATGGGCTTTGTCTACGTCCTCTTATGCTCCTCTTGAAAGTAAGGTACTTTTGAGTAGTGCTGTGGCAGTTCTGTGCTTTTATGTCTTTTTCTGTGCCCCCATGTGAGATTTGTAGCAAATGAAAGCTCCAATATAAGCAAAAACACTAAATACAGCCCATACCAAACACGTTTCACAACACGCATAAAGAAGCTAAACTTTAACATGCACTATATCACTACCAATAAGTGCCCCCACACATGCAGTCCTATTTGAGAGCAGAGTAAATGCGATTAGAGGTGGTGTGGTACATAAATCACATACCTGTTAGTTAGTGGAATATAGCTGTGTGGGTCTAAGTGAAGAACCCAAATACAGCAATAAATAATGCCTGGTGGTCAACTTTGTCCAACAAAAGGCACCCCAGCCATGCACACCACTAACAACAATTCTTGCCTGAACAGTTGAACTTATTTGTGCAGACACCTCACTTTACAAGTGTATAGTCATTTGCATTTATAAATGGATTTGCTCACTTGTAATAATATACCAACATGGGCAATATCATGTATGAACCAGTTCCAGTGGAAATTTGTGGGCAAACCAGGGTGGGGAAGCCGGCCTACATTGATGAACATCAATAAGCCTATAAGCATTGTCAGGCACTTTCCAACCCTGGACAAAGATAGAGTACCAGAACTACCCCAGTCAAATTGTGACTGTCAGAGCTTCCCAGGACTACTCTAGGGGGGAGATTTACAAAAAGGACAGGGAGGGAGATATGGCTCTCTCCTCCCCTTTCCCTTGCGCCGGCGGTGATTTCAGCTGCCGTGCGCCATGCACACACCTTAGCGCTGGGGTGTGTGCATGAGTGTAGCAAAGGTTTTGTACAGGAAGGGTACCCTTACTGTACAAAATACTATGCTAGGCACAAGGCAAAGCAATTCTCACTTTGCATACGTGCTGCACAGTGCAGCACGCATGCAAAGTCAGAAAAGGAAGGAGAAATGAAAGCATTTCTCCTTCCTTGCGCCTAGTTGCAAAGGGCGCAGTTTTATCACGCTAAACTCAATCTACTGTTTTCAGTAAATTGGGTTTAGCGTGAGAAACCTTGGGTGGTTGCATGGGAACGCCCATGCACCACCCTTGGCACGCCCCCATGGCGCAAAGCGCTGCTTCGCATTACTTTTACGTTATTTCCAGCGCTAAACAAGTTTAGCACTGGAAAGTTGATTAGAAAAAAAAGATTTTGCGCCGTTTTGCGTCACTTTTATGACGCAACCACGGCACAAAATCTTAGTAAATCTCCCCTCTGGAATCCTTGGTGAATTCTAAAAAAAAGATGGAACTTTACCCCAAACAGAGGTGTATGTCAGTAATAGCAAATGAAAGACATACTATTTTTGCAAATATTTCCACAGTAACCAAGTCCAGTGACCACTAATTCTTTGTAGCAATTTTATAGATAAGGCACTCTGAAGTGGCTCAAAGGTAGCAAGTTGGCACTTATACAACATCCACACACATAGGTACATAAATATACATAAAAAATAAACATGTCATCACAATGAGCAAAACTGGAATCCACTAGCAAATAGTTTTATACAGTGCTATGGGCAGACATTTCTCACACCACCGCCACTAGAGAATCTGTGTTGATTGATTGCAAGATTGGTGCTGGCTGCATATGTGTAGGAGACACCATCAAAAAGGTGCACTATTAATTTGCTCAGCTAGTAAGTGCGCTTTAATATCTATGGGTTGGATGTATGAAACTTTTTTTTGGTCACAAATGGGTTAGTTGAATTGCAGAATCGGCCCGTTTGCAAATGCAAAACAGCATTTCAGTATGTGAGAATCCCAAATTGTGATTCGGTAACACATTACTGAATTGCAATTTGGGTGTGCGAATATATAGCCGTTTGGTATTTGGAAGGGGCATTTTTTAGGGCGTTCCTTCCAAATACTGAATCTGAATGGGATGTATTAATGTTTTGCAATCAAATTCTGATGCAACACATTAATATTTTATGAACACCTCGAAGAAGGTGGTAACCCATTTGCATATGGGAAGGGTCCCCAATGGACCCTTGCCCTTTGAGACTTTTAAAATAAATCTTTTTGAGAGCTGGCAGTGGCCCAACTGCCTGCTCTTAAAAAACTTAAACTTAAACATTACATTTTCATTTTCATTTTTGAACGCATCCCAGCAGTTGTCCAACTGCCTGCTCTTAAAAAATGAAACTTAAACATTTTCTTATCTTTTTTTAAATGCATCCCATTTTCATTCAGCTACATTTAAAAAAAAGATTGATTTGTTGAAAAGCAATCACAGACATGGTGGTCTGCTGACTCCAGCAGACCACCACAAACTGTGACCTAGCCCATTAATGTTCATGAGGTAGGTCGATTTGCCACCCACTAGTAATCGCTATTCAATAGTTGTAAGTTTTTTTACATTAGGAATTGCGATTTTTTTATTGCATTTTGGCAAGAATCGCAATTAGGAAATCGCAATTCCTACTTTTTGTACATATGGCCCCAAGTTCTGAACTAATAGGTCAAAAGACTTTCTCTCTAGGCAGTGATCCTCCTTATACGTAACTGCTTTTGATACCATATGATGTATGTGAGATTACAAGTTATTTTATCAAATTGAATGCCAATGGACATAATCTGTTGTGAGGCCTAAAACACTGCATGAGCTAGTTCTCCTTTATTTGAAAAGGATGGAACTGCTTCATTGTTAATTCTCTTTTATCAAGGTCGTTTACCTGCACTCTCTGTTCTTTGTCTTCTAAATCAAGGAAGCTATTATGTTTTCTTGGGCTACCAACTGGGACTAAACAATGGAGCTGCAACTGTTTTGAGATTGGGACTGCTGGCCACCAACATTAGTTCATTAAAGTATTATGGTTGTGAAAAATCTATATGCTACTTAAAGAGTAACCAATGTGCCTCATCACAAACTGACACTGTTGTGATAGCCTTCCACCATCGTATGGACGAAATCTAAAACCCAGCCTCCGCTGATGATTGATCCATGTAAATATGTGAAATGAGAGAGGTTGTCTTAGCCTGACTCCTGGTTCGTGTTTTACCTGTTTGGCTATTAGTGCGTGCTATCTTAAAACGACCTCAGAAGAGAGATAAGGGAATACTGGATTGAGCCGTATAAAATGGCAATATCCATGCTTTTCATCTGATGTTTTGCACACACATGTATAGCTGTCACCATTGTTGGCAATATAAGTTTTTATTAGGGGTGGGCAGAATCACGCAGAATTACATTAAACTTCTGCAGGATTGAGCGGAATTCCACTGCAGGGTGAAGTGGGCATTTAGGGCTATTTTCATAGCGCTAAATGCACCCTTGTGTCCAAAAATTGATGCAAGGGGGCATTTTGCGCTATGAAAAGAGCGCAGCCAAACATAGCAAGTGGTATGCAGTGGTTTCTAAACTTTAGAAACCACTGCGTACTTTAATTCCACCGGCTGTTACAATGTTGGAAGATGACTAATCAAGGTTAACAGTTAGTCCTGATGGAAAGAGAAAAGAAGCTGGGCAAATATCATTTGTAAATGTTATGCTGATGTGGTTAAATAAGTTAAACAGTTGAAAATCCTACTTCAATATTTCTTCACGTTCATTCAATGTAGTGAAGAAAGTCCAAGTTGTGTGACCAATCTGTTGGTGGGGTGTGCTATATACCGATCCTTTCTCTCCTGTGTTCCTTGCCTCATTCATCTCTGATGAGTCACTTACACTGCAGCAACCCATCCATAGTGGGCTGAGGGGCCATGCCCCACCCCCACCTTTTTCCAGGCAAAAAGAGTGTCTGTCAAGCTGAGCAAAGCTCAGCCTTACAGACACTCTTCTGGTTCACACCAGGCAGCCAAGAGCTAGAAATGCGAACATTGCCAGGCTGAGTATTTCACAGCCCTGTGGGTGTGACCTCCTCAGCCTTGCAAAAGTGCCTCGAGGCCCTCCTCCTCATGACCAAGAGAAGCGTCACCGATTGACTCGGACATCGGCGCTTCAGTTTTAAGCCCTGAAGTGCCCAAGGCTGAGTGTCAATCAGCGACACCTCATCACACAATGGAGTGGGTTCAGCAGTCTCACTGACCCTATCCCACTCTGTGACGAGATTGAGACTTCAGCCCTCCTTCTTTGGATGCCAGCCAATGAGGGAAGGCAGCAGTCCCAATCCTCCTGAGACCTCAGACGCTTCCCTATCAGAGAGCTGTTGTTGTGGTAAGTTTTTTGTGGTTTTTTTGTTTGATGCGTGCATGCGTGTATCTATAAATGTATGTTCATTTGCTAGTGAGTTTTAGAAATGGGGTCTCTGGTTGTCAGTGGTTTGCACCCTGTCCAAGTAAGGGCTCTCACTCTAATCAGGGTAAGGGGATTACACAGCTAAGATAACCCCTGCTCACCCCCTTAGTAGTTGGGCACAAGCAGTCAGGCTTATCTCAGAAGCAATGTGTAAAGCATTTTTATGTACACACACAGTAACACAGTGAAAACACTACAAAATGAGTCCACACCATTTTAGAAAATACCAATATTTACCTGAATAACACAAGACCAAAATGACAAAACTCCAACTTACACATGTAAAGATATTGTTTTTCAAAGACTAAATCAGTTCAGTCCATAGAAATCTATTGATGCGTCACGTTTAGCACAAGTACCTTGGATGCATTAAAATTCAAAGATGAAACAGGCGCAATGGAGGTGAGGCACTGAAAAAGCAAAGCGATGCGTCAGTTCCTTACCCCCAGGGGAGGTGATGCATCGGTTTCTTACTGGAAGGTGAGGTGATGCGTCGATCTCCGTACAAGGGGCCTCGGTTCATTACTGCTGGGCAATGTTGAGTAAGAAATCGGTGCCCAGGAACAATGTGTCGAAAATCCAGACGTGCTGCGTTGATTCCACCGCAGTGAAACAGGCGCTGCATCGGAGTTGGAGTGGTGCATCACGGACTTTGGTGATGGGGTGCTCGAAACTCACGATGCAGCTGTTCTTCTGACGCAGAGTGATGGAAAGCTGGGGTCTGCCATGAAAGCTGTGGAAAATCAGGAACCACATTCCAGTGCTGGCAGTGGCGATGCGTCAAAGTTTGTGGCAATGCGTCAATAAAAAAAGGCACTGGGAGTGGATGCATGGATTTTCTCCTTCAGTTCATCAAATTCCACTTCCAAGAGCCCAGGAACTGGATTGCCAGTGGCATATATTGAAGAGGAAACATTAATTGCCACTTCCGTTCTTTTGATTCGTCGGACAGTTTCTTTGTTAATTCACTTGCCTCTGCCATTGTTTCACTGTTTACACTGTTAATTGTGTCCTTTATAATATCTGTTGTGTACTATAGGAGCACCTTTTGTCCATTGTCTTACTGTCATTTTATATCGGTTTTTTAGTAAAAGATGTTTTTGCAATACATATTGTTTAATTGATTATGGGTACCTTTTCATAACCTTTTCATATGACTTGTGTTCTATTTATATTGTCTCCAATTGGTTTTCTTCTGTATTCATAACAAATGTTGTTTCTTTTTATGTAATTTTTTGCTTGAACCACTGTTATTATTATAACCAGGAACTGGATTTGGCATTACTTGGCAAGTCAGGACTCTCAGCAGGAAAGCCCAAGCACTGGTAGGTGAAATCTGTAATGGCCCTGAGACTTCTTAACAGGAGGCAAGCACACTCAAGCCCTTGGAGAACCTTGGCAGCAGGCTACAGAGGGCAAAGTGCATTCCTTTCGCACCCAAGACAGAAGCAGCAAGCAGTAGGGCACCACAACAAAGCAACAGGCAGAGTGGCAGCCCCTCCTACAGCATCCAGCTCTTCTTCCTGGCAATGGAAATTACACTTAAAATATATGTCAAGGCAATCCCCATGCTACTTTATAGGAGACAGCAGTATTTCACTATTAGAACATGTAAAACACCACATTACATGTCCTACCTTTTAAATACACTGCACCCTGCCCGTGGCGCTGCCTTGGGCCTACCTTAGGGGTTACTGCCATGTAGTAAAAGGGAAGATTTGGGCCTGGCAAGTGGGTGCACTTGCCAGGTTGAAATGGCAGTTTAAATTGCACACACAGATACTGCAGTGGCAGGTCTGAGACGTGTTTGCATGCCTACACATGTGGGTGTCAAAATCAGTGCTGCAGGCCCACTAGTAACATTTGATTTACAGGCCCTGGGCACACCTGGTGCACTTCACCAAGGACTTACTAGTAAATCAGATATGCCAGTCATGAATAAAGCAATCACCAATACAATTTACACAGAGAGCATATGCAAGTTAGCACTGGTTAGCAATGCTAAATTGCCCAGAGTCCTAAAACCAACAAAAACAGGTGAGAAAACATAGGAGGAGGAAGGCAAAAAGCTTGGGGATAACCCTGAAAAATGGGCCAGGTCCAACAGTGAGTGTTAGGAATGGGTGCATGTGTGAATGGATGAGTGTGAGTGAAATGTAGGTGTGCATGTGTGCCTTCCCCGCCCCCTCCCTGGTAAAATTACCGGGTTCACTGCATTTACATGTGCGATTGACCACTGGTGTAAGGATTGTCTGATGTTTTTGTGAGGCCTGGTGCACATACATAGTGTGTTTCTTCTGATATTGCCAGGTGCAATAAGCACTTGTTTCTGAGTAATAACATAAATTTAGTGCCGGGAAAGATAAACCAGTACAACTGCTGCCATCCAGTAGTAAACCCCCATAAGCTGCCTCATTATTAATGAAGATGGCAGGTCTCGGCAGCACTAAGACAACCTTGATCGCCGCAACAGATGACATCCACACCCTCCTCGACAGAGGAAAATCAGCCCCCCTGATCCTCCTTGACCTCTCCACAGCCTTTGACACCATTTCCCACCACACACTCATCAACCACCTATATCAGACTGGTATCACAGACAATGCACTTAAATGGATGGCAGCCTTTCTCTCGGGACGCACCCAGAGAGTCCACCTCCGTCCCTTCACATTGCATGCCAAGCACACCATCTGCGGCTTCCCACAAGGCTCATCCCTAAGCCACTCTTCAACATCTAAATGTCTCCGCTCGCAGACATCGTCAGATCACACAACATTAACTTTATCTCCTACACCGATGACACTCAGTTCATTCTCTCACTCTCAGCCGACCCCACCTCGACGAAGACCAATTTCCACAACTGCATGAAGAACGTCTCAACCTGGATAAAGGACAGCTGCCTGATGGCCAACAGGGACAAAACTGAAGTTCTGATCTTCAGCAGACACACCGCACTCTTGAACGACTCCTGGTGGCCGGAGGTACTCGGGCCAGCCCCTATGCCGAAAGACCATACCCGCAACCCCGGCATCATCCTCAATAGCGAACTCACCATGTGATGTCAGGTCAACACCGTCTCTTAAGCCTACTCCATATGTTCCGCATGCTCTGTAAAATTTTCAAGTGGATCACCATCAACACCAGGAAGACAGTGACCCAGGCCCTCATCACCAGCCAACTCGATTACAACAGCAACACACTTTATGCAGGCACCATCACCAACCTCATGCAGAGACTTCAGACAATTCAGAACTCAGCTGCCAAACTGATCCTCAACCTGCCCAAAAGAACCCACATCACCCAGTACCTGAAAGACCTCCACTGGCTCCTGGTTCAGAAGAGATGCCACTTCAAGACCCTGACTCACGCCAATAAAGCCCTCCACGACCTAGGACCCGCTACATGAACCACCGCCTGTACTACCACCGACCCCCAGGAACCTCCGCTCCACACACCTTGCCCTCACACAGACCCCTCGCATATGCCGCTGCCACGCTGGAGGACATTCCTTCTCCCATCTTGCTGCCAAAGTCTGGAACACCCTCCCCCTCCACCTCCGCACCACACCCTCGCTGACCCACTTCAGGAAGGGGCTCAAGACCTGGTGGCTTGATTGAGACATGCAGCAAGCACCTGGATAACCTCTCGGGTGAAAAGCTGTGCTCTACAAGTACTGATTGATTGATTTCCTTTCAATTACAAATCTATAAATACATTTTGCTGAAGGAGTTCCAGGGCCTGGAAAGTGCAGGCCTAAGGCACGCTTCCTCCCTCTGCCCCTTCTTGCAACAGCCCGGCTCGGCATCAAAGATCAGTGCAAAGAACTGCATGTATAGTGTGCTAGAATTCAAGTTTGGGGTTTTAGAGGTTACCATCTACCACAATAGCACTTAATACAAGCCCTCCCCATAAACAATAGCACCATAGATATACTATTGCTCGGGCCCACCAGAACTGTAATGAAAGGGTGCGAGAACGGAGACAGTGGCAATGGGGCGTGCAATGGGTGTTGCTGTGGGCGTTCCACCGCAACACTCATTGCTTTGTGATGCTGCCCCAGATTTACAAGGCTGGGGCAGCGGCTAAAACTAAGGCAAGGTAATACCTGGTCTTAAAATGGTGATACGAGGAGAAATTATTAATTTCTCCTCATTTTTTGCTCTTTCTATGCGTGCTGCATTCTGCAGCACGCATTGAAAAAGCAAATCACCATTATTGATTGTTTATGTGCAGGAAGGTGTCCCTTCCTGCACATAAACAATGGCCCCTTTTAGTATATATGCCCCAAAGTGCAATACATGCAAAATCGCCATAAGCTGTACAGAACTGTATTCAAATTAGCACCTCTTATCAGTTTGTATTTATAGACAATACAGGAATAGTAATTGGTATTTGTGGAAATCAAACTTTATTGTTGACAATTCTGAGAAAACAACACCAAGTTATTAAGTGACATTCTTGTGAAAGCAAAATAAGGGAATTCTGCGGACACCGAAATCTAAAGGTATGACTATGAACCAAACAAAAAAACAGCAGTGCAGATTATCTCGAAAGACAACAGAATTCTGACGAAACCCTGCGAAATGAAACTGAACAGAGCATCCGAGAGAGAACAAAATCAAGAGACATATGTTTAAATCCAAGACTTGCATGAGCAACGCCAAAGAAAGAAAAATTATGGCACAAGATACAAGAAGGAACAAAGCGCACCACCTAAGTCTGACAGACTCAAAAGTAGCAATAAACTGCTGATGCACTAACAAAGATAAAGAGGGGGGGGTGAAATGTTCAGAAAGTGGAAAATGTTGTATTTGCACTTGTGTAAAATGAGCAAGGTATTGAATCTCTCCCTCTCTCTCTTTGTCTCTCGCTCACTCTCTCTCATTCCAATCCCCTTTTTCCCTTCAGCACTGTCCAACAAAATGAATCAATCACCGCTAGATTTTGGGGGTGAAGGAGGTGTAACCTCAAGCATCGCTCCCACTGTGTCTGCAACTACCAGGTCAGATATAATTGATTCAATATTTCCTCTGCCATGTGAAGATTTAACTGACGGTTTTGTAAGCACCAAAGATGGGTCATAATCATACGTGAGTTGCATGGGCATCACCCCAGCTACGAGTCTACATATGCAAGTTTATGTTTGCAGAACCTGCTCTAGAAGAGCCACTATGTCTGGCTCATGAGGGGTGTTACCCCAAAACCGGTCCCAGGATGCTTGTCTCCGGTTCAGGGAAGACCTGGCTTGGCAGTTATGGCTGGACTGATCCCATGAGGCACAGGGTCAAGACTGATTTGCATATAGCTGGGTCTGAACTGAGATGGCGAAGTGAGCTAAAGAATGTTGATGGATTCAATCCAGAACTGTGACTGGGGGTGAGTGTCTGAAAAGTTTCAGCGCTGCTTTGTTCGCTCTAAGTTGGCAGGGTATGCCCAGACATGGGTCCTTTGCTCACTTTGCCTCTGGATTCAAGCTAGCCTGGCTGATGAGGGGTGTTACCCAGAAACTGATCCCAGGATGCTCTTCTCTGGTTCAGGGAAGACCTGGCTTTGCATTTCGGGCTGGACTGTTCCCATGAGGCACAGGGTCAAGACTGATTTCCATATAGCTGGGTCTGAACTGAGGTGGCGAAATGAGCTAAAGAACGATGGATTTAACCCAGATCTGTGACTGGGGTTGAGTGTCTGATAAGTTTCAGAAGCTCTGCCCATCATCTCCTTGTGTTTACTATGTCTCAGGAAGCACCTGGGATTGCAGGAGCAGCCAGTTAGATGTGTTTGATGGGGTTAGTGGCTGGAAGGAGATTGAAGGCTGAAGGTGGAACATGCAGGTGCCGTGATCACTACATAGCACCGTGATCACTACATAGCACTTGAACTGTCTTCCTTATTCGTCTTCTATTTCTGAAAATTCAGTGTATGGTATGTATCAAGAAAGCATTTATCATGCTTCTATCTGTCACTAGGCAGATACACATATACCCACACCCACAGTCCCCCACAAAATGACAGTTTCCTCACAAACTCTTGCTTCTAGTTCTGGCCCTCGTTTCTTCTGCTCACACCTCTCATTCACAATTAGTCACACATCAAATGCAATAAGTACCACACTCTCTCTCTCGCACAATCATTCCTCCATTAGCTCTGCCTCCTCATACATGCTATCTCCTGTCACCCCTCTCATAGCTACTCTTCTGACTCATGTTCATAACTATCACTCCACCAGGACTGCATGATCACGATAACCCCACCTACAGAGTGAAACCCGTTGTATCGCCTTGTGAGGAAGCAGCAGGCTGGATGAATTGGGGGAGGGGGGCTGTTTGAGAGAGCGAGCTCTCGTCCACTTCTCTGAGTAATTTACCAAGCTATGCAGCACCGCAGTACCATTTCAACCTTTTCATCAACACTTTCCCCCACCCCCCTTCATTACAAGTACACACCGATTATTATATATCAAAGGCCTAGTTTTAATGTTATTATGTACCTGTCCTCTTCTGCATATGCAGGTTTGGTCTCCTTGGGCTCAGCGTCTCTCTTAAATCTGCACTCACTCTGGTAGTGTGATCCCTTCATGTCCACACTCTCACAGAGAAATTAGGCATTTGCTCAACCTCTTATCCCTGGAACCTCTTCAAACTATATTTGTCCCCCCAAAAAGTCAAACTCAACATTAAGTCAGTGAAAGAGAGGAGGATAAAAGAATGCTCTGACTAGAGCAGCCGCTTCCTCATGCCGTTTCCATCTAACCATCACAACACACTTACCCCCATGGATTCACTTGTGTATGTGGATCCTCTGCACCCTGTTACATGAAACCTGAGGAAACAACTACGTTGCACCAAAGGTTATGGTCCAGACCAGGTCCCATCGCTGCGGCTCTACACTCTTCCCTCTCTGACTCTCACCAACACTGCAAGGGGGCCCCTACACACTATGGAGAGGTTGGACCACCATCTGGTGGCCATTCCATCCTCCCAACATCCACAAACATCCTTTCATTCCCTACGTCCCCACATGGGTCATTCCACATACCAGTCTCAGCTTGCAGCACACAACAGGAATTGGACCTGATCAAAATTGTAGGCCTGATGCATGAAGCATGGCTTCCAAAATAGTCATGTACAGGTCCCCAAAACTGCCAGGAGACCCTCTTCATCAGGGAACCAGTCCGTCCGAAATATTTCTTCCACCAGCCACCTAAAATGCTCACTTCTTTCCTGTACACAGTGCTAGGTCTGAACCTCGAAAAGCGTCCTGTTTAATGCAGATTCACAGGGCGGCATCTGGTGCCTGCTGAGTCCCCCCTTCCTCTGTGAGTGCCTCTAAAGAAGTCCTCCATCATCCATGAGCAGAGCCCCCGCCCAAACAGTGGAACAACCTCCAATGCTTGAGACATGCAAGAGAGGCATGTGGCCATGAGGACTTCCGTACATACTACGAAAGCCGGCCCAATAGTAACTTATGGTGCGCTGACATGGGTGCCAGTTTCAAATACCTCCATTGATAACTCAGACGCTACCATTTGGAGAAAATAAACATTTCAGATGACTTTCTACTTTTTTAAAAACTGGAACTGACGTCCTCCTGGGTTATAACACTGTCAATTATTGGTATGGCTTTATAAACTCTTAAGCACCACACCTTAGTCTGAAACTTTGCACATCCCTAAAATAAAGTAACACACTGTATTAGAAAGGGTGATATATTTGCCTGTTTTGTTGGTGGGCGATCAATTCCAACAATATCTGTCAAACTAGTTAAATATTTATCTGTTTATCTAGCTTCCTATCTTTTTCTCTATGTGTCTGTCTTTCTGTCTGTTTGAATCTATCTATCTATCTATCTATCTATCTATCTATCTATCTATCTATCTATCTATCTATCTATCTATCTGCCTGCCTGCCTGCCTGCCTGCCTGCCTGCCTGTCTGTCTGTCTGTCTCTCTGCCTGCCTGCCTGTCTGTCTGTCTGTCTGTCTGTCTGTCTGTTTATCTATCTATCTATCTATCTATCTATCTATTTTTGTATATTCGATGCTCCATTCGCTCCTTCATGTCTATAGAGCTTTTTCTTCTCTGTTTCCCTCATATCATTGTATAGATCTATTTATCTTTGTCCATCTATATCTGACTGTATGTATCTATCGATCGACCTACCTATCTCACTCTATCGACCTGCCAACCTATTTGTCTGCAAGACTAGTTTTCAACAAGACAGCAGACACTGTTGGGCATCTGATCCGAGTTTGACTCAATGTAACTTTTGAAAAAGGCAGCTATGATTGCTTGGTATATTTCCACCATCTGTGTGTATGTCACAACAAGTTATTTTCGACCATAAGTGATGATCATACATAACTGACTCACGGTACTACTCTTAAATATACGTCCACCTACGTTCACTTATAACGTCACTCATCACCCATGACAAAAACATGTTTATTTAGTGCTCCCTACAATGACTGTTTGCTGTTATTGTAACTTTCCACATAAAAAGCGAAAAACAGGCTCGTGAAATGTTTGATATTAAGCATCGAGATGGAAAAATAGACTGTATGTTCCTGAACCAGGTAAAGTGAATAAACATCCATTTTCTATAATGAAGGCTTGATTGTGATAAAATGTAATCTAACGGGCATTTATGACAGGATATTTGTTTTAAAAAAAATTAAAACAGGAGACAAAGAACCAGGGTCATTTTGTGAAGAAAAACTTGCGACAGAGCACAAAGAAGGCATAGTCGTCACTTACCTTATGGTTCGGTGTAAAATATTATGAGAATCTGTTGCTAGAAGAACCACCGAGACACGGTAGGGCTAAAGGCATGTCTCATGATACATCGGGATACTTGTCGGCCGCTCGCTAGATTGGGCTGCTGGTCTGTGCCCTACTAAATGGAAATAACGGTCTGTCTCTTGCTAGATACGGAAAACGGTAAGTCCCCTACTGGGTGGGGCTAATGATCTGCCCCCTGCTGCAAGGGGAGTTGTGTGCTAAAAAACCTCGTTGTAGCTGCAGGAGAACAGGATCAAATGCACTCCATTGCGACCCTCTCCTTTGCAACTCTTTTACTCGTCCTGGACTCCCACAACATTGAGGCTCTTTTATTTGCATTATATTGTAGTAGTACTAACATAGCGCACTCCTACCTCTTGCACTTTCTGAATTGTCAAGTCAGCAGTCATTCCATATGTGTCATTTATATAGCGCTTTATAACGCTTTATAGCCTTGATAAGATCATTCAACACACAAATTCACTTCAGGTTCCCTGGTACACTTTTTAGAAAAGAAAAAAAAAATCAATAAAGAAAAACATTGACGAAATATACATTGATCAGGAGCAATTATCCCAAAAGAACCACAAAATGCAACAAATGAATCCTCATAAAGGGGGGGAGGGAAACGAGGGTGGGGGAGCCCTCCATTGGTGCGTATGATACATTGTATTCTATCTGCCGCGTTGGGAGAACGTTGTGCATGTCTCCCATAGCAGGGCCGTGAGAGACTGTATGGTACTAGGTCATTGTGCATCACAACCATTATAAGTAGGAACGTGTAAGGCGCTATGGCGTCAGAATATCGACTGTTACTGGGTACCCTTTAAGTGCATTTTGAAATCGGTGTTGGCTCTAGGTTGGTTTTTATATAGTGTTGATTGTAGTGCAGCCTAAGTATGAACAGCTGGGTGCTGTGCATGACGTATGAAAGTGCAGTAGGCCACCTTAGCACAGTGCATATAAGAATAGGCGTAGTCGCACATGCAATTAAGATCTTTAGGTAGGACGGTTTTATGAATCGAGGTAGTCATTGGTGTGGCCAAAAGGATAGTTAGTATATGGATTGCACCCGATGGTGAAAGCAGCCACAAATCATTGATATAAGGTCCACCAAAAGGCGCTAATAGATATAACATTCAAAGGCGAACGTGTAGTAGTATAATTGGTCTAGGATGGAGCAATAGTGCCCAGACCAAGACTTAGACATCTGCATGTGTCATCTGCAGTCTGTTCAGAAGTGAGAGGCTCTCTGCTGCTGAGAATTTAACTCACAGGGTGACGTGAGTCATGTTTTTGGAAAAAACAGTTTTGCTGCTGACCTGTAGGTGGTTGTGAATTATCCTTATTTTCTTGGAGAGGATGTGCCACAGGGGCATATTAACAACGAGGCGATAAGCAATTATCGCCGCTTTAGCGTCCGTTTTCGGACGGAAAGCGGCGATAATTCTATCGCCTAATCACCAAGGTCACGCTATCGCGTGAATCCTTGCACTATCGCCCTTTCCCCAACGCCCATCCTTGCATCTCTAATGAGATGCAAAGTGGGCGTTACTGGCGTACTCCCGGATGGGCTACGTTGCAAATATCGCCGATGTTCACATCGCGATATTTACAAGGCAGCCCACAGGATTATAGCAGACGTTAGATTTTGGCGAAAACGGCCGTTTTCGCCAAAATCTAACGTCTGCTATAATCCTGACTTACCTATGTTAGGCATAGGAGGTGGATTCTGCTGATACGACCACAGGGTCGTATCAGCAAGTTATCGCCCTTTTGCAGGGAACATCGCTGGAAAACCAGCGATGTTCCCTGCAAAGGGCGATAACTCTCGCTATCTCTGGAATTTTTATCGCCCTGGAGTAACGCGTTGTTAATAACGCGCTACCAGGGCGATAAATGCCAGAGATAGCCTGCGATAATATAATTATCGCTAAGCACGGCCAGCTATAATTATCGCTGGCCGTTGTTAATATGCCCCACAGTTTGTAAGGTTTTGCCAAGATAGGCATTTCACCTATGCCTCATTAGGAGGGGTGATATTGAGCTAAAATTCCTCCTTTGGGATTTAGAGCCTATTTTTGGACTGTAGAAAATTGTTCCAATACTGTAGATTGCCCAGAGAACAATGTAGTGTACTTCAAAAGAGATTCTTCTAGCCAAATGTACCCATTGCTGGGCCTTTAGCACAGGAGAGATATATTCCCATTGATCCGTATTCAAGAATTTGTCTGACTGAGCCATTCTTGATTGCTCCTTGCGACACCTTGGATGCACAGTATTTACAGTACAGCGCTCCATGTCGCAAGAATTTACCAGATACGTCAGAAATATATCAAGTTCTTGAGGTCAATTCAGGTTGTAGTTAATACTGATTCAAAATCTCTTTGAGGTCAAACACTTGTTGGATTGTAAGTGAGGGGGCTGATTTACACAAAGGAACCTGAATGACCACTATTTTCTAAATCACTTAACCTAGAAAAAGCCTGTTTATTATAGATCTGTACTAAGTCAGGACCTGAGGGTCGAGTTATTTTTTCTTCAGGATTGGCTTAATATAGGATGTGTTTAATTCAGTGTGGAATTTCCCAGTCAAAATTCATTAATTGCCAACCATTCTAACCAGTATAGCAGGAAAAACCGCTTGGATAACGTTCTTGAATACACTACAGAGTGCAGGACTCAGCAGGTGATCTAGGTAGATGGTTTTGTTTAAAAAACAGAGGTTGAAATAGTTGAAATGTGACTGTATATTATTAGACACAAATTAGGCTGATTGGCAGCAAGAGCTAGTTACAGACTGCTGATGGAGGGGGTTTTCTATCTGTTTATCTTTGGGTGTAATCATTAAATAACCCCCACCATTTTCGTATGGACCTATGTGCATCGACAAGAAGAAGCCAAAAGGAGTAATCATCTAAATTAAAGTCCATATAAGTAATAAAGTTATTTATTGAAAAACTTTAGTATAGTCAATAAAGAGAATTTGTGTGAGTTAAAGGGTTTAATTAAGCAATCCTTTTAGTTGTGATAGTTATTCCACAAGTATTAATCCTTTAAGCATCATAAATAGAAATTAATCGATATGTCAATATAGGAAAAAATACAATATTGGTAAGTATGAAGGTTAAGATTGAAAAAATACTGCAAGCGTGTTTCATGAAGAAATTTCCCTATTCTAAATGAAGTTAGAATTAAATTGAGTGAGGTGTCATTTCAGAAACCCAATGAAGAGTTCTGATGAGAAAATACATGCATAAGCATAAAGCCTTTGCACTTTAATAAAGAAATGATCAAGCTGGAAAGTATTCTCATCTATAAATTTGCAGCCATCTAATAAAGCAGAATGTAGGTTTGAAAGCAATCTTCAATGCACAGAGATATAGTCTCAAGAAACACAGAAAATGAATCTCCAGAAAGGTGAGGGAGAGAAGCCTCTCCTACTCTAGGAACACGCACTAATATAAAAAAGATCTGTTGTAAATTTAAACAAGTTTCACATTCTACCTTCCCAGCATCCAATAAGATTTAAGTAAACCTCTGGGAATAGGCAAACTCCCCAATTTCTCACATCTTCACAATGAGTTATAGACACAAGTCCGTGAAAAGATACTTTGCCTGTATTTTGAGGTTCAGACAGTTCTCCCCACAAATCATCCTTCCTGGTGTCTTCTCTGGGTAAGAACCTCACTATCAGTTGTCTAATACAAAACAAATTCCTATTCACTAATTAACAGAAGGCTTCTGGAAACTTACAGCGTCTGCAGTGCAAAGAAAAACATCAGTGCAAAACAATGGTTCAAGATGAAAAATTGGCCTTTCAGTGCTAGTGTATAAATTGCGGTTAATATGTCATTGACAGTTAGGCTAACTTAAATCAGTACATTATTATTTCTTTTGTTTACTTATTTTCCTAAGTATGATTACTTACTACAAATTGCATTAAAACATTACACACGTTAACTAGCATAACTTATGCATTTTATTTTAAGATGGTTCTGTTTAATAAATACAAAAATTCACTTCAGTAACTCCCCTCCTCAGATGGTTAGAACGACCATCACAATTTCCCACAAATGAATCTCTAAAGTGCATCTTCCTTCTTTAATGTGCCATCAATTTTATTTTTAAAAATGTCAACTTCCTTCAGCTTCTTGAAAGTCCTGTTGTTTTCTTTCTTTCTTTCTTTCTTTCTTTCTTTCTTTCTTTCTTTCTTTCTTTCTTTCTTTCTTTCTTTCTTTCTTTCTCTTTCTTTTTCTGTTTCTCCTCTTCTCTTCTCACCTTTGCTTTTCTCTTTCTTTATTTTTCTTTTTTGTTAGGTAAGATCTACATCCTTTATATAAAGTATTTAAGCATAATAAACAAATGCTATCAATCAATATAGGTTTTAATATAACCTTAAAAAGTCCACCCTCTACAGTTGCAAACCAATTGCTTATGGCAGAAGCTCCTTTACCTAATGTTCTCAATACACTAAAGTTTCTAATTCAGGTTTCAGGTCATAAATGTTATTTGTAAATTCTTCAATCATCTTACTCTCATCAGGTATGTATGAACAGCAATGTTGAGCCTATAACATTTTACAGACTCAGCCTTTTTAAGTCAGCAATATATCTAAACACAATCGATCTTTCTAAACCATTGATCTAATAGCTATTAATTCTGTGTTAACTGCTAACAAAGCACCAGATGTACTAGAAGCCAGCTTATCTACTACGGTAGAGGGCTTTCTGATTTTCTCATCATTCAAAACTACTCCTACTGGTAGAATGATTGCTCCAAAAATATCTCCCGCCAGTTGTGTCCCATCAATGGTACTACGTGTGTGTCTGTGAGAAGGAGTCATTGTTAAAGCATCTATACTATTTACATGATAGATCTTAGAAAATAATAGAGCTAAATAGCAAACACCCTCCCAATCAACAAGTAACTGGAAATACGCATCTTGTCCACATACAAAGTAAACTCTGGTAACAACTGCCTCTTCCCCTGTTAATATTTGAACAGGCCCTCCAAGAACTTCAAATGTGTGTTCACAGCTAGTAGTTCCAATGGCTCTTTCTAAACTGATTTCTCCATATGCAAATACACAGTTTTCCTTTTTTGTCGTCCATCTAAATTTAGTCATTGAAAGAAAAGTAATATTCAAAACACTCATGTCTATAAAAAAAACTAAGTAATATACTACATGTAATTGCATATGAAAGTGGAATGTGATGATAAGTCACATCTTCTGCAGCTAAAGAAGGTAAGTGTGCACAAACGTAGCAATCATTGGTGTCTAAAGCTTGGGAGTTTTCCTGAATTCATCTAGAATTTTTTCTTGTGAAATCTTCTTTTGAAACGTCTATAAATGATGCCTTTCATTTCTTCCCATTCATGGTGTGTACAGGTAATGTTGGTGCAAATGTTGATCTAAGTGTCTCCAACTCTGTGTTTTGACCTAAAAAACTATAAACACTAACACAACAACTATTAATGTAACAGCCATGACTAATCTACATCTAGCCTTGGCAAAAAACACACATGTTTGTCAGAATTTTAGTAAAAGATAGCAGCAGCCAGATTCAGTATTCTGTGTTGACTTCTACTTGAGCAAAACCTTTGATGATTAATTTGCAGTTATTTCATTCAGCTTCTATACAATAATCTTCATGAGACATCCCTAACCCTACTCCATATTCTTCTAAATGTTATCCCTCCTCTTATACTGCAACCTTGGCCCTACAGAATTCTTCTTAATTCTTTTTATTTGTCTTTGTTAGAAAACAATTGTCATGATCATGTATCACAGTCTCTTATAGCTTGATTTAGACACAATCCATCATTGATTGAATAGGGTCTTCCTGCTTTGAATTGGGTAATTATTGATTGGCAAATCTAATTTGTAGTATTGTTTCAGTAATTTAAATCAGATACTGTTTTAGTATGACATATCAAGGAGGTTCAAATGATTCTGATCTCAGTTAATTGGAATCTTGATCTGTTGCATTTGGCACGTTCTCTGTGTAGTAAGTCCATTCAGGTCCTGAATACCTACAACAAGGTACTCTTGCTTTTCGGTGTCAGTTGATCCTCTGCTGACTCGCTTATAACACTGGATTCTGTTTCTTCAATGATTGTTTGTGGTATGCATTCAACTGACACACTAGATCCAAATGCATCCTACCATGTGGCCATTTTAATTTCCATAGGGGTCTTTCTCTCCTCACACTTGTTTCTTCACCAGAATCATTTGTTTGCTCTGGTGGCAATTCAACAACTCCTCTACTTTCAGTTCTTAGGTCTCCATTTTCAGTGGAGACTTCCACACCACTTTGAGAGATGTAAGGAACTTGCATAGTTGAGGAATTGTGCTGGACCTGACACCCCTCTGTTGCTTCAGGACATATGGACACAGGAGGTCTCGGACATCGCTCAAAGATCACCACTTCTTCAAGCAGACACCTTACTCTCTAGGTGTGTGCGAAGCGTGCACCCAATTAGGTATCCCGGCACATTTCATTGATGTGTTAGTGATCAGGATCACATAGTAGGGGCTCTTCCTCCTCGGCTCTAGGCAGGATTTTTGAACATGCTTTTTGATCAAAACGTAGTCACAATAGTTAGGATCAATGGACTTCTCCTTATTCGGAGTTTCAGTAGCAGCTCCAACTTGGTACAAAACAGAACACACCACATCAGCTAACCCTTTGCAGTAGTCAAGTATCATGTCATCTGTTAAGTTCACAAGCGCATTCACATGTACAGAAGGCAGTCACATAGCAAGTCTCATGAGTACCTAATGGCCTGGGGTGATAATGCAGTCCTCCCGTCAGGAGTTCTTCTGAGACTCATCAATACCAATGGCAAATCACCTGGCTATTTCAATGAAGTGGATGCACAGAATTTGGCCAAGCGTGATTTCAATGTCCCATTTAGCTGTTTAACTACACCTGAAGCTTCAGGACAATAGCTATGATGCAATCTCTGTTCCATGTTAAGAGCCATACACAGCATTCTAAGGACTTCATTGTTAAAGTGGGTCCTTCAGTCTGACTCCAGGGAAGCTGGAAATCCAAACTGTGGAATGAGTTCTCGTAACAGCAGTTTGCCTACAGTGAAATTGTCATTTCTCAATGTTGGTTTGACTTCCACCCATCTGGGGAAAATGCACACTGTAACTAGGAAATATCTCAGCCCGTTACAAACAGGCAGTTCTATAAAATCCAAGTGCATCCTGTCAAAGGGTCCTCCTGATCTTTCTGTGTGATTCAGTGTTATAGAAGTTCTCCTCCCTACATTCATCTGCTGACATGACACACACCTATCGCACAGTTCCTCAGTTAAAACTCTGAATCGAGGATTAAACCAGTTCTGCCGGAACAATCTAACCATTGCATCCATCCCAATGTGTGCAGGGCCATGGAAATGTTGTGTCATGGGAAATAATAGGCTGTCTGGCAACACTGACCTTCCATCTGCTGAAACTCAAATATCATTTGCATTTTTAACACACCCTTCTCTGAACCATCTTTGCTGCTCTGCCTCTGAAACTTCTTCCTGTAATCTTTTGATTTCTTCCCACATATCAGCTACTGACAGCAGCAATGGAATGGTGGTGCCCTCATCATATTCATTCGTATATTCTCTATTAAATGTGCATGCCACAAATGCACAATACCAAGCAACTTCATCGGTATATCTATTTCCAACTATGACATAGTCATTGCCACTTCTGCAGGCTGCACATTTAACAACTTCAGCTTATTGTAGCAATTGTGAAGCTTCAAATAGCTTCATAACATATTCCCCATTCTGTATCGGTTACCCAGATGAAGTCATTAATCACCTTTATGACCACAACTGCCCAAAGTCATGGACCAGAACAAAAACATACAGACTATCTGTAAATATAGTCACTCGCAATTGGGCTGAAACATTGTAGGCTCATGTAAGGATGATCAATTATGCCACCTGTGCAGAGGTAACAGCTTGAAGCCAGGAGGCTTCCACTTCTTCCTGAATTGTACAAACAGCATAAACTGCTCACAAAGTCCCCTCATTGTCTCTTAAAAATGAGCCATCCACAAAAATGACATAGGGGTCGATTCCGAATCGGGCCGGAAAAAGCACCGACCGACTCGGATCCGGAAAAAATACCGACCAACACGTACCCGTGGCGCACGACACGCCAAGTACGATGCAAGGCGCGAAAAATCCGACCGACACGTACCGAAACCAAGTCGACCGACCGAGCCGCACGGAAAACAGCAATCCGGCCGGAAAAACACGCGAATCCAACCGACCGACACGCACCCGGAACAAATCCGACCAAAACGTACACGCGAACTCCAAACCGCAAAGTACGATGCAAGGCGCGAAACCACGACCGAGTCGGACGGAGGACAAGCCGCACGACCGACACGCATACAAAACCGAGCCGAAGCAACACAATACACCGCGACCGACGCGTACGCAGCATAGAAAACTGCACAAACACAGCGTGAACGAAACGGAGAACACCGTACGAGACCAATGCAGGGTCCGACTCGGTCACAAGAACGTTTCCAACATACACAAACAGCACAAAGGAAAAATCACCCAAAAAAAGGCCAAACAAGCAATTACCAAGCCAATAAATACTGGGGGTGGGGACAGAGAACAAAGACACACCCACAACTCCACCTATATAAAGGACACAAATCACTACCATGAGCCTTTGCAAATGCCATTCCACTGCCAGCACCCAAGAGAAAGCAACCACACACCCACAGCTCATCCCTCACACAAGCCACACACCATCAGCACACCAACAAATACCTACCTCACATACACCCAGCAAAACACACACTCACACACCCTCACCTGCACACCAACACACACATCACCCACCATCACCACCCATCACCATGCCCCCCAAGAAGAATCCCAAGTTCCTAGATAGTGAATTGGAAGTCATGGTAGACGAGATCCTCAGGGTGGAGCCACAGCTGTTTGGCACACTGGTCCAACAGACCCCCATGTCGCAGAAAACCAAGATGTGGGAGAGGATCATCAACAGGGTGAACGCACAATCACCATGTCGGCGCACAAAGACCGACATCCAGAACAGGTGGTATGACGTGCGCAGGAGGGTACGGAAAATGCTGACGAAAGACTACATCAACAGCCAACACACCGGCAGTGGCCCTCCTGCCAAGCCAATATACCTCAGGCCTTGGGAGGAGAAGGTGCGGGCCATCCTTCCGCCAGTGAGCATATATGGACTAGAGGACATCCCAGAGCCTGGTGAGTACACAACAAATGTACACAATATACTGCCACAAAACACACACATCACTGTCAAGGGGAGAGTCAAACCATGCACTCATAGCAATTACACAGCAACCAGAACAGAATCATCCCAAAATGTGTCAGATAAACACAACACATGCCATCAAAAAAGTCACATCCAACTGTGCCAACACATGTACAAACACAACTACAACTACAGCTAGGCAGTGGCACAAATAGAACTAACAAACACATCCACACATGTAGCCACCACAACAACACCAACACACAGTGAAGACCACTCAAAGGAAGGAATTCTGTGTATGCTGGCCAAGTCAGTGTAGCCAATAGCATCATGGGAGTCGCAGTCACACATATTGCCCCCCACAACTGTCCCATCAACACCACCATGAACCATGCGCACATCACAGGGAGTGGAGAAGGACTCACAAGATGGCTGACACTGGCTACTGCTGTGGGGAGCACAAGGCCCTGCTGGCAACTGTGCACCAACAAACAGCAGGACACCACTGACTGACATCCTGAGAGACAACTTACACTCCCTGCAATGCAAGCACGTTCCATGGTGGGATATCTGGCTAGCTGGGTGGGAAGGGGGACTTGCAGCACTGACCATAGTCACAAGCACCTCCCCTCACACCCCCCAACACAAACTCCACAGAACCCACCTGGTAGAATGCAATGCCCCCATCCTAACACAAGATCCCACAAAGAACCACCACCCTGGGTTATGTTGTGTGAAGCACAGGGACACTCTTGGGACTCTTAGCCAAACAACTGCCAGGACAACACTCCCAGCCATCCTGTCAGCACAGCCAGCCCACCACACAGGGAAGCAGAGTCAAAAGGAAGGAAGCATGGGCATGCTGGGAAGGGGGTGGAGGCAATAGCATGATGGGAGTCGTAGTCACTGATATTGGTCACCCCCACAACTGGCCCATCAACACCACCCTGAACCATGCTCACATCACAGGAAGTGGAGAAGGACTCACAAGATGGCTGACACTGGCTACTGCTGTGGGGAGCACAAGGCCCTGCTGGCAACTGTGCACCAACAAACAGCAGGACACCACTGACTGACATCCTGAGAGACAACTTACACTCCCTGCAATGCAAGCACGTTCCATGGTGGGATATCTGGCTAGCTGGGTGGGAAGGGGGACTTGCAGCACTGACCATAGTCACAAGCACCTCCCCTCACACCCCCCCAACACAAACTCCACAGAACCCACCTGGTAGAATGCAATGCCCCCATCCTAACACAAGATCCCACAAAGCACCACCACCCTGGGTTATGTTGTGTGAAGCACAGGGACACTCTTGGGACTCTTAGCCAAACAACTGCCAGGACAACACTCCCAGCCATCCTGTCAGCACAGCCAGCCCACCACACAGGGAAGCAGAGTCAAAAGGAAGGAAGCATGGGCATGCTGGGAAGGGGGGTGGAGGCAATAGCATGATGGGAGTCGTAGTCACTGATATTGGTCACCCCCACAACTGGCCCATCAACACCACCCTGAACCATGCTCACATCACAGGAAGTGGAGAAGGACTCACAAGATGGCTGACACTGGCTACTGCTGTGGGGAGCACAAGGCCCTGCTGGCAACTGTGCACCAACAAACAGCAGGACACCACTGACTGACATCCTGAGAGACAACTTACACTCCCTGCAATGCAAGCACGTTCCATGGTGGGATATCTGGCTAGCTGGGTGGGAAGGGGGACTTGCAGCACTGACCATAGTCACAAGCACCTCCCCTCACACCCCCCAACACAAACTCCACAGAACCCACCTGGTAGAATGCAATGCCCCCATCCTAACACAAGATCCCACAAAGAACCACCACCCTGGGTTATGTTGTGTGAAGCACAGGGACACTCTTGGGACTCTTAGCCAAACAACTGCCAGGACAACACTCCCAGCCATCCTGTCAGCACAGCCAGCCCACCCCACCCCACAGGGAAGCAGAATCAAAGGAAGGAAGCATGGGCATGCTGGGAAGGGGGGTGGAGGCAATAGCATGATGGGAGTCGTAGTCACTGATATTGGTCACCCCCACAACTGTCCCATCAACACCACCCTGAACCATGCTCACATCACAGGAAGTGGAGAAGGACTCACAAGATGGCTGACACTGGCTACTGCTGTGGGGAGCACAAGGCCCTGCTGCCAACTGTGCATCAACAAACAGCAGGACACCACTGACTGACATCCTGAGAGACAACTTACACTCCCTGCAATGCAAGCACGTTCCATGGTGGGATATCTGGCTAGCTGGGTGGGAAGGGGGACTTGCAGCACTGACCATAGTCACAAGCACCTCCCCTCACACCCCCCAACACAAACTCCACAGAACCCACCTGGTAGAATGCAATGCCCCCCATCCTAACACAAGATCCCACAAAGAACCACCACCCTGGGTTATGTTGTGTGAAGCACAGGGACACTCTTGGGACCTCTAGCCAAACAACTGCCAGGACAACACTCCCAGCCATCCTGTCAGCACAGCCAGCCCACCACACAGGGAAGCAGAGTCAAAGGAAGGAAGCATGGGCATGCTGGGAAGGGGGGTGGAGGCAATAGCATGATGGGAGTCGTAGTCACTGATATTGGTCACCCCCACAACTGGCCCATCAACACCACCCTGAACCATGCTCACATCACAGGAAGTGGAGAAGGACTCACAAGATGGCTGACACTGGCTACTGCTGTGGGGAGCACAAGGCCCTGCTGGCAACTGTGCACCAACAAACAGCAGGACACCACTGACTGACATCCTGAGAGACAACTTACACTCCCTGAAATGCAAGCACGTTCCATGGTGGGATAACTGGCTGGCTGGCTGGGTGGGAAGGGGGACTTGCAGCACTGACCATAGTCACAAGCACCTCCCCTCACACCCCCCCAATACAAACTCCACAGAACCCACCTGGTAGAATGCAATGCCCCCATCCTAACACAAGATCCCACAAAGAACCACCACCCTGGGTTATGTTGTGTGAAGCACAGGGACACTCTTGGGACCTCTAGCCAAACAACTGCCAGGACAACACTCCCAGCCATCCTGTCAGCACAGCCAGCCCACCCCACAGGGAAGCAGAGTCAAAAGGAAGGAAGCATGGGCATGCTGGGAAGGGGGGAGGAGGCAATAGCATGATGGGAGTCGTAGTCACAGCTCTACATCCCCCACCACATGGCCCAGCAAGCTCACACTCACGCATGCACATCCCACAGAGAGTGGAAAGACCCATCAAAGATGTCTGACACTGTTGCTGTGTCGTGGGGAGCACAAGGGCATGCTGGGTACTGCACACCAACCAACAGCAGGACACCACTGTCAGCCATCTTGCCATTGCTCTCACACCCACACACACTGAACTCCACACAAATGCAAGTAAGTATGGGAATGCTGGGAAGTGGGGTGGAGGCAATGGCATGATGGGAGTCGTAGTCACAGACATAGCTCACCCCCACAACTGTCCAATCAACACCACCCTGAACCATGCTCACATCACAGGGAGTGGAGAAGGACTCACAAGATGGCTGACACTGGCTACTGCTGTGGGGAGCACAAGGCCCTGCTGGCAAATGTGCACCAACAAACAGCAGGACACCACTGACTGACATCCTGAGAGACAACTTACACTCCCTGCAACGCAAGCACGTTCCATGGTGGGATAACTGACTGGCTGGGTGGGTGGGAAGGAGGGCCGGCTGTCAACCAAACACAACCAATGCAGACCATGTTCACACCCCAGAAAATACATAGAAATGCCCAAATAATGCAGGACAATGTGCCACACCAATATCAACCCCTGACTGTGACGACTTAGGACAATGCAATGTACAGGCCCGCACCCAGAGGCACAGTCACAACTGTCATGTGTGTCAACCATTGATGTCTGCAGAAACATAACATACATTGTTTGTGTCTCCCAAAAACAGGTGATGATGGGGACACAGCAGCAGACGCTGAGGAGTCCCAGTCCCAGGCTCAAGAGGATGCCGAGCTCACTGGCATTGTACAGCCTCTGTCCTCCTCGGACGATGAAGAACAACCTGGCACATCCGGTGCAAGTCAACATGCAGCACCAGCAGGACCACCAGCTGCAGCACCAGCAGGACCACCAGCTGCACCCCCTGCACCCACCCTCCAACGACTGTCACCACGAATACCATCCCTGCCGACATGGACAGAACAAGGAGCAACACCAGCACAGTGACCCTGGACCAACCTGGGGCCATGGACACCACCACCACCACCAACCCCCAAGGTGGACCAGGGTTATCTGTGCGTGCCACTGCACACACTGCACATGTCAGCAGGGGTGGTGGGAGGGGTGGGAGACAGAGGTCGCTGCTCGCAGACGTTGCTGGTGTGCATGATGACCCACAACTGGTACGCATAGCTGATGCGTACCAGTCCAGCACCGGAGACCTCAGCCAGGTAGTGGGGCTCCTCAGAGACATTAAACAGCAGCAGGCTGCCCATCATGCCCGCTTGGACTCCCACATGTCCCACGTGGAGTCACACATGTCCCGTGTGGACTCACACATGTCCCGCGTGGAGTCCAAGTGGGATGCACTGCATGAGATGACGGCGGTGCACAGGGACATTTTACAATGCCTCCGCCAGATGAACAGCAACCAGTCCACACCTCCCTGTGTGCCAACAACATCTGGTGCCGAACAAACTGCAACTGCCACAGGGAGGGAGGAGGACTCTGGCGGAGAGTCCCCTGCACCGCAGCAGCCTGTACTTGAGGGCCCCCCCAAGAAGAGGGGTCGTCCGAGGAGGGAAAAGTGAGAGGCCGATGGCCAAGCGCAACTCCAAGGAAGACTGAACCTGTTCTGGATGTTCGCCTTTGTGCACAGACTGTTCACCCTGTTGACGGCAACACTACTCCCACACATTGCATGGGGAGTACAAGTTGGACCAATGTGTCAGACAACTGTGGCCCCGATACTGGGGATCCTGTCTACCAGGACTTTCAATTCACCTAGGAACTTGGGATTGCAAGATTTATGTACAGCACAACCCATCCTATGCACTATTAACACAAATGTATCACAATAAACACACTAATACACCATACTTGCCTCTGTCGTGATTCCAACGTGGGTGCTGTTATGGGGATGATGAACTGCAAAATTACACTGTGTATGCGAACTGCAACAGCAAGGACAACACAGGCATGTGAGTACAGGCAACGTGACACACATGAGGGAGACACACCACCAGGGCTACACAACACATACACACCTAGGCCATCTGACTCATTGCCTACACTGATGTTGCCAGGGAAGACGGTGCAATGCACAGACACCACACCCATTCCCAGTTGTAGTCAAGTAGCCCACAGGTGCAGTAAGCAAATGGCAGTCAAATGTGTGACCACAGACAACGCACATCACAAAGTGAAGCACAGGTTTATTACACAGTTGCAACATGCTGTAACCACTACAGATGCAAGGTAACCCCACCTGGCAGCGGGCACACAGTCAACAACTGTAGACGGAAGGAAGTCCATGGGTGTGGCGCACATCACCTGTAGGGACACAACAGCTACCAGCCTGGATGTGCAATCACGTCGTCGGTGGACACAGTTGACCAAACGAATCTGAAAGTACCCTGTGAAGGACAGAAATGACACACAGTCAAAAGCAATGGAGAACAGGACAGAACAGCAAAACTCATGCACAATACATGTTACAAGATACCCACCCAGAACCAAGTTAGCATGTCAACACTGTTGGGGAGTACAGCCCACCTGTCACCACACATCGCAACACACATCCAGTCAAGTAGCCCATGGACACACTCCAACAGCACCAGAGCACCACCTACACATATCATGCCAACTCACATCATTGACATGACACCTCAGGATACTCACATTCAGCTAAAGAAGTTGGTGATGAGCTGTGTGCGGACATCACCCTCATCATCATCACTGGCATCGTGGTCCAGGCCAGGATCCTCCACAGGTGGCGGATGTTGGTCATTGTCATCCTGGATGAGAGGCAACTCCTTCCGCACTGCCAGGTTGTGGAGAATGCAGCAGACGATGATAATCTTGCACACTTTCGCAGGGGCATATGGGAGGGACCCTCCGGTCTTGTCCAGGCAGCGGAAGCGGCTCTTCAGGAGACCAAAGGTCCGCTCAATCACTCTCCTGGTCCGACCATGTGCCTCATTGTAGCGCATCTGGGCTGGTGTCACAGGGTTCCTGAGGGGTGTCAGCAACCACGGCATGTTGGGGTATCCCGAGTCACCTACGGACAGACAAGTGCACATTAGCTGACTTGGAAAAGTGGGCGGAATACTACAGATCAGATCACACACAATGGCACAAAGTCAGTACACACCGACAAGCCAGGCACGCTGGTTCTGCATCTGTGCCATCATCCTGGGGATGCGACTACTCCTCATCACAAAGGCATTGTGTGCTGAACCAGGGAAACGGGCACACACGTGTGTGACGAGTCATGTCTGCAAGACACACCACCAGTGCATTGACCGAGTGGTAGTGCTTGCGGTTCCTGTAGGCCTGCTCCTGGGCCTGTGGTGGTACCAAAGCCACATGTGTCCCATCAATGGAGCCAATTACATGCGGCATCCTCCCCAGGGCATAAAAGTCACTCTTCACGCCAGTGAGTCGTCGCAGTCTAGGGAAATAGATGTACCGGTTCAGGAAGAGCAACATTGCCGCCAAAACATCGCGGAGCACACGGCTGAACATGGTCTGTGACATCCCACCAGCAGTCGCCACAGTATGTTGGAAGGTACCAGTGGCAAAGAAGTGTAGGGCTGCCATCACCTTCACCTTGGGGGTCAGCGCTGTAGGATACGGCCGGCCAGGCTGCAAATGTGGGGACAACTGCACTGCCAAATCCTCAATCAGCTGCCTGGTGAAGCGGTACCGTCGGATGCTGTCCCGTTCCACCATTGTTGCCAGGTCTGGGAATGGCCGATGGACAGCAGGAGCCCTGCAGTGCAGAGGAGAAGTAAGCAAGATTGTCAGTCACCCCACATATGCGGCATTGAACACACTCAAGATCCCAACATACATCATTATGAGGCACAACTACATGAAGTGTGCAGTACCGGAAGGACATGTATGGTACATACATGGCCAACATCTGTCAACACGGTCCAACAGGTGGCATCAATTAGTCCCAGGTTGGCCCATTGGATATCATGAGGCCGTGTCACAGTTCCCATCTCCTGCTGCCGTGTCACAATAACCCCCACAGTGACATGTGAGGACAGATGTGCCCCAGGCACCACAGCTCAACGACAGGTACATTCCCAGGGACCCTGTAATGCCACATGGACACTGGCATTACATGGAGTATCATGTATACACCACAGCAAAACAACCATGACCCCCACAGGTAGTGGCCCCACTTGCCACGGCAGGACAGACATGGACGTCTGTGACACACACGCACAACATCAGAGTCCATGCACACACAACGTGGATGTGAAGACTGTCTCCCATTGTGCACATGAAATCAGAGACATTGTAAACACTACATGCACAAAGACTGTGGAGGACCATCACTATTGTGCCACTGGGACACCCTGGCTCAAACATACCGTCCCACATGGGACTCACGGGGTATGTGACATGACATACACATACACCACTGTGAAATGTGACCATGGCACATGCACAGATATGAACAGTTGCACATCACAGTGGTCATGTACACGTAACACCCAGGATCCTGTCCCCATGAACACGTGCACAGCCTGGGGGTGGCTGCCCACAGGTGACACCCACAGGACAACATGTACACCAACATACACACAATAGGAAATGCATCCTTACATGCCTTATGATAAAGTTTGGACAGGCTGTCGTGATGTAGGTGTGCCCCTCACTCCCTGGGAGCTATCTGTGGCTGGCATATGTCCATCTGAGACAGGCATGCTGACATATGCCAGTCACATGTACAGTGATGCGTTGTACCGCAATGGACCGATCGGTGCCTCCGGCCGGCCCATTGCATTCAATGTGTGCGGGTACGCGTTGTACCCTCGTGCGCGTGGAACTGCAATGGACCGATCGGTGCCTCCGGCCGGCCCATTGCATTCAATGTGTGCGGGTACACGTTGTACCCCTGTGCGCGTTGAACTGCAATGGACCGATCGGTGCCTCCGGCCGGCCCATTGCATTCAATGTGTGCGGGTACGCGTTGTACCCCTGTGCGCGTTGAACTGCAATGGACCGATCGGTGCCTCCGGCCGGCCCATTGCATTCAATGTGTGCGGGTACGCGTTGTACCCTGTGCGCAGTTGTACCGCAATGGACCGATCGGTGCCTCCGGCCGGCCCATTGCATTCAATGTGTGCGGGTACGCGTTGTACCCCTGTGCGCGTTGTACCGCAATGGACCGATCGGTGCCTCCGGCCGGCCCATTGCATTCAATGTGTGCGGGTACGCGTTGTACCCCTGTGCGCGTTGTACCGCAATGGACCGATCGGTGCGCACCCATTGACAATGGGCTTGCCTGGCAACGGACGCGTTTTCGAATTTTGAACGAGTCGGTTGCTGTAAATTCAGTTGGTCACCCACAACAATGTTGCAAAATCATGTATGTCATGAAGTTGAGGATTTGAAGGATGCTGTGGGCGTGTTTTGGTGCTGCTATTCCATGGATTGGCCAGATTCAGAAGATGCAAACGACTTGGACCTATCACTTTGGACACAAGGGACAGTATCTGCCTCTCCAGCACATATATATTGCTGGCTGTTCCCCTGAGAGCTCACTTGCCTGCACTACATGCTCCAGGACGACATCTGCCACTGCACTGCTGCTGTCTCTGCCCCTCTGGACCCTGCAATGGCATGTACTGTGGAGAGAGCCCCAGCCTTCAGCCTTGAAGAGAACCAGGCCCTGCTGGACAGCCTACTTCCACAGTACAGCAAGCTGTATGGGACACCAGGGGAGCAGGTGAGTGTTCTGTGCACTGCCTTTCTGAATGTGCATTTTGTGTGACTAGCAAGGCTGAGAGTCTGCACGCCACTGGCTAGCAGGCTCACTGAGTAGTTGTCACCCCCATAGTGTGTAGTGACTTGCACTGGACAGGTATGGTGCAGTGACAGTGCATTTGAACATGGTTATACTTCCCATGCAATGATACCATGTAGTGACGTCTGGCAAACTGTCCATGGTCAGCTTTGCACTGCCTGTGTACATCATGTGCCCCTGTGATTGAGACATGTATATACAACTGTGTCATGCACGGATATGTTGCATGTGTGGTAATGGCCTTTTCACTTTGTCATCCTGACAGGTTAATGCCCATCGGAAGCAGGAAATCTGGAAGGACATCGTCCGGGCTGTCCGGTCCGTGGGGGTCTACAAGCGCCGGATCCGCAACTGCCAGAAGAGGTGGCAGGACCTTCGGGGCTGGACCCGGAGGATTGCACGGGTCCAGCTGAAGCTGTCGCCTCCTCGCAGGAGGGGCGGAACACGGACCCTGACCCCCACATGCTCCAGATCCTGGCGGTGGTCTTTCCAGACCTGGATGGGCAGCTGAAGGCCAGACAGCAGCAAGGAGGGGGTGAGTCAAAGACTGCACTGTGAACTCTGTATTACATGCTTTGTGCCCTCCTCTGGCCTGGTTCAACTGCCACAGTGCAGCAGTCATGTTGTCCAGGAGCCATGTCCCTCTATTGTGCACTGCCCACTGCTCATCTGATACCCAGGTGTGGCCCTTACATTCAGGGAATTGTGTCACTTGGGACTGTGTCCTTGCAGTTTGCTTCACTAAAGGTGGGGGACAGCATCTGTTTCCCTAACTCTGTTGTGGGCATCATGGGTGGGTCCATTGTTCATACAACGCCTGGGTTTGGACATGTGATCTGCGTGTTGCTTTGATATGCGGTCCACTTGCTGAGCTGAGCCACCACATGTGCCTGGGGTATGTGGCACACACCCATGCAGCGGGTGGGAACAATGTTTGGGCCCCAGGAGTGTGCAGATTACGTGTGTCACACATACATAGCCAGCTATCCACTGTCCAGGGCACATCCCTCATTCATGTGGAGCAGGACAGTCATGCCTACTCCAGGCCATGCAATGCACTCTGTACTCCCACTCCCGTGTATCAGCTGACACATTGTGCACAGTGATTTGACCCTCAGGTGTCTGCCTCTGTGTCAGTGTGCTATGGATTAGTTGCCAGGACTGCTGGGGTGTTTCTTGGTAGGGGCTCAGCATGCCCCTGGAGATGTGACCATAGGAGACGATACTTGTGTGTCACATAGGTGTTTGATCAGCTACCCGTGCAGACTGGGGTATGCGAATGTGAAGTTCAGGCAGCTGTTCCCCATTCACAGCAAATTGTGAGGGGCTCAGGTTCAGAGGGTAGTGTCACAGGTCTCCCATATGTCCAATAGGTGTGACCTGGACAGATGAGGGTTAAGATGATGTGTTGTGTGGGGATGTACATGTGCACTTGTGCAGCTCCAGGACTTGCATTCCCCATGACCTACTATTGTGACACAGTGCATAGTGTTGTTGTCTGGCTGCCAAGTCATACATCACTGAGACAGTGATGTATGACTTAGCAGTCATGCCTCTGCCATGGCATGTGTCAACTTATTGGTGGTCCTGCAGGGGAGTGACATGTGCTACATGCACACCATAGTGGCGCTGGCTATCAGGACATGGGTGCATCATGGTGTCTGTCGCTGGTATGCATCACATGCATTTCCTATTTGACTCTGGGCATCCCTTTCATCCGGAAACCTGTACTGACTCAGTGGCAAGAGCTGTGATGTGTCCACACC